>CM060248.1:60514988-61114988 GCA_030684275.1 Acipenser oxyrinchus oxyrinchus | reverse complement strand
GTTTGTGAAGTGACAGAGAATTACATATTACGTATTACAATGTCAGAGTCAAAATAAAACATTTTAATCAAAATATTGTGTATTTCCTAAAAAATAGTACCGGGAAAATATTGAATAGTCAAAAAGTGGGTATAAATCAGTAAAAACCGACGTCCAGTTAAAAAAAAAAAATCCTGTAATTTTTCGGTAAAATTCGGAATAAACCGCTAATGCGGAACACTATATATTCACTAACCAGTGGCAGGAAACCTAGCGCTTGGGAAAAGGAATAATGTTATTAATGAATGAATAATGTTAATGTTTGGTATTGTATGCAAATTACGTCACAAAATACCGCGAGGGAGGTATTTGATATGCAAACCATATTCATTTAAGGACGCTAACTTTACTAGGTGCCTCAGCGTGTGTTAAAAGTACTGCTTATTGAAACCAGGAGGTGTCACAGAACCAGCAGAAGAGCTGCACAGGAGAGCGAGAAGAGGAGTCAGGGAGAGAGTATTTCAGACCAGGCAGACGTTACTAAGGCTCTGTGAGGAGGAGGTAATAACTAGATACAGATTGAGCACAGATCATACTAGCCTTATATGTAGGGCCCTGGGAAATTCACAATATCACGAATTTCACAGAAACCATGTATTTGACTGCCTACAGTGAAAAATATTCATGTTATTTTCCTTACAGTATTTTACATTACTTTTCACCTCCCAAGTTGATTTCATACTGTAACGGGGGGTCCCGAGGCGGGCTGGTGAGATGGGCGGGGCCGGCACGCTGACTGCTTGTTAACAGCCCCGAAGAGCACACCTCGCTGGAGTGAACGGGAGAACTCAGCCTGTACTTTTCCATCCAGCAAGGTTACCCGCGGTCAGGCTGGGGCCCCGCCCCCTTTCATCTAGTGTTCCGATCCCCAGACTGAGGCACCTGGGCTGGGGGATTTCCATACAGCTGTCATTCTGGAACCTTCCAGCAGGGTGAGGTGTCCATTCTGGATTGGATGGAACAGGCACCGCCTCCCTCCAGCTCTCCTATAAAAGGAGCTGAGAGCTGGATCCTGGGGTCAGACTGAGAAAAGAAGAATAGAGCAAAGAGAGAGCTAAAGAGAAAAAGAGCTAGAGAGAGAAACCTTAAAATGGAGCGAGGTAACCAGTGGAGTACCACAGGGATCAGTATTAGGTCCTCTGCCATTCCTAATCTACATTAATGATTTAGATTCTGGTATAGTAAGCAAACTTATTAAATTTGCAGATGACACAAAAATAGGAGGAGTGGCAAACACCGTTGCAGCAGCAAAGGTCATTAAAAATGATCTAGACAGCATTCAGAACTGGGCAGACACATGGCAAATGACATTTAATAGAGAAAAGTGTAAAGTACTGCATGCAGGCAATAAAAATGTGCATTATAAATATCATATGGGAGATACTGAAATTGAAGAAGGAATCTATGAAAAAGACCTAGGAGTTTATGTTGACTCAGAAATGTCTTCCTCTAGACAATGTGGGGAAGCTATAAAAAAGGTCAAAAAGATGCTCGGATATATAGTGAAAAGTGTTGAATTTAAATCAAGGGAAGTAATGTTAACTTTTACAATGCATTAGTAAGACCTCATCTAGAATATTGTGTCCAGTTCTGGTCACCTCGCTACAAAAAGGATATTGCTGCTCTAGAAAGAGTGCAAAGAACGATGACCAGAATTATTCCGGGTTTAAAAGGCATGTTCTATGCAGACAGGCTTAAAGAATTGAATCTATTCAGTCTTGAACAAAGAAGACTACGCGGCGATCTGATTCAAGCATTCAAAATTCTAAAAGGTATTGACAATGTCGACCCAAGGGACTTTTTCGACCTAAAAAAAGAAACAAGGACCAGGGGTCACAAATGGAGATTAGATAAAGGGTCATTCAGAACTCAAAATAGGAGGCACTTTTTTACACAGAGAATTGAGGGACTGGAAACAACTCCCCAGTAATGTTGTTGAAGCTGACACCCTGGGATCCTCCAAGAAACTGCTTGATGAGATTCTGGGATCAATAAGCTACTAACAACCAAACGAGCAAGATGGGCTGAATGGCCTCCTCTCGTTTGTAAACTTTCTTTTGTTCTTAATGTACTACTCATACATCCTCAGACAGTCCGGGATATATGAAGATTACTAGGCAGGTGTATATGCAATACTTTCGGCTATGTTAATATATTTATATAGCCACCATGTACTTGAGATTTTTAAGTAGGCTGTGCTTAAAATATTCAAAAGAAACTGTAAATTAAAGTTAATGTACGCAGAGTGTGAGTTGAGATGCAGTCATAAAAACAAGCAATCAAACTGCATCTAAATTTAAAGTGTTGACAAAGACCTTTTGGAATGTAAATAGTGAACTTTTAATTGATTGAGCGAGTGCTTTCCTGACTTTTGATTAATATTACAAAATAAATCAGACGGAGATCAAGCTGAACAAACAAATATTTATTTATTTAATTTGCAGAGTTAAACATAAATGTTCCATTAACAATTACTTTCTCTGCTTTGACTGTCTTGCAGGACGCTGTGATTTGGGACAAGACCCCTGCCCTCCTCCTATGGAGCGCATTTATTTTGTCCTTAATGTTTCATTGAAGTTAATGTTCTCGCTGTTCTCATAATCCCCCACCGCTTCTTCTGCTAATACATACAGATCCTGGTCTGTAAACTTTAGATTCCTCACTCTGCCCTCCTTGATCGCTGTCATTGTGACAAACTCAGAACCTTGCTTACCTTTTCTTTCGAGCGCCCTTTATATATATATATATATATATATATATATATATATATAAATAATAGTGTGTGTAAACCTCATGCATAATTCCGCGCGTTGTGACAAGTTTCAAATTAATCATTTAGCTTGCTTTATTTGTGCATATAAGTAGCTTAGTGAATAGAGCTGACGCTGGTTCATTTTTGCGTGCGGTGGTAATTCTGGCCATTTTACTGCTGTTTCGCGAAGGCCCCTAGTGCGGAGTGTACACTGATAGCAAGTCCTTCAGGCACCTGTTCTGAGTATTTCACCAAAAATACCACAAAGCATTCAGGGATATTGGAGGATACTCAAAAAAAATGTAGTAGGTATTGCACCGTCCACACTTCTGATATACCGCACTACCTGATGCGATCTAATTAGAACCGGACTTGAGACTACCTCCTGAGGTGGTCTCGAGTACGGTATTAAACGCTGTGTAGTGTGGACACAAACCGTATTTAACACTTTTAAGCTGGTTTAAAGGCAACTAATAAGGTTTAAAGGCATAATGTGGACAGGGCCTAAATTCACCTCCCATATACTGCAAGCCAATATAAGAAGAGTTCATGTTGCAGTGATATCAGATGGCAGAATTACACAACTATGTCTGTGTATTTCATTTGCACTGTGATACATTCTCTTGACAAGGCTTAAATCCATTATTCTAATCTTTTGTAGCAATCACCTTATGTTCAATGTTAAGACTAATCTGTTTGCCTGAAATGTTTCCAATGACTGCAAAAGACACGAAAGTACCCAACAATGTGATAATAAACCCACATGTATTGTCACGGTGCTGTATATACGGGTAAGAGTTCATTCATGATCTTTATTGCACCACTGCTTTTGCACTGTATGAGACTATGACAGCATGCAACTATATTTTACACTGTTTAAGAGCTCAGTGATATCTCTAACTCAGTTACAAAGTGAGATCATTTTGGTAAGTAAATTTCTTCTTGAGATTAAATAATCTGTTTTCAAAAAACAATACTACCAGCTAGCAAAGTGGCCTTTTTTTTCTCAATTATAGGATTTCTCAATTTCAGTGTGCTTTTTTTTTTTTTTTAATTTGGAATTGCCAATTATGTTTTCAGATTTTCACCCCAATTTGAAACGCCCAATTATTTCCAAAATTATTCCTCCCGCTTCTTTTCACTCTGCAGGCCTGCCATGGAGCCACCTCAGAGCTACACGCTCTGTCTGGGCAACTTACAGGCAGGCCCGCAGGTGCCCGGCCAGTCCACAGGGGTCGCTGGTGCGCGGTGAGCCGAGGACACCGTGGCCGACCTAAGCCCTCCCCACCCGAGCGGCCCTTGGCCAATTGTGCGCCGCCACCTGGCAGCTTCCGTCCACGGTCGGCAGTGGAATAGCCTGGACTCGAACCAGCAACCTCCAGTCTGTAGGGCACATCCTGCACTCCACCCGGAGCGCCTTTACCGGATGCGCCACTCGGGAGCCCGATTTCAGTGTGCTTTACACACAACATACGATTTTGTCTCATTAGAAACAAACTGAGACAGACATCTCATGAGATTGGAAGCTGTTTGACAAACCATTCATATTGTTATCAGTATAGCAGTTGTAGTATGACTGGTAGTATATTTAGTGTTTTGTAATGCAGCGCTCCCTAGTTATTTCAAAATTCGATAATTTACAAATTCGGTTCATTCACAGTTATGCCATGTCAAATTGTCAGGTTCTATGCTTTACTGAATTAGGATCTTCACTAATTCACATTTTTATGATGTGTAAGTTAGATAGTGAAAAAAGAGGCAGCACTGTCTAAGATAAAAGATTAAAAATTACAGTCCACCATGTTTCAAAATAAAAGCCAAAGCTTAAGCTTTGTTATGTTTTTATTGTATTCACTTTACAATATAAAACAATGACCTTGTATTGGTAATTATAATTTATTAAAAACAAAACTATGTGGTTTTCATTTAAGAATTGTGATTAAGTGTGTTTTTGCAATTGTAGCGAACTGAAATTGCAGTTAGACTATATACAAAGCACACTGTAGTTAGTATAGCTGTGTGCATCAAAAGAATGCATAATCCCTGCACTGAAACATAAGTTTGCTTTATGTTTATACATGAAAACAAAAATAAGATTTCATCACTGAATATTAGTAAGCTGCAGTTTAAAGATGTAGTTGTGTAACCCTAACACTCCTGAGCTTCAATACATCTACAGTGCACAAGGAAAGGTACTGACATCTGTTTATTAAAACTCTGCTTTTAATGTATTGTGTGATGGAAATTCACAGTGAAGCAAAACTTTGTTAATTAAAAATGTGTGTGTGTGTATATATATATATATATATATATATATATATATATATATATATATATATATATATATATATATAGTTTGTCCGCAGGGGCCAATGTAACGCTGATAATGTAACGCTGTTGAATGAAACATTCTTTTTTTCTTGCCAAAAGCTGCAATGCTGCTATGTTTTAAAATTGTTCTGCCTAAAAAAGTCATCATAGCAACAGCCTCTCCCACATTATTGCGATCATTTGTTGAAATTCAAAATTAACGATTGCAGCTGTTAGCGAAAGCAAGAGAAAGGTACGTTTTACTAATAATTCTGTTCAAGCGTTTAAAAGTGCTTAGCTTATAAGATCGATTTACGTCACAGCAACTAAGCAAATAGCCAGTGTCATTTTTACTAATTAAGAAGTCACTGAGTCGAAGAGGGGAACGAAAAGCTAAACTCTCGCCGCCAGTAGTTTTTATTCTCTTTTTGAGCTGGAACAACTCTAAAAGAATACTTGCTATTGCTTTGTGACCGAGCGAATTAATCCTAGTCAACAATCTCCCTCCCGATGTGTCAGGGCGTGGTATAACAGGAACAGAGTGCCTCGTACTGGTTGGTCTGGCAGATCATTCCAGGGTCAGTCGGAAGCCAGCCATCCAAGAAGGGGGCGGAGTCACAATGCCCAAAGTCATCGCCCTAAAGCGGTACGTGATGTGTCAGTCATAGATTGGAGGAGACGTGACTGAACTAGCTATTGCAGGGGGCGTGACTAAGGGTATAATAGGGGGTGTGATGATGTAATCTGTTCCTTTTGATGTGGTTATGAGAATGACCGAGAAAGGAATCGTGAGTGTTAAGTGTTTTGTTTGTTTGTGGAAACTAACTGTCTGTGTTTGTCACTGTTAGACGGCTAACACGAACCGGGAGCTGTCGCTACAGGCCAGCATCAAGCCCGGACTACACTGCACGACTGTCACTGTAATTATCTTGCACCGCACCTGCACTAAGAGCACTCGCTGTCAGGAGAAGTGACCGTGTCTGTTTTGTGTGTTGTTCTTTGTATTATTATTTCGGGACTAAACCCCATGGTTTATACCCTGGCAATACACATTGTTGTGTAGAGCCAACATTATTATTTAATGGTCTCAAGCAGAAAAGAAAGAAAATAAAGAACTGGTCTGAACTGTGAACTTTGTGTCTGTCATTGTTGGAGCACCTGCATCACCTGTACACATGAGCACTGCAAACCACTCGATCACATGCTTATACTTGTATATTAATAAAAATCATCAAGGTAATCATCACCAAACAATGAGCGTCTGTTTTAAGTTTGGTTAAAACCTATTTACGAACTTCCATGACCAATCCTTGTCTGAGTGATCTGCTTGTAATGGCAACTGGAAAATCATTGGTAAAAAAAAAAACAACAACTTTATTTTGATGTCCTGGTTGATATCTTTGCAAAAATGAAGCCTAGACGATATCCGCTGCTTCACTACGTTTATTCATGCCATGCCAGAGGTTTTTTTTTTTTTGTTTGTTTGTTGCAGAGTTTTATTATTATGGAGAGGGGCCCTTAAATGCATTCTTTGCCCCCCAAGCCTTTTGTGAAGTGACGCCCCAGCTTGTCCCCTTGGCTGACTTAACTTAGAAATATATTTTGTATATATTTTTTTTTGTTAAATCTATTTATATATGTAACAAAAGAACCCTTGGGAAAGGCTGTGGTGACTAGAAATGCTGTTAAATATTTCATGTAAATGAATAATTTCCATTATGAATATTTTCTATGGTATACTGGATTGTGTATTTAGCAGTTTTCTGATGTAACTCCAGTTGTCTCCCACACAACAGCACTTCATTTTCTGGATTGGGTCTAAATTTAGCACTGTGTAGATGAATTTTGGCATCCTGAATGAGTGTGTGTTTAATATCACTAATAAAGGATCAGTTGAGTCAATCCGGCTTTTGTCTAAGGAAGCTCTGATTGCAGAGCCATATACAGCAAGAAGTACAAACACTGACACCTTGTGGCTTGAGCTAACCAGAGCAGTCTGTGGAGTCTAAATTCAGTTAAATAGGGCAGTGTTAAAACATACAACTTGAACAAAATTAGTTAAATACTGAGAATAAATGTAATGGAAACTGTAAAATCAGATAAGCCCTTGAAAATGACATCTGTAAAATACTGCATAGCACAGATGAAAACATTAGCCAAAACTGTTATTTTAATTTCTAGTTCAACAGCAAGGTTACAGACGAAAAAAAGTATTCTCTTTATTTCAAGAGCTGCTTTTATTATTTAGGCACTGTCAAGTACAGGGTTATATCCGGTAAAATAAGTAACGAATAGCAAGTAGACACAGTGTTTGTATATTTAACTATGTTGGTTCCTGTTAAGAGCTGCAGACAGGTTGAATCTCTCTTACCACAGGATGAAGGTGTTATAAATACTGCATCAGTTGTCTCATAAACCAAAACTCACTCTGCAGCCTTAAGCAGTTCTCATAGTCATGCTACTTTCACCATTCAGACACCTAGCTTTAATTATTTTAATGCAATGAATCATATTTATTTACATAAGTGGCATTTTTTTTTTTTTTTTGCATTCTGTGAATCATGAAGACTAGACAAAGCAGGGCTTGGCAGTCCAGTCCAGGATTGCATTCCAGTTTTTAGTTGAATCTTTGTTCATCCATGACTAGGGTGTGGGCGTTTTAACCCTTTCCTCGCTAAGCCTGGAAAGATGTTAATGAACCATTCATGCCACAAGTTCAGTGGTATCCCAAATATTATTAGTTTGCTACCAGTGCAGAATGTCTGGGTCAGACCTTTGTTCTTGTTCTTTGGATATTTGAATGCCTGTATTAAACCACAGCAGGAGGTCTGGGCATTGTAAAGCAAGGGGAGGTTTAGATTGGTTTATCAGGCCTTTGTTTGCTGAAAACCTGTATGATGTACAGCAGCAGTTCTGAATCAAATCAATCCACGTAAACCACTGCCAATATTTTGAGATTAATTAGAGGAAAACTAATTTTAAATGCACAGAGGCAGTATTATTGAAATAATGATACTGTGTTTTTTTTTCCTTGTTTACTTTATCCTGAGGTAAATGTTATTGCTTTCCTACATTCCAATAGTTTTTACAAGTTATTAAATAAATATCCTGCTTTTTAGATTGATTTTTTTTGGTAAATGTAAGCAATGGGTGATAAGAACTGAATTTCTAACCAGATATCGCCAGAATTCAATAGTGGGAACCTAAGCTGTCTCTAATCAATTCTGTAACCGCCTGTATTACATCACTACATGGGGTCATTGTAGTGGGATACGGCATTATTAGAATTCCAATGGCATTTTCTGTGACAATGTTTTGAAGTAAACACAGATTACTAAATGTTAAATACACTCTTGTCAAAGCATCTGTTGGTGTTGTAGCCCCTGGCTAGATTTTATGTAAATTACTCCACAGTAGTTTCATATTAAAAATTAATAATTTATTGCTCCAGAGGCATTGGCAACTGCAAATTCTGTGCTTAATTTTTTCTATCCTACCAGTTTTTTTTTTTTTCACTTTTAATATGTGGTACTTTGTGTTCATTAAAGAAAACACTGTGGCCCCTTGTAACAGGCACCATTTATTCAGAATACAAAGCATTATGTTTTTCTTTCATAATCTTTAATCTGGGTATTTTAATCAATTGACATATAGTCTTGTGAGGGACCTTCGCTAGAGTAATACAGCTTGCATTGTGATTATGGTGAAAGACATTGGAAGAGGAGTAAATTGATGTTCTGTGTATAAGGTTGCCCAAAGGCTTCTTTTACTTTATATTTCGCATTATAAAAACAAGAGCACACAACATCTTCCTGTCTATTTAAAACAATTTTCATGTCTTCTGAATGCATTGCATTGCATCACTAAATGATGCACCCTAATACAGTGTATTCCTGATGTATTCCTGATGTCTGCTGTTCCCTTTCAAGTAAGGAATATTAACCATTACAAAATGGGTGAACTGAAAAACTCTTATACCAATGATTCCCGCCAGAGTAGGAAGGAGCTGCTGAGGCACTGCCCCACAATAAGCAGCAACGAGCCCTACAATCATCGCCATTTTCTTTTTTCAGCCGTGCTGATTACTCCTGAGATACATACTTGTATCTTTCTTCTCTATATACCTATTGTTAGCGCTTTTTAGCCTGCTTAATCGCATATAATCGCTGAAGTAAAATATTATTTCGAGCTGTTTTTCTGTTATTAGTCTGTGCTGGTTACGTCCCAATGCGGCCTTGTGCCGTGGGAAGCCTGCGGCTCGATTTAGCCGTTCCTTCCCGGGATCCTAGTACTTTAGACTAACTCGCTCCAGTTGGAGTATATAAAAACTTATTTTTCTGTAAATTTTATTCTGTATTTATTACATGTAAATAAGTATAAGAATATTTTGTGGACCGTATATATGCTTTTCTGTTTTTCATTCTTACAGAGGTAAGTATTGAAAAATTCCAAGCAGCTATTGTAGGTGTTCCTACTAGCAGCTTGATGCTGTTTTAGTACTGCTTCTACAGTGCTATTACAAAGGCTTTTTGAAGCAGGCTTTTTCTATTTTCGAGCACTAATTTAGAATTAGCCAGTGGCTGACTCGCAGGTGGGCATCCCTGTTGATTCACCACATAAAGTAACTACGACTTGTCGCCCCCGATCCTTAGGAACCGAGGTTACTGTTTTGGTGGAGGCTGCTGCTGGTTTGGTGTTCCCACTGACTGTGCAGTTTAACCAGTGGCTGATTTGCATGTGGGCATTCCTGCTAACTTGCCACTTGCAGTAACTGCGATGCAGTGTGCAGGTACTAATATATAGTAACCCCCAAAAAAAAAATCCACAGCATTGTTAACATGTCTGGGATCCATGCAAGGCCAAGCTGCCTGCACAGGACGGTCACATGGAGTGCATTGTGTGCCTCGGACCTGAACATGCGCAGAAGGCTTTGACAGACATCACTTTGTGTGATATCTGTGCATCATACAAGAAATGTACTCTCGATCCCTCACTGCTGCGCAGGGCTCGGCATCGCCGCAGCTCCACCAGTGAAGCTGGCCCCCCTTCTCATAGTACTGCCCAGAGAGAGGGTAGAATTCGAGCATCTTCCTACAGTTCCCCCTCACCTTCCTCCCCTCCAAAGCGGAGGAGGAAGAAAGCCCACTGATCCTGTTCGGCAGGCAGGGGGCAGATTGACAAGATCTGGGAAGCGGTTTCGAGCCAGCAAGCAATCCTTGCGGAAGTGTTGAGAGAGCGCTCAGCTCCACTGCCACTGCTAGTAGTGTCACCGACCGCTCCACAACCATAAGCGGTCTGACATGCCAGTGGCACAGCTCTCGCTTTCGGCCCTGGTCTGCAGCACAGACTGAAAGGTGCTCTATTTATGATGAGCAGCCGACAGTTACCCAGGCACGGGTGCTGGATGGAGAAAAGCCCTATGACTTTTGCTACATTGCTGCTGCTACAACTGAACAACTAAAATAAAAACCGCTTCAGCAAGTAGATATTTAATTTGCTTTGTGTTATTGTGCAATGCGTGTGTGTATATGGTAACCGTATGATATTAATGCTTTGTTTTTAATTGTTTTGTATATTTTGTTTGTGATGTGTATCATGCAGTATGATAAAATTAACAATAATTCTAAGGGAAATTGCCTATATGTATATGCCTATTTATATTGCAGCTAAGGGTTAAACTCAGATTATTCTTTAGTAATGTGCGGTCCGCTATACGCATTAGATTAAACTAAACTAGTTTTCTGGATATGCGGCCCGTGATAAGTTTGGTTGCGCACCTTTGCCCTAGGCTATAGGGCGCATCCTGCACTCCACGTGGAGCGCCTTTACTGGATGCGCCACTCGGGAGCCCCTTGGCAGGTGCGCTTTTAAACTCCCTGTGCCTAGACAACAAACACAGGCTGCGACACAGGCAAAGCAACAGCCCTAGGACATTGCTGCCACAAGCCCAGAGCTCTTTCTGCAGGAGCCACCTGGATTACTGGAACCGGTGCACCACAGACCCCTGGCTTCTCAACACGGTGCAAATTGGTTATTCTCTCCAATTCCAACATGGCCCCCCTCCTTTCCGGGGCGTGGCAATAACAACTGTCATGGACCCGCAAGCCCAGGTGGCACAGTTTTGCTGCAAAAGCGGGCCATTTGCCTAGTAGACCACCCCAAAAGATCGGGGGGGTTCTACTTCAGGTATTTTTCTAGTGCCAAAAGGGGATGGCAGCCTCAGACCGATCCTCGATCTATGACATGTGAACCTGTACCTGAGCCAGAGACAGTTCAAGATGCTGACTATGCAACAGCTGTTGCAGTCCATCAGGCCAGGAAATTGGTTCACCTTGGTGGACCTAAAGGATGCCTATTTCCACATTCCCATTAAACAAATGCTCAGAAAATACCTGGAGCTTAGCGTACCAGTTCTGTGTTCTCCCTTTTGGCCTTTCTCTAGCCCCACGCGTGTTCACAAAGTGCATGGACGCTATTCTGGCCCCGTTGAGACTCAAAGGCATCAGAGTCCTCAACTATCTGGACGACTGGCTCATCTGGGCAGGGTCACCAGCCACCTACATCGGTTAGGTCTGAAAGTAAATGAAGCAAAGAGTCAACTAGCGCCCACCCAGATAGTCACCTATCTAGGGGTGCGCTTGGACTCGGAGCTCATGTTGTCCACCACGTCGGAGGACAGAGTGGAGAGAGTAACCGTCTGCCTAGAGTTGACTCCATCCTGAGGTTGTGAGCCTCATTTGGGAGAGGTTCGAGAGGGCAAACATGGATCTCTTTGCCTCCTCAGGAGTCGACACGCTGGCCCCTATGGTTCTCCATAAAGGGAGACGGGGGACCCCTGGGAGTAGATGCACTGACACACCTGTGGCCAGCAGGTCTACTCTATGGGTTTCCACCGCTTGCGCTGCTCCCACTGTGTCGGGAGAAGATCAGACAGGACCGGTCCAGGGTGCTTCTGATAGCCCCTTACTGGCCCAGGAGAGTCTGGTTCTCCTCCCTGATGCAGCTCCTGAGCAGCCAGCCTGCAGATCTGGGTTTGGCCCCTGAATGGCTGCACTTGAGCCATCTTTGACTATCAAACAGGGTGATTGACACACTGCAAAACGCTAGGGCAGCCTCTACTCGTTCCCAATATGGGTACAAGTGGGGCGTATTCCAGATGTGGAGTTTGGCTCGTGGGTTCGAACCCATGACATGCCATTTGTCATGGATTCGAACCCATATGCTCAAGGGTACAGCAGCAGTGTCCCCCACCTGGAATTGAACCCACAACCCTCCGGTCAAGAGTCCAGAGCCCTAACCACTACTCCACGCTGCTGCCCAATATTCCCTACTTGAAAGGGAACGTTAGGTTATTATCATAACCCTGGTTCCCTGAAATAGGAGTATTAACCATTAATTTCGGGGTCGCAGCATTCATGGTCACAATCTTGAAGAAAATGGCGATGATTGTTGGGGTCACTGCTGTCCTATGGTTGCAGGGCAAAGCCTCAGCAGCACCTCCCTACTCTGGCGGGAATCTTTGGTATAGAGTTTTCAGTTCGGGTGTCTTAAACGGAAACACCCATTTTGTAATGGTTAATATTCCTATTTCAGGGAACCAGGGTTATGATAATAACCTAACGATTTTGTCTAGAAAAACAATTATTTTGTATTATTCAAAGGCAAATTCTATGTTAAGGTGCATCATTTATGTGATGCAATGCAATGCCATGTGTTCCGTGAATGGGTGAGGCAAGCCCCTTTTTTTTTTTTTTTTTTTTTTTTTTTAACCTCAGGAGACAAGATTTTCACCCAAATAGGGTCAGTTAAGAGCGACTCCCATTGTAAATCTAGCTCCTTCATAAGTCATGACCCCCTGCATGAATATGTGAGCACCTCCATAAGCTAAATAAAAAAAATCTATGTTCAGAGTTCCCAAATGTGGCACAAACTTCCTTAGGGTTGGCATGTTTGTTTTTTTAATTATTATTATTTTGGCTGTAAATGGAGACAAAGCTGTGAACATACTGGGGCAGTAAGAAAATGAAACTGACAGTGGAAATGATGCTCTGTACTGAGTATAGAGGTTAGGCTGAACCAACCAATTAAAAGGAGTAGCAACTCGAGGTCAGAAACTGTTACTGAAGTCACTTTCTTTTTGGATTTTGGATGATAGTTGTGTCGTGCATCTTAAAAGCTGAATCACATGTAGGAAGATCACAAATTTGTTCTTTATTTTTGTGTGTTCTTTTTCTTCACCAGGTGACCAGGAACCAGCGGTGAGCAGCGATTCAGACACCTCGTTGATTATGGGTGTGGAAGTGGGGATCTCAGACGTGGAGATCTCCACTGACCAGGATAATGAGGAGGTTAAGTCCTGAAATGTCTCAGATGAGATCTCTGGTATTCAGACCAGGCAATTTCTACCAGAGAATTACAAAAATAAAAATTAAAAAATTAAATAAAGCGCCACAGACTGCAATGCACTGCATGTGGGAATGGTCAAGGAAAGCAATAGCAACACTCTTCTAAACACAACCTCATCAACATTGAGATATTGTTTCCACAAATACATTTTACATAATTTCAATCACAATACTTCAGCCGGCTGGCAAATATGAAACAGCGTACGTGTTATTTATGCTATTTTTATTTTTTGTTTTTATTCCTCACATTGAGCCACTAGTTATGTTGTGGAGATATGTCTTTACAGCTTCCCCACCCTGTGGCTCCTTCCTAAGGGATATCATCCTCAAATTAAAAGAATTGCTTCCCAGACATCGCTGCCAAAACATTCCAGTGAGTTAACCGGACACTACAGTGTTGTTGTTGTTGTTGTGTTTTTTTTTTTTTTTTTTCCAGGATAATGTTACCTATGCGTACATTGTCAAAAACAAGAACATTGTTGCACAGGAAATTCCATAAATTCGGACCAGTATCAACTGATGGATATCCCTCCCTCCCTCATCCTAGTATAAACCTCAGATATTGGATATCATAAAGCATATTGATAGTGCAGATTGTATTTTATCTCCTGGGAGAAGCAAGAATTGCACTTCTCCAAGAGTTCTGTGGACTCGGTTCACTGTCTAATCCCTGTTTTGGAGGAAAAAGAAAATTGTGTCAACAGAGGGCAAAGTAGTTCTTCACAACGTTCAACTTTGGTTCTCAAGCACTGTACTGTACAGCACGTGGGTGCATAAGATTACCCTCATTTCAGGAACTAATCTAAGGCATCTCTGGGACATCTGCTTGAAAGAAAAATGATTCTGAGAAGGCAATGCGGGAGAGAACCAAGCTGGAAAGATTTTTTTTTTTTTGAGTGATTTTCCATACAAGGACACAACACTCAAATCCGAAACTGTATTCAATGATAATGCACACTTTTGCTGAGCTTTACTGACAGCGGACTACATGCCTGCCTGGTACAGCTGACCCAGCCATGCTTTGCCTTTGTAGGAAAACATATTTCCTCACCGCTGTTGTGGAAGAAGGCATTTGCTAAACATGCCGGCTGCAAAATGATATATAACCCTACATTTCCAAAAACTAAAAAATGCATCTTTTTTAAAAAAAAATTTATAACATGTCATGTTATGTTTTGTACTGGCGATATCAGGACAGATGTTAAAGCCAAATTAAATGAGATCCCTGGTTAAGGGATTATCCCAGACCACTGTTAGAATGGACTCCCTCGTGCCCACTCTGATTTCATCAGCACTCAAAGAAAGCCATCGAAACTCAAGTGGATCATAAATACTGACAGGCTGTATGGTCCATTGGGCCTCTCCTTATTTTAATGGACTTTAACAAAGGGAGTATTGTTTAGCATACAATCATCTGGCTCTGCAGTATCACTCATCTTACACTCTTCCAGGGAGGAAAAGGACTAGATGCGACAAGGATTCCATTTTCAGGCCTGGCATAAGAATTCATTCGAGAGAGCATAGGCTCCCAGTATTGGATCCTGGCGATGCCTGGTTAGAAATTCAGTTCTGATTACCAATTGCTTACATTTACCAAATTGATGGTCGTACTTTTTTTATAATGATGTTTCAACTGGGGCAGAAAAGACAACAGTTGAGATTGCTTGAAAGAACCATTTCATTGGTTATAGGGGAGGTTCATCCATAATAATCTAGCAGGGCCCAGCACTGAATGTCAGTTGGTTTCAATTTCAGCAGTCAGTGTATTGGGCCCAGAGCACTTCTTGGATAGAATGGAAAATGTTATATCAAATACAGTATGGCACTTGTTTCAAGAGCACATTTTTATTTCAGGACTGGTAGAAACTGTCAGGTTTCTTTGTATTGTACATCACGCAAAAAAAAAGAAAAAGGTATTTGATTACATTTATTTTAGTAAGTTATACATTTATTTTTCTAAACTAGAGAAGAGAAATCTTGTATACATAATTAAAGTGTAATTTGGTACATTGAGCAATTATTGAATGTACATATCACCTTTTAAAATGATTGAAAAAACTGCATTTTATTTCACTCTTTTTTTTTTGTGTGTGTGCCATCGTCGAAGATACAGCTTATTGTTGAGGAACCCAGGGTAATCAGTCGGTATACAGGAACTAAAAGAGCATGATTGAGAATCAGTTTCTTAGATGTTACAGGGACAGCATAAAATAACAAATTTAGAAGTAAAATTGTACTTCATCATTACACTGATGAAGACACTAGCCAAATATTGTTAACTTAACATTCTTTTATGATTTACCTTTATCTTGTAAGAACGCACATTTATGACTTGCTACCCCAATTCGACAAGTGCTTTTAAAGATGGTCCTCTCTCGTGTTTACCACTGATCTAATAGATATCCAGTGAGAGACTGGAACAACTTTAGTGCTAAAAATAGGGCTGTGCTGATTTGATTATGTGACACATAAAAAAAAGAAAAAAAAAGTCGACAGACAATTGAAATGGAACTTTTTGCATTTTATACTGTATTTGTACTGTACTGCAAGTTTATACAAAGTCATCACAAGAGCATTGCTGGCTGTAAACAGTGCAGTGAGGCTCTGGAGAGAACCTCTACACAGAAATATAAGTATGAATGAAATGCAGCACTCTGATTTAATGTGATGGTGATATATATATATATATATATATATATATATATATATATATATATATATATATATTCAATATTGCACCCCCAAGAGTTTAATAACAGAACAGTCAAATATTTAAAATGTTCCTATCATGTGGTGCGCAGGCCTGTTATGTTAAAGCCGTCGGAGCCTCTAAACTGTATTTAACATGCCCTGTTTGGCACCTATGTACTGCAATACACTCCTGGAGCAAAATCACTGGCCAATCCCATCACCCCCAATGTTGAATAAAAGTATTGCAACAAAAAAATAAATAAATAAATAAATAACCTGCCAAATGTATGTGCAATGTCGAAAAAACAAACCAAAGCTTACACAGGGTTTATCGTGTAATATCCCTTTTTATGTTGGCTTTAAATATCTTTAATTTGTTGTTGTTATTATTATTGTATCTTAGATACTGTAAGGCTTTGTATGAAGTGTTCAAGGTAGTATTCCACAGCTGTGCCTGTGGTTGTGTTACATGAGGACACAGCAAACATGTGCGGAAGATGCAGGTCATCCCATCATAAACAGTTCTACTACTGGAATTGGGAGCAGTTCACCACAAAGTCGTCTGTAGAGTAGATCTGGCATCGTCTCACAGTTCAGTGTTCTGTATGCTGTTAAGCAGCCTCCAGTTAAGTAATAACCTGATTGCATTAAACCAGTTCTGATGCTGTAATGACTGTGGACCTGTGCATCTGCAAAGGAATCCACAGTTCCACTCTCCAATTGATTCAGGGATATTCATTGACTCACCCATAGCTAATGTTTTACTAAAGATCGTTCATGTACTGCAGGAGCAGCTATAGAAAGGGGTGCTAAAAGGCCTGATTGTTGAACTGTGTAAGTGGCATGAAGATGCATCCTGTAGATTTCAGATGGACATTTGCACTTTGTATTAGCCTATACCATGTTAAATTGACAATAAATACCATCATTGAATACAAGGTATATTGATTCCACTTAACACTTGGAAGCATCGGAACCATTACCATCAGGTAGTGAGGCAGAGACAGATTCAAACAGCAGCCTACCAGTATCAGTACTTATACAGATAGTAACTGTTCATTTTTTAAATATATAAACAAAATTTGTTGCCTTTGTCACAATCGGTTGATTTCTTTGTGACTAATTTTTCCACTATTAATTAACCCTCTATGATGTACCATTTAATTCTGTGTCGGATGCAACAGATTTGTTGTATTTTAGATTTAAAATGAGTAAAAACGCCAGTTGTCATGCCAGCTGTTCACTCATGAGCATGCCATTTCATTGTGATACTATTATTCTGTTCAATCATTTTGTCTCCACCTGATAATGACTCTTGAATGTTCTGTTGCAGTTAGACTGGAGGTGTGCACTGCTGACCATATTTCGCTCGGTCAATCAGTTAGAGTTCGCTAGTTCATACTTCCATGAGTTCAAAATGTGACTGTTGTCAACAATAGAAACTCAAGCTTCTTTTTGCTACATAGTTCTCACGTGTGCAGTTTTTAAATAAAACACACATTATAACAGTCACTTAGATGTTATGTCTGGTACCATACTAGGCTAAATAAAACTGTGTCTTACTTTCAGGTAGTCTTGCACTTCCTGGTTCTTTTCACCCAGCTTCTTCCCCTTATGACTGGTAAGCTTGGCAGCCAGGGACATGCTTTGACCCTGAAGAAACAGATGAAATGTCCTAGGACATGAAAATAACAGAACAGACTGCCTAAACGAAGGCATGTAAACTGAAAGCTTTCATTAATATTGTATGGTGCCATATATTTTCTTTTCTTCTAAAACTACATAGTGAATGGAAGTGCCTGACAAGTAAAATTCATGGGATTATTTAATCTGTTGTTAACACTTTACTGTTATTAGAAGGAACAAACGCTTCTATTATGAGTTTATTTTAGACTTTCAACATTTCAGCACCTACCATTCATTATGAACTGTAGCTCTGCTTCTGTATATTATGTGTATTTAACTAAACCGTTTTCTAGTTGTCACAGACAGCATCCTTGTAGAGATGGACACTGTGCAACACTTTTATATGGTAGCTAATTGAAGACATGGGGAATTGAGATCTCATGATAAATGTTCTCTAGGATCACGGCATGCAGATTGGTCATGGCAGGATTTCAGTGAGTTAATGTATGTCATCTCCACATAACCAATTTGAAAAATCAAAATGCTGAGATTTATTTTTCTTTTGATCTCTCAATGAGCCACTGTACATTCATGTGCTTACCCCCTTTACAGTTCCAATCGGTATTATTTTTCATTGTGTTCATTCTTATGTTCATTCAATATGTTTGCAGTTCTGTTCTACCAACATATCCCCGAATTCACATGAAAAGCATGTAACAGCACTTTACTGTAATCAGTTGACAGTTCTGTAACTGTAAAGTCCTGTAGGCACGTAAATAGCAAACAGTGGTGAAAGCCTAAACCTAGTACCAGATTAAATCAATGTATTTTATAAGTGTTATATGTAAATTGTGGTTTAGGTTACTAAGGGCCAGCTGTGTTCATTCGCCAGGCACACTTACCCCAGCCTTGCTTCACTCTTAGAATAACCACCCTTGAGTGATATGAAAACAAAATGCATAGCTTCTTATTTTTATCTAAATGCAAACAGATATTCTAGTTTTGTGAACATTTCTAGCCAAGTGGCAAAAGTATTACATGGTGATGTTTCCTTTTGTATACTTTCACAGTGAATAATTTAGCATTGTGCCAGCTGCTAAACAATCTGTGCTTAACTAACTCACTTGTTAATTTGTAAAGTAAAAACTATTCTTCTTGTAATTATTTTTATGTACAGTATTCTGCGTTTCAGCTGTTTTTTTTTTACTGGATGTAGATAGCTTCCAATAATGCACTTTAAAAACAAAAAAAACAAATGGGCATCAGAGAATGTTACTTTGTTTCAAAGGGAGATGTCTAGTAGTAAACAAGGCTACATTCTTGTATTTTGCTTTACAGTAGATGCTAAGAACTAAAACTGTATTTGTCAAAAAAGGGGGAAGGGGATAGTGATACTAAAATGTGGAAAACACTATCCATCTGAATAATGTTTTAGTATATAGAAGATACTGTAAATATGTGCAGCTGTGTTGAAATAATGCTCTAGTAAGATGTTGCAACTGTGAGTTCTAATAAATTTTATTGCAAGATTTCCATACCACTGTGAATCTATTTATTGTCTTTTGAAATTCAGAAGTTTCTATTAGCCTGGTATTTTCATCCAGATCATTGTTGCAGGGTTTTTCATACGTCCTAACTGTGTCTCTTAAATGATCGACCATGAGCTGTTTATTATAAAAAGGGGTTTTGACTCTGGGTTTTATTTTTTAGCCTTTTCCCGTCAAAAAAAAAAAAAAAAAATCAATTTAGCATTTAAAACATTGGTTTAATCCTATTCTTATTCTTGGGTAGCAATAGGTTGTTGAATGCAGCCTTTGCTAGCAGCCACAATGGAGGGTGAGTGCCCACTCACACGAACATGAGTACGACTGGAGGGTATCTCTGAATTCAGACCTTTACCCCAGAACAGATTTTATGGCTAGACATAATGCCATAATTACGATGTTACATGGTGTTTTAATCTGGATGTTTCCTTTTAATAGAATATTCAAAGCATGTGACTATTGAATAATAAATGTAATAACATAACTTATGAGTCCCATATGATATAACATAACTTTAATTTCTAGCACAAAAAAAAATTCAGTCAAATAAGATTAACCCTATATTTACAAATTCAGTTTTTAGGCAATTCTCTCTCTCTCTCTCTCTCTCTCTCTCTCTCTCTCTCTCTCTGAAGTTCAAGTTCAAATACATTATTGGCATGACAAGTTTAACAAGTATTGTCAAAGATACAATGCATTAACACAAAGGCCCTGTGGCAGGACACTACAAACTCTGCAGCTATTACTGCTCCCTCTCTCCTCTCCCCCCAGTAAGACCTGCAGTTTCTCCTCTTCACTCTGGAGCAGAAAGCCCTCTATTCTGCCAGCCTGAGGCAGTATCTCTCTCTCAGCTCTCTCTCTCACAGTGGAGGATGAAGCGGGTCCCAGTTTCAATCTCTCCACTGGCACTGGGTATAGAGTCGCTCCTCTCTGGGTCTCCATTGTGCTCTGTGCCTGCCCATTTCAATAGCTATTTTGTGGTCACTGATTCTGTATTTAGTTAATAGGTGTTTGTTTTTGGGGTTCTTGATAATAATGAGATACTCTGCCAGGGTGTATTCTCTGTTAAGAGAACTGTACAGGTGGAGTTATTGGTGTTTTAATCTGTTCTCTCCAGTAGGGGGTGTAGTTTTTTATCAGGGCAGAGCCTAGTGTTTTTTTTTTTTTCAGTGCCAGTGCTCTCCTAGATATTAATGCCAGTTTTGGATGTGAGGGATGCCATGTAGGAGTGTAAATCTGGTTTAAATGCACTGCCTTAGACTGATTCCAGTGCTTGGAAGTGGAGGCTGCTTTCTTTTAGGTGGAACCAGAATTGAGTTATTTTCTGTGTGGGGATTAGCAGAGGGACTCTCCCCAGCTCTGCTTGCAGCTACTGTTGGGGATTCTTTGTGTGTGCAGAACCTCTTTACAGAACAGAAGGTGTGTGATTTCTGTGAGGGTTTTATCCCACTTTGAGTAATCTGCACTCATGGCTGTACCCCAGACTTCCCTCTCATAGAGCAGGAGTGGCTGTCAAACAGCTTGAGTAATAATGCTGTAGGAGGATTAAATGTAGCCAGTGTTTTTTTTTGTTTTTTTTTTAAATGGTGTAGTATGCTCTGAGCGCTTTCTCTTTTAGTGTTTTGATTGCCAGATTGTAACCTCCTGATGCACTTAATGTGAGGCCAAGGTAGCTGTATGGTATGAGAGGCTGTGGTCTATGTCTGTGTTGTTAAAATAAAAAGTATTCTTTTTTCTGGGTTTTCTGGGCTTTTTATGGAACACCATGATTTTGGTCTTGTTCAGGTTGACCTCTAGAGCCCATGTTTAACAGCAGGCCTCCAGCAGTGTCAGGTTGTGCTGCAGAACCTGTGTGGGGGACAGAAAGACCAGGTCATCTGCGTACATCAGGCACTTCACCTCAGTGTGGCCGAGGGACAGGGCTGGGGTGGGCGCCTGTTCAAACAGACCAGGCAGATCATTGATATGAATGTTGAAGATAGTGGGACTGAGGCTACAGCCCTGTCTCACTCCTCTCTCCTACCTAAAGGGACCTGTCTGTTTGCCATTAATCTTTACTTTACACTGTATCGCTGAGTACATAGATTGAATTGTGTCGGACACTTTTCCACCAATCCCTGACTGTAGCAGTTTGAGGTACAGTCCAGGGTGCCACAGAGAATCAAACGCTTTCTTGAAATGAATAAAGCAGGCGAATATCTTGCCTGTGTTGGTGTTGTGTGTGTGTGTTTGCTGATCATTGTGTTTAGATTAAAGATGTGGTCAGTTCTTATGCTCTTATGTTCTTATGTTCTTGAAGGAATCCAATCTGGCTCTTATTTATAATGTCTTGACTCATTAGGAATTGGGATATTTTGTGATTTTATGATGCTACACAATAATTTACTGAGATTACTCCCCACACAAACCCCTCTGTAGTTGTGTGGATTGAGAAGGTCTCCATTCTTCTAGATGGGGGTGATAAGCCCCTCTCCCCATTGCTTAGGGAAGTGTCCAGAGAGCAGGACGAGGTTAAATGTATTTTTTTTATGGTATCTTAATAGGAGCAGTCCTGTCTTTAGACCTGACATCATTTCTATAGCAGGCCCCTGGATGGTTAGGGTCATGTTGAAGTGAACATTTGTATGTACCCAGATTCTGCGGTGGTGCTGTAGTGTCCCTGGGCAGTTCAAAACACTTTAGAAATCCAGGGTGTGCTTGTCACACAGCTGCTTGCGGTTGCCATGGACTGTACACACAACACAGCTGCCACTGAAAACAAGAGCTTTCCTGGACTCGGGGATCCTTAGCAAGGAACGAAGTGCTGTAATGCAGTATGAACATTGGCAGACTTTTTCATGAGGATGGATGTGGAGTTAATTCAACATGCCAGCGATAATGAATAATTTAATCCAGCCTTTATTGCAGCCACAGTTATCGTAGTTTGTAACCTGAAGATTCAAACTTAACAGCAAAATGTGATTTAACCACAAGGGGGCACCAAATAATCATCCATCCATCCATTATCTGTAACCGCTTAATCCTATAGAAGGTCGTGGTGAGCCGGAGCCTAACCCAGCAGACACAGGGCGCAAGGCAGGACTACACCCTAAATGGGACACCAGTCCATCGCAGGGCAACTAAGGGGCATTTTAGAGAAGTCAATCCACCTAGCCAGCATGTCTTTGGACTGTGGGAGGAAATCGGAGTACCTGGAGCAAACCCACGCGAACATGGAAAAACGTGACAGACCCTTGAGGCCAGAATCAAACCCAGGACCACCGTGCCGGCCATAATCATTCATAAAATCAAATAATTGCATACATATTGCTGGGGAGTGGGTCTATATTGAGCCTGGCTCTTTCGTACAGTGGTTAAGATCTGGGCTGGCTTGCCCAGTCTCCACATGTGCATTGGGTTACCTCACCCTGTGGAATCCCACGTATGCGTTTGGAACACTGGCGCCTGTTGGAATGCTTAAATCTGCACACTATGTGCTATACTATATCATTTCATTAACCAAATAAATGGACATATTAGCAGACAGACTACTTGATGAATGAGGCAAGTGATTACATGTACACTAAGAATCCACCCAGGGTAATAAAATTTTGAATACAGTTAAAAATCTTTACAAACAGATGCTGTAAAGCTTAAATTACATGGTTTGAATACTTTAAAACCTGGCCACAGGTTAAATTAGGTCAATTTAATAATTAAAGACATGATTAGAATGAAAAAGTGGGGTGGAAAGGCCAAGGTTGCCAACATCTGCTTAATGCATACATGCTGCATTTACTTTTCTATATATATATAGAAACACAATGCAAGCAAATAATGAAGACATTGTTTTATGTCATTTTTATGATGATGAAAGTCTTTGTTGCCTGAATGTTAAAATAGCTATTCATCCACAACTATAAAACACTCTGTGGTACTTAATAATAATAAAAGGGCTTACCTTATTTGGACATTTAGAGTAAGTTATAAATTATTTTACATACACTATATGCAGGCATCTGTTTAAAAAATCAAGGAATTATCACAAATGCTTTGTAACATATACCAATTGCCTAGTGCATGAACAACAAGTTACTTTATCAGACCAGAGCTGAGCACCGCAGGTTGTGTACTGTACTGAACAAATGTTATTTCTTCCAGGCTTCCCTTTGGCAAATTGCGGCAGAAAATTTGAATCCTTGCTGTGGATTAAGGGCAAGACAGTGCCCCCTTGTGGTACTCACTGGTTATACCTTTCTTAAAAAACACTAGTGCAGAAACAATCCTGTGACGTTGAAATACAGTCCAAACTCTGCAGGCCTAGGAGCAACACCACTAGGCGTGCCGAAATTGGACCGTATTTGAAAACCCAGTTGTATATTATTGCTTTCTTGGAGAACTGTAAACCCTCTTGCTATTATTGCTATACATTTTTTTTTTAAACGGAATGTGATTTTGAACTCATATTTTAGTCATATGCCTGGTTTCTGTCTTGGCAAAGCGTCATTCTGCTGCACTGCTTTAATTACTCTACCAAAGACAATGGAACAACTAATTCATCTGACACTGTAATCTAACCTAGCCGGTGGAGTCCCTTTCTTTCCACTCTTGCCATGTAATTTCCATTGAGTGATAAACACAAGCTGCATCACCACAGTGGTAAGAGTGTAGGGAGAACAATAGGCCACTTGTGTTTGTAACTATAATAATGAAAACACCAAAAGGTCTAAACTAAAGTTCACTGTGGTGTGTTATATTTCATCTTGTTTACAAATTTAGGTTGTGGAAAAAAAGTTTTCTTAAATGTTGCTCTCCACATGCCTGTGTTACTGTGTATAAGATTGCATTTGGCTTGGGGTTTGTGGTCTTTATTTGTCAGATAAGTGAGATTAAGCGTTTGTTTTTGTTTCTAAGTATATGAGAGACAGAGATTATTGAAGAGGCATTCCCCCGCCTTACATTGACACAAAGTTTGTGGCGGCTGGGTTTATAGATTGAAGCTTTAGATTGTGGTCTTACTGTTGCTACCTTTGAATGGCATAAGGAACAGCATTATGGGCTTCCACTGTGTAGGATGGGGTTTGAGTCTAGGTTTGGAATGCTGTTTTTCTTCTTTTAAAGTGGTTAATGTTAAGTATGTTTCAAATGCTTTTAAATTGGCATTTGTTTTCATGATGGAGGGGAAGATAAGGATGTTTTGGGTAGGGTTTCACTGAACAACATCAGGGTAGAAGAAAGCCTTACATTTTGAGAAAGGGAAACCGGTAGTTATATTAATATTCTTAAGATTAAGTTAATAGATTTGTTTTGTTGAAACAAAACAGTGTTGGCATGATCAGTGATGAAGAAGCTTCTGGAAGCACAGATGCTGCCTGACCAGGTTTCTGGGGCACTTTTCACCAGACAAACCGACAACCTGCATTTCTGTGATGACACATTTCAAAGGTGGAAGCTGAAATACCAAAGTGTTATATCATGTAGGTGAGTGTATTCATTCAATTAAAAAAAAACGAATAATTGTGTCAACCACATGACACTGCATTTTTTATGGCAGTGGTTGACGTATTTGAACAGGGTATTAGATGTTTCACCACTTTGTGGTGGTTTTAATGAGATATGAGTTTGTTTTTGGGTTTTTTTTTTGTGCTGGCAGCAACGCTGAGACAAGATGGCACCCTGAGACACAAGTCACAAGTGGGTTACCTAAGAACAACTTTGGGAAAGGTGCAATGAAGTGGAAACTGATATCAACAGAACAGTCCACACATTAATGTACATGCAGAAGTGGGCTATTGACTTATTCAATCATCGAAGTTGCATCCCACATGTTGGATGCTGGGAGTATGGCACCTTTGGTCGTATAACAATCCAGCAGATAACTTTTGAATGACCTCTCGGCTTCTACAAGCACAAAGTGACTTCAAGCTTTAATACATTTTTACAAATTGCATATGTGATTACTGCTGATACTGAGCTCTGTCTTGGGCTTGGAATAGATTGTTCCAAGCTGGCTTTCTGTTACTGTGGTTTAACAGAATCCCCAGGGCAGTGCCGATGCTCTCACAGATAGAGCTACAGTATTAAACGGCAAGCTTGATAACTGAGCAACCGGCAAAGATTGAACACAAAGCATCTCGTGACTCATCGTCTGTCGTCTAAAAATACCACCACTGAAAACACACACGCACACGCAAAAAAAAAGATTTTGCAGTAGGGCTATGCAGGGTTTAAATGTTAACCATAATTTATTTTCTCCCTAAACTCACTTACTTTCAGCCACAATGGTGGCAGTTTATACTGATTTATAGAATATTTACTGAAGTGGGATTTCCCATCTCCTCCTAAAGCCCTTTTGGTATTAATCATATGCTTTACAGTACTCTCCCACAGGTAACCGCTGTAACTATGTCAAATACCACAAGATGCATTACCTTAACAACCTTAACCAAGTCTTCTATAGCTACAGTATTTAAACAAGATCAGCCTTGACAGATTTATCTTAGCATTACCTCTTTGCTATTCTATTCTGTGGGTGTTCCTCTGATTTTTAGACATGTGCAACAAAAGAAATCACACACAGCCGTCATAAAAGGTGAAGCAAGTGATTATAATGGTAAAAGCTTACTGTATGTTCACTGCTACTGTACCCCAACGTGTTGTGTCACTTTTAACCCCCAGGGTCCAATTTGTAATCCATATTATGTGATTTTATTGAGTTCTATTCACACATCTGTATGCATGTGAGCCACGCTGTTGATAGGTTACATTTCTCAGGAAAAGTGTGGTTTCCCAGAGGTGATGTCACATATTGAAGTTTAAGGTTATTGGGTGTGTTTAAGTAGGGGAGGCAGATTTAGCCAGTTATGAGTTTAGGGAAATCGTTCTGACGTCTTTGATCAATCCCCTCCCTCTGGGGAATTTTAACACTGTGCCACAGAGATGTCTCAATCTGCTCTGGTCTTTCCTACTTAACTTCAATGACATGCCACTGGAACGTACATATTTACCGACATCAGCAGGGAACTGAAAAGCACATGTAATATCAAAAGTAGCAAATCAGGGAAGTACAGTTAAAATGGACAAGGTAAAGGGAATTAATGTCAGTTATACCTAGAAACATGATACACTAATGAGAATTAATTAGTGAAAGTATTGCTTGTGCATTGTTCCTGTTTCCAGTACTGAAATGAGACCATTTGATTTTTAAGTCTATTAACTAGTACCCAGTAGTCACATGTTCCACTAAATTAGTGTATGGTTTTAGTTGGATTTACTTAATAAAAGGAAGACAAAGCAATGTTATTTGTAAGTAAGACAGCTGCCTACCAGAAATTGTAAATATATGCCAGTGGCTGTAATTCGGTCCCGTCTATTAAAATGATAAGAAAGAAAACTGACAGTAAGCCCAGAAAAAGATCTGCATATGATTCAATTCAGAGACCTGTCCTTCAGACAGATAGCGTGTGTTTTGCTTGGAACCAGCATCGTAACCAGAGCTGACATTCTACCGAGGTCAAACTGAGGTTTCAAGCTCTAGCTGGCAGTATATATATATATATGACAGCTTGGTATTTACTATTCAACCTCCAAATCTATGTTACACAGCAAACCAACAGAGAAAATTAAGGAGTCTTTTGTACTTTACCAGAATTTTTACATGAGCATTAGCATTGATGATGAAAAAAAAAAAAACTCAACCTTGGTGTCCTCATAGCTAGTTACGGCCATGCTTAGAACTGCTCATTTACAGCTATAGGTGTTATTTTTTTGCGGCATTTACAGGTATGTTAGATAATGCCCTTTAATGGCGGGCGGGGGCGGGGTCAACACAGGTGAGGTAAGTATATATTTCTACAAGACAAATGAACACTGAAGGGACTACACATCACACTAAATGCAATAAAATGCAGTCAAAATGAGGTACTTGACAGCACAGGTTCTCATGGTTCAAGATGGTGTTGTTAAGCTCTCCAGCTGTTTAGATCCTATAAGTGTTAAGAACCTCTTCATAGGAATCAATATCCTGTGCAGGAACACCCCTGCCAGAAAACTGACCTTAGTAATAGGTAAGGGTCCAGGCCAGTAATGCAGAAATGCATACTGTGGATCCTAGTTAAGTTTTTAACTTGGTTTTGTGTGTGTGTGTGTATGAAGATGTATTTATTTTATTTATTCATTTTTTGGGGGTACCTACTTTGGGACAGAGATTGTGAAATTCGATTGGCTGAAAGTAATTTTTAAGTTTTTCTCCACACTCATTAGTACAGTATAACAAAACCAACTGGCTTATCTGAAAAAAAGGCATGCAGAGAGAGCAATGTGGCTTAAGGGGACTCTATTCTATTTTGTTCCACAATAAAGATTATTTATCTGGACCCTTGCATTTCTTAGTCATTAGGCTAATTAACCTAACAATAAGGATGCAAAAGGCTGGAAAGAAATCAGTTAGGAGTACTATTTTAGAGGTCTGTATTTTGAGATTTCAAACGCTTGCGTTTCATGATCAAGCAAAAGCATTTTAATTTGACAAAAAAAAAAAAAAATTGTACAGAATCTGTTGGTACTGAAAAGGTTAGGGGTTCCATTATAGCCCAACTTCCCACATTAAAAAAACCTTTTCAATGGCTTGCATTCCACTAGCTCTTTTAAACCCAGTGGTTATCTTCCATGCACTGCCACACAGCAAAGCACATTCTATACCCACTAAATAAGTTCAGTTCTTTTAGAAATGGACTGGTAAAAAAAACATGGCTAAGTAACATGTCTGTGTAATCATAGAAATGCTCTAATTGATAAATTTACGGTTTTTATGATGCAACTGTAGGCAACAAAACTGTGTTGGTTCTGTAAAATTTACAAATTAGAAGCACAGAGAATGTTTTAAATGTTATATGAACTTTGGTGGATGCTGTGTTTGTTTGAAAAGGTTTCAGTTTTTGGTTTGTTTAATTAATTTGTTTTGCCAGTCTTGCTCCTCAGATTGATTTTCCAGACTATGTTATCTCTTAATTAAGATTTGGCTGCAAATCTGAATGCCCTATTTTCATAGCAGAGTTAAGACTTGCGCTAGTGTTGGAAAATAACAAGCAACATTTCATTGGTTTGTCTCTTAATTCTGAGTTCCTGTGCCCTTCACCACAGTTAGACTTGTAAACAAACACACCTACACGTGTCTGAACAGATCATGAACTGATGTTTATCTAACCTGTCTGATGTACAGACCTAGTCTCCTCAGACAAACAAGATTATTCACCTACCTCCAGCCCCCGCTCCCCCAGCTCATGTGGTCGCCGGAGGTAAAGTTTAAAAACTTCAGGCCACCAGAACTGACCTTCAGTGCTACTTATAGGTCATCGTGACAAACAGGAAAGAGCGGGATGGTGCTGAGCTGATTGACCCTGTGTGGTTAGCCATCGAGGTAGTTGCATCTGCTTTTAAGAAGGGGGCTCTATTTAACACCCACTTTCATTTTAGATCAGTGAACACATGTTGGTATTATTTTATATACAGAATAAATATTAATGATGAAATAAGGTCATACAAACAAAAGATAATAAGTATTTATAGGCACTGATATAGGTTATGTGGGTTAAAAAAACTGGGTAATCTCTAAACTGTACACACGTATATACTAATTGCATATGGTATAGGTATAGTGTTATTTTCACGTCGGGGGATAAAAACTGGTACACAGCGCAGCAGTGCTACAACGAAATGTTCCTGTCAGGACAACTGAGGAAGTCCACACCTCCGACCTCCGGTCACTTTTTTTTAAGTAACAAAAACTGCCAAACATGAACTACTTTAGATGTGTAATGACTGCAGTGTTGGCTATTGACCTTAAGGTTAGGGTTTCGGTGTAGGGAGAGGATTATTCATTGGTTTATTAACAATAATATGATAGCTAATCAGAGTGCAGTGGCCTGACCGGAACATTTCGTGGTACCTTGTAAGCACTGCCGCAGCGCACTGCGCTTGCTCGCGCATGCCTAAACTTTGAAAACACGGAAGTGACCATTCAAATCTGGTACGTTATGCTGTTTTCTGTCTTTTTCATATTTTGTAAATTTAATTTATCACTAATATGTATCATATGCAATACATTGGATCTTGTACATTTTTTATTTATTTCTGCAACTTAATTCTGCAGTGGACTTCTCATTTGTCTTGTTCGTCGTGAATTTCTTTTTTTTCTTTTTAGAGAAATTGATTGTGTATTGCCAGTTTGTTTGTTTAAAACGATACTTATAATTAACTTAACATTTGTTTTGTGTTTTTACTACAAACCTTATGGCTCTATAGCTTCGTATGGAGGAGGACGCTAATTCAGACGATTTAAACTAATCTCGGGATAAATAAAACGTAGCTACTGAACTGTGTGCAAAGAAAATGTACCAATATTTAAACTCCCGCAGAGATTTACATTTATCAACTTTTTTTCCCCCAACAGTTTTTGTGAATCATGGAGGAAAGCATTTAATTAACTAACGTTATCAGGTACATTTTTCTTACTAGTGATAATAATGGAATGACTAACTATTGTTTTATATAAAAAATATTTATTTTGAGAAAGTAATCGAGAGTAGTGTCCATTATTGCTTATAAAAGACCCTGAGAATAAACGTGTATTATGTCATTGCAATCACTCTGGTGAAACAATTTCTTGTAATTTGCCCAAACATCAAGATTTTTCAACAAAACTTTCAGTAAGTATTGTAAAGTCCTTCGGGAATAACACGTTTTTATTCATGTATCTCTAAGCAGAATACATAATAAAAAAATACTTTATATTAAAAAAATAAATAAAAATAACGAAATACTGTGTTTAAAAAAAAAAAGGAAAAGTTGGTATGGTTTCTGAAGTACTTTATAATGTTCTAGTGTTCTGAAAAAGGACACCATTTCCAAAATGCTACTGTAAAAAAATAATTTTTTGTGAGTTTTTATAGGAAATGCTTGGTCCTGAAAGGGTTAAATAAGCATGTACCACTGATGCACAGCTGCAGAACACTCATTAGAAAGTGAAAAATGTACCTCCTTTTCACGCTAGCGAAACACCCATCGCAATTGATTGCTCATATACCAAAATCTGACAAAGTACCACTTGCTGGCGTTACACAGGTCATATTTTTGTATGACCAAATCATAGATGAAGAGAAAAAATAGCAAATATATGAAATTATTACTTTTCACAAGTTTTTACAAAGGAGGATACGGGCAACATGCCCCACATGTCGACCCGTTCCTATCCAGTTTTAAATAACTTTAGCATAACAGAGGCAGAAGTGTTGAAGGGACTAGGAGCTCTTAAAATAAACAAATCCCCTGGGCCAGATGAGATCATTTCCAATAGTACTCAAAGAAATGAAAAAAGTTATTTACAAACCACTAACCAAGATCATGCAACAGTCTCTTGACACGGGTTGTACCAACAGACTGGAGAATTGCAAACGTAATACCAATCCACAAAAAGGGAGACAAAACCGAACCAGGTAGCTACAGACCAATAAGCCTGACTTCTATTATATGTAAACTTATGGAAACTATAATAAAATCCAAAATGGAAAAATACCTATATGGTAACAGTATCCTGGGAGACAGTCAGCATAGATTTAGGAAAGGGAGTCCATGTCTAACTAACCTGCTTGACTTTTTTGAGGATGCAACATCGACAATGGATAACTGCAAAGCATATGACATGGTTTACTTAGATTTCCAGAAAGCTTTTGACAAAGTCCTGCATAAAAGATTAATTCTCAAACTAAGCACAGAGGGATTTAAGGAAATGCTTGCACATGGATTAGGGAGTGGTTAACATGTAGAAAACAGAAAGTACTGATTAGAGAAGAAACCTAAAAATGGAGCGAGGTAACCAGTGGAGTACCACAGGGATTAGTATTAGGTCCACTGCTATTTCTAATCTACATTAATGACTTAGATTCTGGTATAGTAAGTTGCAGCAGCAAAGATCATTCAAAATGAACATTCAGAACTGGGCAGACACATGGCAAATGCCATTTAATAGAGAAAAGTGTAAGGTACTGCATGCAGGCAATAAAAATGTGCATTATAAATACCATATGAGAGATAATTAAATTGAAGAAGGAATCTATGAAAAAGACCTTGGAGTTTATTTTGACTCGACAAGAAATGTCTTCATCTAGACAATGTGGGGAAGCTATAAAAAAGGCCAACAAGATGCTCGGATATATTGTGAAAAGTGTTGAATTTAAATCAAGGGAAGTAATGTTAAAACTTTACAATGCGTTACTAAGACCTCATCTAGAATACTGTGTTCAGTTCTGGTCACCTTGTTACAAAAAGGATATTGCTGCTCTAGAAAGAGTGCAAAGAAGAGCGACCAGAATTATTCCAGGTTTAAAAGGTATGTCAAATGAAGACAGGCTTAAAGAATTTAAGCTATTCAGTCTTGAACAAAGAAGAGTACGTGGCGATCTGATTTAAGCATTCATAATTCTAAAAGGTATTGACAATGTCGACCCAAGGGACTTTTTCGACCTGAAAAATGAAACAAGGACCAGGGGTCACAAATGAAGATTAGATAAAGGGGCATTCAGAACAGAAAATAGGCACTTTTTACACAGGAAATTGTGAGCGTCTGGAACCAACTCCCCTGTAATGTTGTTGAAGCTGACACACTGGTATCCTTCAAGAAGCTGCTCGATGAGATTCTGGGATCCTTCAAGAAGCTGTTCGATGAGATTCTGGGATCCTTCAGGAAGCTGCTAAAAGGGAGATTCTGGGATCAAAAAGCTACTCACAACCAAACGAGCACGATGGGCCAAATGGCCTCCTCTCGTTTGTAAACTTTCTTATGTTCTTATTTCTTATGTACATGCACCACTTTCTGACGATGTACCACTTTCTAACACTACACCTGCACTAAATATTTTTGGGCACAACACATGTACAATGTACCTACCATTGCTTTAATTTGTCTCACTTTAAGGCTGGTCAACTGGGTGGAATCATAGGTGTTTAAAAACTTTAGAATTATGCTGTATGTTCTAGAGGATGACACCTGTATACAAGATAAGATGTATTGAAATTTTGACAAATGCATAACTGATAAATTGTTATGAGTGATTGTGGCAATGTGGCCACGCCCTTGTGCGTAGTTTATGTGTTGTATGTTACGTGTTGTGTGTAAATGTTGGTGTATAGGTATTGGTACACGGGATATAAGCGGGTCTGTGTTTCACGTGTGTTTAAAAATGTATAATTGTAGTTAGGCACGAGGATTGCACATCACTTCACGTGCAGATAAAATGTGTAATATGTGAGCACGAGGTTGCACTTTATTAATTCACGTGCAGTTGTACCGAGACTCCAATTGAATGATTGATTAGCAATCGAGTCTTGGTACAGCTGCATAAAAGCTGCATGTTTTCACTCACTCGGGGTTGGGTGTTCGTGAGTGGAGAACGGGTGTGGAGAAGGAGGTTAGGATAAAATAGAAGAAGAAGAAGAAGAATAACCATTTATTTTACTCACCGTGTTTGTTTGTCTCCGTGCACCGTTTGTTAAGTGTTAGTTCGTTTTGTTTGTCTGTTTATTTTGGCGTAAGTGCCGTGTGTGTTTTGTGTTCAAACCTTTTATTTTCTGTTCTGTTTAATTATTAAATGCTGAGCGCGATCACGCGCTCAGCTTCACCAAAACCCCATCTCTGTTATTTATTTCCTGGCTCTGGTCTGACGTCACCCACTCCGGCCGTCTTTGTGACAGTGATTTATAAATTTCTACTAGCCACAAATCCTGGTCATCTCAAGCAATCAGCCAGAGCCAATTCAATGAGCACTTGCAGTACCTGCAGTATCCTTTCTCTCCAACAGATGGCGTCCTACATTTTCTTAAACAATTCAAAGGTCCCTCTTTAATATTTCTGTAGCCTGGGGGAATGCTGATGCAAACCGATCGTCTCTCTTTGTCAGCTGAGCAATTAAGTGGAGCGCCAAACCTGTTGTTAACTGTAAATACATATTTAGTTTTATTGCTAGAATTATCCTGATTGAATGTTTTGATTTGAATGGTTGTTTGCATTTTGTAATAGTATATCAGCAAGTTATTCATTGTTGGCCATGATAACAAAGTAATAATAATAATAATAATAAAAACCTGTTGCATATATGATATTGCAAGTTCAGTTAAGAGCAATCATTGGAGATATACAGGTGTCTCATAACCCTGAAGAATCAGTGAGATAGAACAGCTGGCTCTGCCTTTCTCTTCATGTCAGACGACAATCCTTTCATTGACAAATGCTTATTCTTACTGACTATTCTAACATACAACCCAGTGTAATGTAAATGAGCTTGGTCCATCAGTCCAGGAGATCATGATTGCTGGTGGCAAGGTGCAGCAAAAGAAAGTAAGATTTCTATGTTCACCTCCTTTAATACATTATATCTGGTTATTCTCGTTACTTTCTCAAGCAGGATACCTAAGTGTGAGGTGACACACAGAGGTGTTGTACATTAATAACACTACATAAACAGGTACTCGTTTCTGTTGCTTGTAGATATTGTGTGGCTTGAGAATGAGAAACGTGTTAGAATGTTAATGCACAAACTAAAGTATGGATGATTTAGGTTATTAGCTGTAAATGTTTTAATTCTTTCTCAATTTGTGTTTGTGATTTTTTTTTTTTTTTTTTTTTTTTATAAATGAGCGTTCTGGTTGTCAACATTAGCCAAAGATCGACAGCATTTTTATTGATTCAAAAACATTTTGGGCTTATTAAAAAAAAAAAAAAAATACTGTATATACAGTACATACTGTCCTTGTAAGAAATGGCTGGCTGAGAAAGGTAGACAGTAGCTGCAGAGGATACCCTGAGATGAGTTTATCATACCATTCCTGCATAGACCAATCGACAGTTTCCTTAATTTCCCAGTTGCCACTGCAGTATCAGATACAGACGCTCATTAAAATAATCATTCCTGAGCCTTGCATACCTTGCTTCTACTGGCTATACAGTCAGCTACCTAACAGCTGTAACGGACATGCTGAAAAACAGCACCTGAGTGTTTCCTTAAGTGTTTCAAGTTAATGTTTTTTCCACATGGAGAAAGCACATAGTGAAAAATAACTGTTTGTGAATATGGCTGTAAATTGTACATATTATGTAGTAACTTTTGGTCATTCCTTTGCTTCACAGCATGTCATAATGTGTGTACTTTAATGGGGGTGTTTCCAATAAAGTATACAGTCTGAGGAATATTTTGTCTGAGATGGTAAAATCCACTGCCCATGCAGTTGAAGTTGTTTGAATGTAATCTTTCATTATCTGTCTTATAATACAGAAGTAAAAAGATAGCTTGTAAATTATTCTATATATTTTTTGGGAGAACTTTTTTTTTTTCCTTTGTTGAATTCAACTTTTGTTTTTTTTTTACTAGAGCATGAAATGTGTTGAATTAGTTCTAAAGTTGGAAAAGCACACCCATAGATGGGGCCGACGTGACTTTTGTATGATGCTTGTTGAGAGGATGCTGTGGAAATATTTGGAATTAAGGAAGGGACTGATGCTTCTTTCAATGTTATGTACGGTTTGTTGGATCAGTTCCATAACGAGGTGCTACTGATGCTTTGGTGCCAAGATAATGTGCATGCTAATTTCCCTCTAGCAAAAATGGGGTAGGAATAGAGAATAGTCTAAAATCCTTTTTTTAAAAAAAAAGAAAAAAAAAAGCCATGTCTTAAGCTATTGCTATTGCATAATGAACATCCTATTCACAGAACAATGAACTGGTAACTGGGGTTAAATAATATTATGAAACCTAAAATAAACTCTGAGCCCACTAACAGATTGATATAGTCATTTGTCAAAGTATTTAACTGGTTTACTTAGTACCATACTCCTATACAGTACCTCTTTGGAAATAGTTGAAGGAATTAAACATTTCTTGACTATTTAGTGTGTCTATTGTGAGTCTATTATAAGCTCTGTGCACAGGGCCCTATAGATTAGGAAATTAGGGAACACAAGGCCGGATTCACAATTATTTAAAGCCTGTTTTTATTTTTTTATTTTATGAATGAAATGCTTTTATATTCATGGAACTAAGGCTTAATGAAGACAACTAGCATGAAAAACTGAGTTAACACAAACTCTATGCATAAGTTTCAGCTTTTTCAATCTTCCATTTAAAATTATAAGTGTATATGAAATTTCTAGTAGCAGGTTGAAGTTTAAACACCATAGCTTGGGTTCCCTTGTAAGTTGCTACCCAATCAATGCCCCTAAGTCCTAATGTAACTTGCGGACCCATTATTCCCTGTGCCCATCTGCTGTTATTCAGCGTGACAAAACACTGTCTTTCTAGATATGTCACGGGCTGTAATTATAAATGAAGGGATGACCCTGTCTCTTATAAATGCTGCCTTTAGCAGTGATCCTATTTGTATTTTTCAGTTTTCCTTTTCTACTCAAAAACCCTCTCAGACTAAATAATAAAAGCCACCCGTGGATTTTACAGGTAATTTTTCATCTGCTTATTATTATTGCAACTATTATGCATCCCAAACGTCAGATTATTCTTTCTGTTTTTACAGCAATGAAACAGAAGACTACAATAAACTGGGATTGTTTTCCTGTAGCTTCCCAATAAGTTAATATGGTACATACCCATTTAGTGGCAATTACAAAATATTGACAACAAAAGTCCAAGCAAAAACTACAAGTATACAACAAGCAAAGGTAATTCAGCTGGTATACATGTACGTAAATTAGTTAATTCCAAGTACAATTGTTGCATAATCGTAGTTTCTATAATCAGAAACTATTCACTGTCTATGGTGTTTATAAATTTCGGTAACGCTTTAATATTGCGTGGCATAAATTAATATTAAATAGAATATGCAATTACATATTAAATTAATGTTAAATTAATATTTAATAAATATACAATAGCTGGTTTCTTGCTAAATGTTAACCAAATGTCGATTTAAAATGTAATTGCATATCACGTCCATTTATATTACGTTTTGTTACCCTTGAACATACGTAATAATTTCCCACTGTTTACATGTTTTTAATTGAAAATACGGTTAATCTGACTTAAATGTTAACGGGAAGTAACAAGAAATAGTTGAAAGTAAATTTAATAAAAATTGTTTATATCTATTAAAAATTAATTTAATTTAATATGCAACTGCATAGCTATTTACTATAAAGCGTTACCGAAATTTCGTGTAAACTGGACTGCACACTGAAAAACAAAACACAACCAAACTTTTCTTTTTTTTTTTTTGTGGATAAAAACTAAAAACGTACAGCGTATATTAGGTTAACATAAACAACTTCTCTGTTCTTCAAATTACATTGAGAAGAAAAATCAGTCACGTTTGACAACATACGGCCGCCCCATGACGCGCACTTTGTTGATACTGGCTGCACACGGCAGTGCGGCGCTGTGGAGTGTGCGGTTGGGTTGTGCAGTGAAGAGCGCTTTTATTATTGTTTGTGTTTGCTTGTGGAAAGTGTCGTTTGGTGGGGCTTTGCTGCATTACTAGGAGAAAGAGGGAGGGCGAGTTAAAATAAAGGCACCTCGGCTTAAGCTTTATTTTGTTTAAGTACTACAGTGCAGTCCAAACTCGTGACCGATTGCTGCCATCATAGACGGTACAATAATCCACTATTCTGGCTGTAGGCTCAAGCCAGTGAGTACACGGAGCGGAATCGACAACAAAGGCTGATCCATTGAATCCAGATATTTTTATTTTTATTGTATTTTATTTATTTATTTATTTATTTATTTATTTGTATTTCTGTGCAGTCGGGTTTGTATTATGGAATGTGTTGCTCGTCAGAATTTTAGTATCGCAGGACATCTGAAATTTGCAGTGAATGACTGAATCAAGACAGTGTATAAAAAAGAGCTCGTCTTATTTGTTTTCAGAAAAATACATTGCGTGCTGAGATTTAGTACTTGGGACTGGTTTAAGATATTGTTTTTAGAAACATGTTTCTTTTTTAAATAATTTGGTCGTTATTTTGTATTTATCTTAAGCTCTGTGCTGTCAAATGTGCTTGGTCATTTTTAACAATAACAATACCAAGGTGATGTTTGATTCGTCTTTGACTGCGTATCACGTCTATATTCACCATAATCATCACCACCAGTCTTTTGTACTGCCGTCGTTACGGGAATAATCTGGACTCCTTTTTTGACGGATCGGATGTTTTCGTTTTGGATTTGATGTTTTTGTAATATAAAATACCTGTGTGAAGATGTGGGTTAATCCTGACGAAGTGCTGTTGGCGAACGCTCTCTGGATCACCGAGAGAGCCAATCCCTACTTCATACTGCAGAGGAGAAAGGGACACGGAGAAGGGGGAGCAGGAGCAGGAGGGCTCGCTGGTGAGTTAAGAATACATCACACTAACCAACTACATTAATATTTCATGTTCCCTGAGAACATAAGTGATGCACACTGGAGTAGCATGGCTTGTTGTCTCACTCAATCTTAGCTTCTAAGCCACCATCTCTACAGTAATGAAATACTCCTTAAAACTGTATGCTATACAAATATAACACTAGTATACAGAGGCATCCCGTATTTTCAGTTATTTTCTTGTCTTAGACGGTCATTATATACACTATTCCCAGTATATTTGCTACACAGATCAAAACCAACCAAAGACGCGTTTGAAGGAAAAACAAAGCTTCCATACAGTGGTTAGCAAATGTTCCACAAATCTAAATAACACTAATTTTTAAATGTATCGATTTGTTTATTTTTCTAAGCAATGTCACAGTCTATGTTTATACCGCGGGCACAGTGAAAATGCACTTTGAAAACACAGCCCTGCACAACCATGAACTGCAGGTGCCTCTACTGTACAGTATCTGTTGTTTGGTTTTCCTGTTACATTTTTACCTGATGTTAGTTTAATACAGTATTATTAGGGTATGTACTAACTTAGTCATACAGTAACTGGTGCTCCTAACCGGGTCCTGACTCGCACGTAGTATGAAACCATGTACCTGGGTCGTTGCTTACAGAAAGTTTCACTTCTGTAAGCAACATTTCTGTTTATTCTGTTTAGCCATATTTTTTGTTGATTTGAGACACACCATGAGCCAGATTGCAGCAGGGAGGAAGAAACATTTGCTCTAAGCTGCTTCTGGGGCATTACGCATGCGCATTTACTTGCTTCTGTCACCCAGGTCGACCCTGCTTCTTCAAAAAGCAGTGTGAAATCGCATAGCTGACCCGCATGACACCAGGTCGCGACCCAGGTACAGCATACCAGTGAGAAAGGGGATTTAAAATGCAGTAGAGGTTATAAAGCGTCGTGGTCATGGCTCCCATTTGGCTCTGAATGCCATTAAACTGACTCTTCTGTTCTCGTTATAAACGGAACACAAAATAACCAGTTGTTATTATGATTTGATAGCTTTGGCTGTGAATTACTTCACTTGGAATATCAGCCAGCTGTGCAGTAGGAACAGTCAGTGGTATGTTTTGGGGTGTCGTGGCGACAGTATCTGGATGTGAGAGATCATTATTCCTGTTCCAGGCTGTCTTCGGTTTCTGAAACGGTGTTTCCCGTTATGGTGCTCTATGCGGACCACCTCTTCCCACTGAAACAAGACTGAATTTAAGGATGTAACCCATGAGGCTGTACACTATGAATGCATGTTCTGCAATTTAGCATTCATTTCACATTTTTGCTCCCTAATACTGAGCACAGTCCAAGACACATTTTGTGTTGCAATAGCAGGGAAAGGGAATGTAATCGTCTTTGTTTTGCCGTATCTTAATGAAGTCTACTGTACTCTCCACAGTGACTTTTGCAGTGCAAGGTTTCACTGCTAACGTTTGAATGGAAGAAACCTGTGGAGAGTGTGCAGGGGATGAAGTCCTCATTATGTAAATCTCTTGAAGGGCACTCGGGGCACACATTCACCACTAGTCTGCCTGCTGTGCAGAAGACTCTCTCTGCTTTATGAACATTGGCATAGTGGATGCACCACCCTGACACAGAAGTTCTTTTAAAGCAGACATCTGCTGCATAGCTTCTAATTACTTCTCACTCATCTACAATGTGAGAATGCATGAATGAGTTCATGGAATGTACTGTAATGTAATCCCATATGGGTAGAGGGCTGGCCCCAGGGGAGAAGTCGTGGAGGGGTTGTACACTTATCCATTAACAACTGGCAATCACCATAGCAAAAAAAAACCTTAATCAAAATGGTGTACTGTCTCAAGGGTCATTGTGTTTAAGGGGTTCTTGTAGTATTTGCTTGTTAGAGATCTAGTCCTTAACTTTAAAAGCAAGATTGACTGTAAACCTGCAATCAGTGGTATGTAATGTGAGATGCAAATTAGAAAGCTTGAGCAGCACTCTGGCTCTCCATTGATTGAAAAGAGATTTGGTTACTCTAATCCAGAGCTTCAGAGTAGTTGCGCATGCACACAACAAAGGGTTTGGTCGGGACCTGCAGGATTTTTTCTAGCTGTCATGTTTTGGGAGCCGACAGGAACATTCTCATGTCAGCATCAGCTGCCGCCTGAAACCCTCCTCTTAGCTGTTTTTTGCACAGCTAAGAGGATTCGAAGTGAAATAGAAATATTAAAACTAGCCTATAACTTTTGTGTTTTGTTAATTATCAATGTGTAATTATTTAGTTCTGAAAGGTTTGTAGAAGGTTTTGGACATTCTGCTACCCTGCTCTTATCCATAGTATGTTATCCTACAATATCACCCCCTGGCCATATTACTGATTGTAACTGTGATTTATTCATTATAATTATAAGAATTTTGCCCAGAACAACTATACAACACTGTTTCTTTGTTTTTAAGATAAAAAAAAATATGTAAATTGTTAGCAGCTGACACATGATCTAGCTTATTTGTGTGTTTTAGTTTTCAAGGATGGGAGGCAGTCTTTTTAAAACTGAGTGCAGATTCCTGTTCCTGCTTGACACAAAAAAACAAAGGTAGATTATCTCCTGCTCCTCGAGGTAATAACCCAGAAATCACTGGGAAAGAGATTAACTGAATAATGAATTGTGTCCAATTGTTTCCAGCAATGAAACAAGCAAACACACATGCAATTTTGAATGCTTTTGGCTTAAACTAGAAATAATCATGAAAATATGAAACTTGACACAATAGAGTTATTGTGTGTGTTTTAATTAAGAAATAGAAGGCAAATAATAAGTGTATTTAAAGTATGAGGAATAAAGTATAATTTATTATAAATTAATCACAAGCAATAAGCAAAACCCCAAGGATGGCACTACATTTCAGCTCAAGTTTGTATGCATGATATTATTAAACCCCAGGACTTTGACAGGAAGGCATTTGAAATCTCAGCTCCTTCTTGTTCTTTTATAGTTTGTGATAAAGCTTCCTCTTCTTATATTCAGAAGGGCTTGAACGAGGTCAAAGACTCATCATCTTGTGTATCTGTGATTAAAACAAGCCTGGTGTTGCTTTGGATAGTCCACAGCTGAAGTGAAATCATGTGGAGGTTCGCATAATGATCCCACTCTATCATCCTGTAATACTCTAAATTATTTGGTTTCCTTGCTTGTGTAACCTAATCAGCCTTCGCAAGGGCTTCACAGACAGTTTATACTTCTGCAAACTACACCACTTACTAGATATATCATGGGTGTCGGGGTCAACTATAAACCCGCTATATACTTAAGGCCACGATATAGCGAGAGACTAGATGTGTTCACGGATCCAAATGAATCGAACCGACATTTACCCAACCCGATGTAAAATTTGTGTTATTAGATCCTAAAACAAGAAAAACGAATTCCATTAACAAAATAAGACAGACAAATGCAAGTCTGCGGTGTGGGAATCATTATTTTGTTATTGTGGACAAAGAAGGAAAACAAGTTGGTGCGGCAAAATAAATTGATTGTGGCAGCCTGTTTCGATTTGATTCAATTACAATGGGAACGTAGAGCCTTTTGGAACATAAAAGGAATGCACTAAAGCAGGGGTGCCCAATCCTGGTCCTGGTGGGCCGGTGTCCTCCTGGCGTTTGTTCCAACTGCCCCCTAAATTACTTAATTGGACCAATCAAGCACTTATTAGAAGCTTAATTGGTCCAATTAAGCAATTTAGTGTACAGTTGGAACAAAAACCAGGAGGGACACCGGCCCTCCAGGACCAGGATTGGGCACCCCTGCACTAAAGCAAATACATCAACCCAGGCTCCTATTACCTCGTTTAAAATCACCAGACCAGGTACAGTGCCTACAAAATAGAAGGACTCCATACAAGATAAATGCCTTAAAATCTGCAAAAGACGTACGACCATATAGAATGTTTGAAAACCAGTCTTCAAGAAGTTGCGCAGTCACTTGTTGACATAACAGCTGCACATGGAAAAGTTAATGCAGGAGATCTCTTTAAAAGGCAAGTGTTTAGTTTACAGCTTTAATACTTAGTTTGAAAAAGTAAAATTGAGCTTTTACAGTAGACATTGCTGGAACTGTAGTATTGTGTTGTGTATTTCAATAGTACATCTAGTGTTTTTGTTTGTGTTTTTTCAAAACTGAAATGTTACGTTTTACTTTAATTGCATTTGCCCCGTTGCGGACTAGTTGTGTTCTTAAATAATACCTTTAGTATTGTCATTTGTTTTGCAACACAAATGTTACATCTCAATTCCATTTGCTCTTGTGTTAAGTTTGTAATAAAGTCACGCATTTATGAGATTGTACTTCAGCTCATTTGATTTTCAGATAAGTGACTGCGCAAGTTCTCAGACTGGCTTTCACATTCTATATTGATCTTTTGCACAGATTAAGGCATTTATCTTTTATTGAGTCCTTCTATTTTGTAGGCACTGTACCTGATCTGGTGATTTTAAATGAGGTAACAGGAGCCTGGCTTGATGTCTTTTCTTTTAGTGCATCCCTTTTATGTTTCAAAAGACTTGAAGTTCCTGTTTTAATTTAATCAAATCGACATTTTGCTGCACCAACTTATTTTCCTTCTTTGTCCACAATAACAACAAAATGATTCCCACACCGCAGACTTGCATTTTTCTGTGAGCTTTTGTTGATGGAATTGGTTTTTCTTTCATGTCCTTCATAAACAAATCCTTTACGCGGACTTTTAAGAATGAATGAAATACCTTCGATGTGTGTCACGTGTCTGCTGCTTCGCTTTACAAGCCACGTGTCATGTGCTACTGGGGGAAGCCAATCCGCGCAACAGGAATTATAATCATTTTTAGTAGCAAAGAGAGCAACGGCCATCTCTCTTTAATAGTAATCGACAGTTTGTGTATTACTGAGTAAACAAAATCGGACCCGACCCGAGTGTTGCGTGACAATTTTGCACCCGACAACCCGTTTGGTACGGGTCGGGTCTCAGGTCCTTGGGTCCGGGTAGACCCGTGAAGACCTCTACGAGAGACCCACAGAAAAACAAATAGGCTAACAAATAGTACTGTGCAACCACTCGTTTTATCGGGGGCGTCACGGTCCAATATAAATCCTCTACGCAACCCGCTTTTTCTCATTTTCCGTATAAAAAGCAGCACTTACTGCTTACTGCTCAACTTAAGTCCCCAATGAACTTAATGACTCTTCCTCTCCTTTCTCAAATGCATAAACCCGCTGCATTGAACAATTCCATTGCCCAACATAGGAGGCTTGTTGCTAGGGAGCGGACGTCACTGCCCTGTGACTTTTGCTAGTGCATTGCTGCCACACGTGAACACCTCACTGGCTAAAATAAAAACCGCTTCAGCAAGTAGATATTTAATTTGCTTTGTGTTATTGTGCAATGCGTGTGTATATGATAACAAAATGATATTAATGCTTTTGTTTTTAATTGTTTTGTATATTTTTGTTTGTGATGTGCAGTACAAAATAAAACGAGCAGTGATTCTAAGTAAAATTGCCTATGTACTGTATAATGCAGCTAAGGCATGCGCAGTTAGACTGCAAAAATGGGGAGCCAACTCCAGGACCGCGAAAATCCAAATCCACAGTATAGCGAGGGGCGATATAACAAGGGGTGGGTGTACTACATTATTGAAAGTCTGGGGTGTTTACATTTCCCAAAACTATAGATAGAGCAACACAAGCTTCCTATATTTCCACCAACTGTATTAATAAGTATACTACAAAAAATACAGTTTGCATCAATAGGAGGTTTTTATAACAACTTCAAGCTCCCTGGTAAAAAATATAACACAAAATGTGATTTCAGTTTGTGTTACGTTTGTCACACACCAAAGCAATTCTAATAATGAATTTTACAACAAACAATGTAAAAAAAAAAAAAAAAAACAGGAACAAGAGAAAGAATTTGGGAATTTGTGGAAGGATTTGAAAATGATAAACACATTTGAAATATTAGAACACATTCATTTTCTCAAAACATTGAAAAATAGTTTTCTGTAAGAGTATTCACAATTTTTTTGGAAATATTCTACATGACTGGGAAAAACTGGTATTTATAAATTCATGCTTTAGAGTAGAATTGTTCATAGGCCATCTGGCTGTAAAGACCTTTCACTGTGTTTTTCTCTTTTTTTCACACTCAGTAAAAAGCCTCTTTGCCTAAAGACTGCAGGTTTAAACTGGAAAAAACAGGAAAAAACTGCATGCATTCTCAATGCACATCAAAAGAACAAATGCAAAAATAGAGTGCTTGATCGGTTGTATTGTATTGCTGAAGCAGGAACTTGGAGTTTGTAGACAAACAGTATGATTGATAGCACTGATAGGTGTTTGGGTATTTATTCATTCAAATAATTTGAGACCTCATACCCAGCTAATACTATAAAGGGTGCACAATAGCCTATTTGTCTAAGCTTATTAAGCCCCAGCAGTGTGTAATGTGTATTTATTATTATTCTTGAGGCCTTAGCAAGCAGTTAATTTCCTAGTGAAACAGTGATAAAGGAATAGTTTGAACTTGAAAGTGTTTGGCATTTGGAAATTGTACTTTTCAACCACGCTTATCCTAATTTTGCATATTGCAATAATTGAGCTTTTCAGCCTTCATCGGACCTGCACAGGACTCCCAATTGCATTTGTATGTCTATGACTTTATCCTAGTACTACATGAATGTGTAGGCAATACATACTGTGCAGCAGTAAAACTGAGATTAAAGTACAACGACGGATATAAGACTTCTGTTGCATCGCGGTTTGATCCATTCCTGGTTTTACTATGAGTTTAATAAAACACCTTAGTTTGTTACCTACACACTGTGGCTAACCAAGCTCGTATTAAAATTGGGAATGAGTGAAACTGCTACTGTATGCAATAGGAGTCATATTTCCATCCATGAAGTGCAGTGCACAATATAAATGCATGATTAAAAACATTTCTTATTTACCATCGGATTCCCCTCCCCCCCGAACTGTTCTTTGAGGCTTTTGTTCTGTAGGTTTACTTTTAATAAAATTGTTAAAAATGAGTTAAAATAAGTGTTTGGTGTGGCAACCGATTGTTTTATATCTTTTAATTACAATTATAGAGATGTAAAAAAAGAAATACAAAAATAACAGCTTCCTCTCCTGTTCTTAATTTCATCCAAAAGTAACTTGTTAATTCCTGTTAATTATGTTTCGTATTACAATGCATATATTTTGTTGCATGGGCAAGGGAACTACAAGGTGCTACGAGGTATTTTCAGGGGGGGCTGCTGGCATTAAGAAATATATCTGAAATAATCCTGTCGAAGCAGTGTTCCCCAGCTCTGTGGGGTTATTTTGAGAGTAATACTTACAATACTACCTTGACAGTAGCTCTTATCACACATTTATAAGCTTAATTTCCATCATGGTGAAACTGCCAAATTACCATGCACATTTCCAATGGTTTGAGAGGGTCCTCAGAATGTATTCTAGATGTCCTGTTGAAAAACAGAGGACTCCTCCAGTATGGCATCTTCATGAGCACAGATCAGTAGTGGGGGGGAAGGGTGTCTGTGGGAACAGCCATAAGTTGTTTTATTTTTCCGTTGTATTGCAAGTAAGCATTTGACTTTGAAGAAAGTAAACTGGCACTTGGATTTAAACTGCAGTAGGCAATGCTGATCACATAAAAACTTCCAGGAAGGGCTGATTCTTAATTCCCAGTCTAATTCAGGAATAGGGCTGCGATGACTCATCAGCTACAGTACAGCAAGCAACACCGCCTAATCAGGTTTGATATTGCACACAGATTGCGACAATATCTTCTGTTCATGTGTATGTATCAATAATGTTTCTATACAGTACTACATGTACTACAGTCCTACTACATGGACGTAAGTGTAAATATTAAACTTATTTGAACTGACCAGCCAGTCTCTATTCCTTTTGGATTTGTTATATGCTAGACTCCAGGCTAATTTGAACCCTTTACTGCCCTGAGTATGTTCCCATACCTGTTTAATGCCTATTTTCTCAATGTCAAATATATTGACACTGGGCAGCAAAAGTTTAATGAAGATACATCAGGCCCAGCCAGCATCAAGAATGCTTAATGAGTGAACATGTAAACTTTGCAATTAATTAAATACTAACAAATATTATTTTTATGAGAACAAACACGGGCCAGACATCTTTTATGTACAGAGCTCCTGAATTCTGGAATCCATTACTGCTTGACATTCGAAAGGCAGCTTCACTGGGTACATTTGATTCCCAATTACTTTCTTGCTCAAAGTATATGTAATCACTGATTAAAGAAACAAGCTGGGTGTGATAACTTAATGAGGGTTTCTTGGGTTTATTCTTAAATAAATAAATAAAATAAAGGATTTTTTTTCTTCTAAATCATGGCTTTTATGTCCACTTTTTTATTTAAATAGTGTGTGAGGTAACATATTTCCTGAAACAGTCCAGATGTGTCTAAAAGGAATTACTGTATGCAGTGCCCGCAAAACACCTTGACCTCAAAGATTTATTTTTGTTCACTGACACTACAAAATATTTCTGCAAAATGAAAGCGTGATATCACTGAAGAGAAATGGACAACAGCAAACCAAACTATCTGTCCAGCAGTTATGTAAGCAGAACATTTGACACCTCAAGACTGAGCACTGGAAGTCAGGAGCAATCACCTGAGATTAATTCCTTAAAAAATATATGAAAGACTAACCAAGGTAATCCTATACCAAAACTGAACAACCATATCCCTTTACAGTGGAATTATCTAAAAGGACTGATTCAAAGTAAACCAAGCATTAATTGTTTTATTGCAAATCCCTTCTTTTTTAAAACCTTTACTCCTCCAATACTTTCTAGATTACTTCCTAGTATCCTGGCCCCTACTTTTTTGATGACGTGAGTGCATCTGGTTCTCAGATTGCCAGACAGTAGGAATGAAACTTCATGAAGGGTCAAAATAGATTTCCCCATTTAAAGAACTTTGGGAGGTGAGATTACCTTGAATGCAGTGCATTCTTAATGGAAGCCTGTGCTTTATATTTTTGTTAATTTCTATGATATGGTTTATTCCTCATTTTTATTAATATTTTTTATTTATTTTTATTTATTTTTTTTAGATTTAATATTACTGAGAAATAAAATACTTTTTTTCAATATTTTTTCAGATGGTTAATGACTTCCAATAATACTGGAACTGTGGTTCATTACTGCTGTAAGGGGATTATGTGTCAGTCAGTAGAGATTGTTATTATGCGCCAGACATAAAAGCCCCGAGAAAGACAAAAAGCTTTTCTCTTTTTTTGTTGTTGGCTTGGCTAGGGTGAATTACACGGTAACCAGTGATTTACAGTAAGCAGTTTGTGTTTTTGAAAAATGATTGTTCCCTCCCAGTTCTGAACTGAGCCCAGTACTGTGTGTTTTTCTCTGCAGGGTTGCTGGTGGGAACCCTTGATGTTGTCTTGGATTCCAGTGCCAGAGTTGCTCCCTACAGAATCCTGTACCAAACCCCCGACTCCCTTATATACTGGACAATTGCCTGCGGTAAGGAGTGTCATATTCTGATCATTTGTGTAACTGCTTGCATGTGTTACTCTGTTTTGTGGTTTTTTTTTGTTCACTTTTGTCACACAGCTATTTAAAATAAAAATTAAAAAACATAAAATGAAAGCTTTATTCCTAAATGACAATTTTAATTTGCCACTGGAATCGAGTTCATAAACTCAGTCTCAACTTGGTCTGTGTCCACAGTCCAACTGACACCGTTTCCATCAGCAAGTAATTGAATCTACCCCTAGACGTTTACAGAAAAAGTCAAAAGCTGTCTCCCTAATAAACTCAGATTGCACTAACTCACACGTTTACTGTGACATAATTGCAATGTCAATAATACAATACAGACTGTTCTGTTTTAAGGTAAAAATAAAACCATTTGCACTGTCCTCTTGTCCTACACTATGTCACTGTGAGTCAGTTGCATATGAACTTGTTATATCCATACCCCCATCAGAGTCACTGGTTTGGATCGAAAAATGTTTCGGACTCAATACCAATACAATTCAATGATTATGCTAGGATAAAGCAAGACTTAAGACCATAAAATGCAAGTTTAAAGTAAGAACTTTGCAAATATGATAGGATAAGAGAGAAATTCATGTATGCCTTGTATAAAACTTGCATAATCCTTGCAGTCATATTTTTCTTTTTTATCCAAGTATAACCTAGGTATTTTTTGTGCAAGGTATGCATGGAATCAATCCTTATCCTTGTATCATGCTTGTGCTTGTATAGTTCTTGCTTTAAACTTGCATGTATACCCTTGCACATCTTCCTTGATCCTGGCATGATCCTTGCATTTGCTTTGGTGTGCGTAGTGAAAGATGGAAGCAAGGCATGGGATGTGGTGAGCTAGCGTCTTGCAGAAGGTGTACAAGTTCATGGCTGTTAAATGTAAGGCCTTGGTACAGTATCTGTTATTTATTAAAGACAAGCCTTTCATTCCCCATGTCACAAGATTCTTTCAAAACAATAAGTGAACATTTTGTGAATGTACTAAATGCCTTTGTCTTATAACCCCCCCGGGAAAGAATATCTGTAAATCCCAGACATCATCCGTTATACTGTAAAAGACTGTGTAGCTTTCCGTCTACAATGAGCAAGGGTGGATTTCAATATCCGTTATGCTGTGGTATGGAATTGCAGTTTCAATGCAGGAACAGGGACATTTATTTAAAAACTTCCTCCAACACTAATGCTCTATTTAAATAAATGTATGTTTCGCTTCCCTGCACAGTTACGGATGCCCATTTCATTATGAATCCTCTGTGAAGTTTAAGTCGTCATGTACTCTGAATTGACTTAGACTAAATATCAGTGTTTTTTCTGAAGAATTAAACCAGGAGCTGAAAATTTGAATAAAAGCCCATAAGGGTAAAAATCAGCACACGCTCTCATAGCCAAGTGTTATTGCTGTCTCCTCCTTTCACAGTGGGTAGCACAGTCTGTCGGTATCACAGCACACAGTGTAAAGCACATTATGCACTGTACAGTAGGAGGACATTTTAAGACATCGATGCAATGGGTGTTAGAAAAAAAAAATCTTTAGCAAGCAGCCAGCACTGTCATCATTCCTTGCCATGGAACTTTGCCACATGATATGAAGAATTCTCTGCTGTGCAGGAACAAAGACATAGCCGCCAATGCAGCTAAATGCATGTTAATTTACTGTTGGGCTGGGAGCCCAGAGATCTGAAAATGTTACTAAGTACATCCTGAGGTGTATGGATTTCTCTAGTTTATTGCATTCTTTGAAGTTGGTCCATTAGAGTTCAATTAGAGATTTGAAATGCACCTGTCCGATCTTTTTAGATTCTGCATGAATGTGTTTTTCCCTTGGTCTACTACAGTGGAACAAATAGTGTACACTAGCCTCAGTTACAGCTTTTTCACTTCAGAGAAAATAAATCTGCTTTTTTGGAAAACATAACAAAAAAAAAAAAGTTAAAGGAAATGCATAAGCATGTGGATATTGAAACACCCTGTCACAAGTATTTATTTGGATTTGGAGAATGTTTTTGGGGCCTTCTGTTTCTTTGAGCATAATAGAGGGTACTATAAGTTTAATAATGATTTTGTTTTCTTGAAGATTGTTGTATTCTGAAACAACTCTGACAGTTAATTTAAAAAAAAAAATGGTTTCACCCCTTTTTTTCATTCCTTTCACAGAGTTTAAAAGATCACAATAGGTCCCTGCCATTTGAAAAATACAGCAAGCTTGCCTTTACAAGTGAAGCCTCTCCAGCAACTTGACATCTTCAGTTTACTGTAGCATTCTTAAAAACACAAGCTTAGCCTTTGATCAATTTCACGTACCGGTACTTGTACTTCCTAATAATTTAGGAAAGGCATGAAGTTGTTGACCTGAATTTTGTTTTTACAACATTTTAAGGTTGTTTCAGCCAATAGGAACACAGATAGACATTGATTTATTACACTGCAACAGCACAAATCCAATCATGTAAATATTAGAGTACATACAATGCAGTTATACTGCTAAATATGCAATAATAGCCATGCATTTTTACTTCAAAGCTGCATGTTAGACATGTCAGATGAGTCATGGTTTTAGTTCAAACACGGCACATCTCGGTTTTATTCTAGACCTGCCACCACCTCATACTGTTACGCCACATGCTGTACAGTATATGTAGGTCAGCTAGATGGAAGCAGTAACTACTGTACAGTCTGAAGCTACAAGCCTCGTCCTGACACTTGAATATATTACGTATTGATAGTCAGAAATTAGTTACAAAAGGAATCTTAACTGGTCTTTTTTGTTTCGTCCCAGGCGGCTCTCGGAAGGAGATTACAGAACACTGGGAATGGCTGGAACAGAACCTGCTGCAGACTCTGTCTATCTTTGAGAATGAGAATGACATCACCACATTTGTTAAAGGAAAAGTTCAGGTATATTAACCCTCCCACATTATTATTATTATTATTATTATTATTATTATTATTATTATTATTATTATTATTATTATTTATTTCTTAGCAGATGCCTTTACCCAGGACGACTTACAGTTGTATACAAAAAATACATATCAAGAATTACAGTACAATTAAGAGCAAGATACAAAATACAATGACTTCAGTCCTAATAAGAGCAAATACAAAACCCAGTACAAAACCCAGATTTGATATCGGGACAGTTCAAGAGCAGATAACAGTGTTCATAGTTACATCAGGGTTAGATACGAGTGCAAGTGAAATACAAGATACTACAGATTGGGTTAAGTGAAGGATTAAATACAGTAAAACAGGGAGCAGATACACAACCGGTCAAAAGTTTTAGAACACCCCCATTTTTCCAGTTTTTATTGAAATTTAAGCAGTTTAATGTCTCAATGTACTCTGAAATTAAAGCATAGAACAAATAAACAATTGGAGATAGTCCAGTGAATAACCTGAAATGGTACAAAGGTAAGCGGTAAACTGCCAGAGGTTAAAAAAAAAGTTTAGGTTACCAAAAACTGAAAAATAATGTACATTTCAGAGTTATACAAAAAGGCCTTTTTCAGGGAACAAGTAATGGGTTAACAGCTTACAGCTGTTCTGCAGCAATGGAAGTAAATTAAGCCTTGAAAGTTGATGCTAACAATTCCTACAGGTGTCTCAACTTTTGTTGATTACTTACAAACCCTCTGTCTGTATAAAAGCAGTGTTGGAACAGACTGTGTTACTACACCCTCTTAAGCATTATTTGGACAGTATTGCACTGCAGGAAGTAGTATATTGCTATCATAATGGCGAGAAAAGGCAATTAACAAAGGAAGACAGACAGACCATTATAACCCTTAAAAGTGTAGGTCTTTCCTTTAGAGAAATTGCAAAGAAAGCCAAGGTGTCAGTGAGTATAGTTTCCTACACCATCAAAAGGCACTTGGAAACTGGAGGAAACTCTGACAGGAAGAGGTCTGGCAGACCCAAAGCCACAACAGAATCAGAAGACAAGTTTCTGAGAGTCAACAGCTTGCGTGATAGGCGGCTCACAGGACAACAGCTTCAAGCACAGCTTAACACTGGTCGAAGTAAGCAAGTCTCAGTTTCAACTGTGAAGAGAAGACTTGAGCTGCAGGTTTGACAGGTCGAGTGGCAGTAAGAAAGCCATTGCTAAGATGGCAAAATAAGAAAAAGAGGCTTGCCTGGGCCATGAAGCACCGCCAGTGGACTACTGAAGACTGGAAGAAGGTCTTGTGGACCGATGAATCAAAATTTGAAATCTTCGGTTCATCACGAGGGTTTTTGTACGCGTCGAGTAGGCTAAAGGATGGTTCCTCGTGTGTGACACCAACTGTCAAACATGGAGGAGGAAGCGTGATGGTCTGGGGCTCTTTGCTGGATCCAGAGTCGGCGACTTGCACAGAGTGAGTGGCACCCTGAACCAAAACGGCTACCACAGCATTTTGCAGCGCCATGCAATACCCTCTGGTATACGCCTAGTTGGTCAGGGGTTCATCCTACAGCAAGATAATGACCCAAAACATACCTCCAGGCTATGTCAGAACTACGGCCAGTCTCTAGACTTAAACCCCATCGAGCTGGTTTGGGATGAACTGGACAGAAGGGTGAAAGCAAAGCAACCTACAAGTGCAACACATCTGTGGGAACTTCTGCAACAGTGTTGGGAAGAACTTTCCGAACAATATTTGATTTCCATTGTAGAAAGAATGCCACAAGTGTGTTCGGCTGTTATATCTGAAAAAGGTGGCTACTTTGACGAGTCAAAAATTTAGATTAAATTTTGTTAAACAAAACGATTCCGTGATTTCTTTTTTATCTCCAATTGTTTATTTGTTCTATGCTTTAATTTCAGAGTACATTGAGACATTAAACTGCGTAAATTTCAATAAAAACTGGAAAAATGGAGGTGTTCTAAAACTTTTGACCGGTAGTGTAAGTGTAAGTTAAACTGCATTAAAGGCAGAGTGCTATATTGTCCAGAAGGGAAGAGTTCAGTTTTACAGGTGTTGTCTGAAGAGGTGTGTCTTGAGAAGGCGCTGGAAGGTGGTCAGGGACTGGGCAGTCCTGACATCTGCAGGAAGATCGTTCGACCACTGCGGGACGAGGGTGGAGAAGGAGCGAGCTCTGGAGGCAGGGGAGCGTAGCGGAAGTACAACCAGTCTTCTACTGCAGGCGGAGCGGAGAGGTCGGGTGGGGGTGTAGGGAGAGATGAGGGTCTGGAGGTAGCTGGGTGCAGTCTGGTCAAGGCATCGGTAGGCGAGTACAAGAGTCTTGAACTGGATGTGAGCGGTGATTGGGAGCCAGTGGAGTGAGCAGAGCAGTGGAGTAGCATGTGAGCAGCAGAGTTCTGGATGAGCTGGAGTGGACAGGTGTTTTAGCTGGTTACATTTATATTTGAGGGAACCAGGGTTATGATAATAAGCTAATGCTTTAGCCACAGTGGCTAACTACATAAAATCCCTAGAGGGAACGTAGCCTAATGTTTTTCTCTCTCTGCAGGGTATCATAGCGGAGTACAATAAGAACCATGACATCAAGGAGGATGATGACACTGACAAGTTCAAGGAAGCCATCGCTAAGTTCTGCAAACTGTTTGGGATGCCAGAGGAGGAGAAGCTGGTCAACTACTACTCATGCAGCTACTGGAAGGGCAAGGTGCCACGGCAGGGCTGGGTCTACCTCAGCATCAACCACCTGAGCTTCTACTCCTTCCTGCTGGGGAAAGAAGGTAACCTGACCCCCTCCTTCTCCTTGGATTGTTTACCTGTGCTGCTTGTTGATATGTGTTTTCAGCACATGGGTCTTTAAAACATGTGAAGCTGTTCTCCTTCTTGAAAAACAAATGCTAGGGTAATGTGATAGAGAAAATTGTGCACATTGGCTAAAAACATTTTCTTCATGATTGCTGTAGGCCTAAACAACATACCGCTATACTGTTTTCATCAGTCAGCCGTTAACAGCTGATGTAGTGTTTATTATCTCCTGCAGAGGAGAACACACATTGGTCAAACTTTTAGATTTAGTTATAGAAAGCTGCTTATTACTTTTTTATGAAACTTTGTTACGATATTAACATTAGGTACCAGATAGCAGTGGCTTAAACATTTCAAATCCAAGGACTGGTACTTTTAAAAAATATCCAGTACTGTGCAAAAGTTTTAGGCAGGTGTGAAAAAATGCTGTAAAGTAAGAATGCTTTCAAAAATAGACATGTTAATAGTTTATATTTATCAATTAACAAAATGCAAAGTGAGTGAACAGAAGAAAAATCTACATCAAATCAATATTTGGTGTGACCACCCTTTGCCTTCAAAACAGCATCAATTCTTCTAGGTACACTTGCACACAGTTTTTGAAGGAACTCGGCAGGTAGGTTGGCCCAAACATCTTGAAGAACTAACCACAGTTCTTCTGTGGATTTAGGCAGCCTCAGTTGCTTCTCTCTCTTCATGTAATCCCAGACAGACTCGATGATGTTGAGATCAGGGCTCTGTGGGGGCCATACCATCACTTCCAGGACTCCTTGTTCTTCTTTACGCTGAAGATAGTTCTTAATGACTTTTGCTGTATGTTTGGGGTCGTTGTCATGCTGCAGAATAAATTTGGGGCCAATCAGATGCCTCCCTGATGGTATTGCATGATGGATAAGTATCTGCCTGTACTTCTCAGCATTGAGGAGACCATTAATTCTGACCAAATCCCCAACTCCATTTGCAGAAATGCAGCCCCAAACTTGCAAGGAACCTCCACCATGCTTCACTGTTGCCTGCAGACACTCATTCGTGTACCGCTCTCCAGCCCTTCGCGAACAAACTGCCTTCTGCTACAGCCAAATATTTCAAATTTTGACTCATCAGTCCAGAGCACCTGCTGCCATTTTTCTGCACCCCAGTTCCTGTGTTTTCGTGCATAGTTGAGTCGCTTGGCCTTGTTTCCACGTCGGAGGTATGGCTTCCATGAAGGCCACTTCTGACCAGACTTCTCCGGACAGTAGATAGGTGTACCAGGGTCCCACTGTTTTCTGCCAATTCTGAGCTGATGGCACTGCTAGACATCTTCCGATTGCGAAGGGAAGTAAGCATGATGTGTCAAATTTCTGCCTGGGAGAGACCTTGCTGATGCAGTATAACTACCTTGTGTCTTGTTGCTGTGCTCAGTCTTGCCATGGTGTATGACTTTTGACAGTAAACTGTCTTCAGCAACCTCACTTTGTTAGCTGAGTTTGGCTGTTCCTCACCCAGTTTTATTCCTCCTACACAGCTGTTTCTGTTTCAGTTAATGATTGTGTTTCATCCTACATATTGAATTGATGATCATTAGCACCTGTTTGGTATAATTGTTTAATCATACACCTGACTATATGCCTACAAAATCCCTGACTTTGTGCAAGTGTACCTAGAAGAATTGATGCTGTTTTGAAGGCAAAGGGTGGTCACACCAAATATGGATTTGATTTAGATTTTTCTTCTGTTCACTCACTTTGCATTTAGTTAATTGATAAATATTAACATGTCTATTTTTGAAAGCATTCTTACTTTACAGCATTTTTTCACACCTGCCTAAAACTTTTGCACAGTACTGTATATATGCATTTCCCTAATTTAAAGTTAAAACAATAAGAAACTTTTTAAAACATGTCATCACTCCTTTTTAAAACTAGTTTTATAATCAATTGAAACATAGATAAAACAGGAATAATACTGGAAAGTTCCAGAAAAGTTCTGATTGCTTGTCTGTTTGTGTTTTAGCAAAATTAGTGATCCGGTGGGCAGACATCACACAACTGGAGAAAAATGCCACCCTGCTCCTGCCTGAAATCATTAAAGTCAGCACCAGGTCCAGTGACCACATATTCTCTGTCTTCCTCAACATTAACGAGACATTCAAATTGATGGAGCAGCTGGCCAACATCGCTATGAGACAGTTGCTTGACAATGAGGGCTTTGAACAGGACAGGTCTCTGCCTAAACTGAAGAAATCCCCCAAGAAGGTGTCTATACTCAAAAGGTGGGTAACCGTGGAAACTAGGCAGCCGGGTCATGTAACATTGGCCAACGATTTACTGGGTGCCATATTCCTGAGCACAGAATACTGTACTCCTGCTCCTCCTAATAAGTTTTGAATAACTACTGGTACTTATGTGCTATTTCCACCAGTGCCTTGCTTCTGCTTTTATTCACTGTAAGGAGGTTCTGAGGCCGAGGAAGAGCTTTAGTAACCTGCTCAGGTTACACAACGAGTGAGGTGCTGAGCTTGTATTTGTTTTTGCTCTTAGTGCTTCACTCTTTGTCGGACGCTAGTCTACATCACAGATCCACTCCTACAGTACATTACAGGCAAATGTGGCTGGTGGTAAAGAATGGAATCCATGCAGTGACTGAAATACAGTAATTTGGGACATACAGTGAATGAAAGGCGTGCTCTCCCTAGTCAGGATTACCAATTGGATTGTTTTATGGTTAACTGATCTCATTGCTTTGTTTCTACAGGGACCTTGATGCAAGAGCCAAGAGCGAGCGGTACAGGGCCTTGTTCCGACTGCCCAAAGACGAGAAGCTCGATGGGCACACAGGCTGCACCCTTTGGACCCCCTTCAACAAAATGCACATTCTGGGCCAAATGTTTGTCTCGACTAATTACATCTGCTTCACTAGCAAAGAGGAGACCCTGTGCAGCCTCATCATTCCGCTCAGAGAGGTGTGTATGCAATCCACAACACGTTTTGGGACAGACGAATCCCCTCTGCTGATATATGAAAAGATTTTAATAAGCAAGCTGTCTGACAAGAGCAGCAGCGGCGCTATTACTCCAAAATATAAGAAGTATTTTAGAATTTAAGTAGTAGGATTGGGCAATTGCCTGCTTTTACCCCTGTGCTGATACTGAATATCTTGGTATATAACAAATATCACAAACAGCTAGGGGCCCTGCTCATTGTATAGTTTAATATTCCTATAGCAACATTGTGCAATTATTGACTGGACCACTTCAAATACACAGCTCCTACAGAAATGTTTTCTTTTGTCAGGACAAAGGGATTTGTTTAAAAGTGCATGCTTGGAGGCTACACTATTTTTGTCATTGCCTCTGAATAAAAAAGGAGTTGAGTGAACTTGCCAAGAGAACAAAAGCTGTGTAATGTTGCTTGGCTGTCAGATGCTTTTATACTACTAGGACCCCTTCTACGGCAGCTGCTGCACTGTAGATTTGCTTTCTTTGCAGAGTTTGATTGCCATTGCTCTTTTTCACCAGGTGACAATAGTGGAGAAGGCTGACAGTTCAAATGTGTTGCCCAGTCCTTTGTCCATCAGCACCAAAAACAGAATGACATTCCTCTTCGCCAACCTCAAAGACCGGGATTTCCTTGTCCAGAGGATTTCTGACTTCCTGCAACAAACCACCTCGAAGATCTGTTTTGAGAGGGAACTCACTGGCAGCTGCAACAGTTTAGATGATGAGGTATCCACAACCATACACTTTCTTATCCCCTTAAAAAATCAGCCTGCTATTGCAACATCTGGCTTCAATACAGATCATCCTATAAATAAGGTATTGGTTTGGTTGTGTGAGCTGTTATGCCGAAATGGTTGCGGAATCTGGTATTTTTTTCTTTCATAAAGTTCATGGGGGCATATTTTACAAAGAATAATTAATTGATTTTGTCCTTTCAAAAATCGATAGTTAAAAAAAGACTGGAGTAATATATGAAAATGAAAAATGTATTAAAACAAAAAAAAAATACCAAAAAAATAAATAATTGAACTTCCCAAAGTGTTAATTTAGTCAGAGCATTTTCTAAAAGTAAACCCCTGGACTCAGTATTTATGTTACTTTTAGTATTTGTGCCACAGAGCATCAGATATCTCAAACCCTGCTCCAGCTTGCTCCTTTGCCAGATGTCATTCCCGTTTCTTTGATAGCAAAGCCTAACAGAGCGTAGCTGCATTGACCGATGATTATCTTGTGCTGTAGGTGTATTCAAGGCAGAGTAGCCTCCTTTCCTCCAGCCCTCAGCGGAGTCTGGGCTCAGAGACCGATGGGGAGCGCCAGTTCAACCTGAACGACAACAGCGTCCCGACGGCCACGCAAGCACTGATGACAATGTACCGCAGAAAGTCACCTGAAGAATTTAACCCCAAATTGGTAAAATAAATGAATAAATACATTTTACATTAATGAATCACACTCCATTCAGTGTGTGCATAATGTTCTACACTTTCACTGTCATCATTTGTCAGTTCCTGGCAAATCCTGTCTAATGTTATAGCTGATGTACATTTCATGTATTTTAGTTCAAAACGCTGTGGAAACAGTGCTATATTTAAGGGTAAAACAAAAGAAACTTTGAGACAAACATGTTAGCAAGTGTCTTTTTCAATATCTGGGGCATTAAAACAGTTTAACCTCTTGATAATGTCAGCTCCCCAACCCCCAACACTCACATGCTGTATACACAGACTCGGAGATAAACACAGATACTCAAATGCAAAACTTTAAAAACATGATGTGACTGCCCAAGGGAGTGTTAAAAACCACCGGGTTTCAGTTCACCTCCCTGGACCGTGGTTCATTTTCCCCATCATTTTTTTTTTTTTTAATTTAACTGATAATTACAGCCAATGGCCTCATCTTACAATCCTGCACTGAATTGCGCACACTTGACAAAAGGTAGTGAGAGGTGTCATAACATTGTATGAGCATCTCAGCAAGTTGTATGCGGTATCTGGTGGTTGGGTTAATACTGTATCAGTATCTCGCTATCAGTTTTGAAGGCTGTTATTGAGCCAAATCCACAAGACCTTCCGGTCGGGTCAGAAAAAGGACCATGGTAGATGAGGAACTGACTAACTGGTCATTTGTTCCCCTTTTCCCACCCTGGAAGCATGGTCTCCTGCTTGCTCTCCCCTTAAAATAATTTACTGCAGTAGTGTACCAAGATAGACAAGTTTGATGTACCGTGCTTGCCTGTAATCTACCATGCTTTCTTCAACTACAGCAAAGGAGTAAATGCATATTGTAAACAAGGCAATATTACGGTGCAGATTTGCCATGGTAAACATTTATAAGGGTCAACCCTCAACTGCATTGTTAAGATTAATTCTAATCAGTAATTATTCCACATTAACAGCCCTTATGAAGAATTTCTATACATGAAATGTAATTGCAGTGTAATTTAAACATCGCAAAGGAAAGAATATCTTGTTTTTGGAGAATTATAAATACTAGGTAACAATAACCATGTATTTTCAGTTATTGTTGAATCTGTGGTAAGTATCACAACAGCTCTGGTTATATTATTTGCATTTTAAAGGTATTAATCCCTGTTTGTAACAAACAGAAGTGGATTGTGGATCAAGTTTGTTCTACAATTTGTGACTCCTACATAATATATTCCTAAACGCACCTAAACATGAAATTACAGAATATATTAAAATGCACATTATTGTTACATGGCAGATACTGTATAAGGGATTCATAGCTAAAATCTTTATTGTATTCTTTTAGTGCACTTATAATAGAGTTTGGACATTACATGTATTTGAATAATCAATGCAGCCATACATTTAAATCCAGTGATAAATGTTGTCTTGTAGTGCTCACAGTGGAAAGCCGTGCTAGTATTAGTTGACCTAAATACTGTAGGAGAATTTAATGAAAATGAATCTTTCATTTTGATCAGCTGTGATTGTGCTGGATTGTTGCTTATTAATCTTCATGTGTTTGCTGTCCTAGGCAAAAGAGTTTTTGAAAGAACAGGCCTGGAAGAACCATTTTGCAGAGTATGGCCAGGGTGTGTGCATGTATCGAACAGAGAAGACCAAAGAGCTTGTACTGAAAGGCATTCCGGAGAACATGAGGGGAGAACTTTGGCTTCTCTTCTCAGGTAAGCAGGGGACTGTCTGCTCTGAACACTTGTGTCGCTCGAAGCAGAGACATGGGTCCTCAATGCTCATTGGCATGCAGTAGTCTTTTTTCCCCTCACACTAACCTGTATGCCCTTTTTGGAATGTACTGTTAGAGTACCGCCTCCAATGCAACATACTTCCCAAATGCATCCATTTCCATGGCTTTGTCCTTAATGTAGTGTAAAATACAATTCCCTGAAGCCCGTGCTATAAATGTGGCTACTCTTAGCTGATCTTACACTTTTTATGTTGAATTCTAGCTAAACAAAGTGCATGCAACAGGTTGAGAATGGGACTAAAAATTATATATATATATATATATATATATATATCATTTATTATTTTACGGGCAAAATCCGAAACTGGGCAATTCGCAGATTGCCCGAGCAATGATTCACAAAGATCTTTCATTCCAGGTTTTGCCCAGGCTGATGTATGACTGCCCAACAATGCCTGGTCAAAGTCTGAAATGAATCTCAAAGATCTTTCATTTTATGTTTTCAGGGGACAGAGACTGAGCTACGATTTGAAGAGCTTGTTTGACCTGCCTACCTAAGTAGTGTCATTCACTCACTCACTCGCTCATCTCATTCATAAAAACTACACAGGTAGTCCAGTTTCAGAAACTAGGCACATATTTAAAAATGTATTTAAAAATGTATTTTTATTGATGACATGACTATATAAAATATTAAATGAGATATATGACTAATTTATTTTAAACAAATTATTAAAATCTAGATATGTATTACGTACTTAACTTACCCTCCTCAGTCACTCCGCTGAGTACGCTCTCCAACTGCTTGTCATAAACACTGTCAAACGGGATCAGCTAATCATTCCTCCACCCAGTATCTGCATTCATCTCTCTGATTGATTGGACAGTTCAATACAACTCCTTAGTATTATTATTATTGGTTGTTAATAATACTGTCCTTGGGGGCTCCCGAGTGGCGCATCCAGTAAAGGCGCTCCGCGCGGAGTGCAGGATGTGCCCTATAGCCTGGAGATCGCAGGTTCGAATCCAGGCTATGTCACAGCTGACTGTGACTGGGAGTTACTAGGGGGCGGCGCACAATTGACTGAGCGCTGCCTGGGTAGGGAGGGCTTAGGTCGGCAGGGGAATCCACGGCTCACCGCGCATTAGCGACCCCTGTGGCCGATAGGGCGCCTGTGGTTCTGCAGTGGAGCCGCCAGATCTATGTTGTCCTCTGGCACTATAGGTCTGGTGGCATTGCTGTGGATCTGCAGTGCGAAAAAGGACAGCTTGGCAGGAGCACGCCGAGGGCGCTGTTCCAGCCGCCGTTTCCCGAGTCGGCGGGGGGGGTTGCGAGCGGTGAGCCGAGGATACAGATAATAATTGGGCATACTAAATTGGGGAGAAAACCGGGGTAAAAAAATTGGTGACGACTAAATTTAAAAAAATAAATAAATAAATAATACTGTCGTTTTTATACGCAAGAGTCAATGTGGTTTCTTATGTCAATTTTTGTTCCGATGCTGTGCGTCTTCTAATTGCAGTCAAAAGTATATTTTTTAGATAAAGAGTTTCAGTATTTGTTGTGCTTGGCTGTGAGCAGCCATGTGTGTATATTTTCTGCACCTCAGTTGAAGCCATCTGTGATATGGTAGCTGCTTTCTCTGTCTATGTGTTGGGTGCTCATTTCAAGCCTTTTGAATCCTAAGGGTTTTTCATTTTACAGCTGTGAGTGCTCAAATGCTATTTCAGAAATCCATTACTGGGGACAAAACCCAGTAAATTGCTCTTTGTGTCATAAAAATGCATCTCAAGGTCTACTTGATTGGCAACACCTGTGCCAGTTACACTAGGATTCATTAATTACAGCTTTTGAAAATAAATCATGAAACTGAGGAAGGAAATCAGAACTTGATATTAAAATGAGGTGGTTATTTAAATCTCGTGCATTCTCTTTTAAAGTCATTTAAAACAACATTTCATTCTATTTCATTCCCGGCACTCAAACCGGAGTGTGTCATAATGTGCTATGCATGTGATATCTCACGCACCTGGCTCACCCTGATGTTTCTGCAGGTGCTATCAATGAGATGGCCACCCACCCTGGTTATTACGAAGATCTGGTAGAGAAGTCCATGGGCAAGTATAACCTGGCCACAGAGGAGATAGAGAGGGACCTGCACCGCTCGCTTCCTGAGCACCCCGCCTTCCAGAACGAAATGGGGATCGCTGCCTTGAGACGGGTGCTAACGGCGTACGCTTTCAGGAACCCCAACATTGGATATTGTCAGGTAAATACAACCATACCTTTAACACTATAAATTCTGAGGTAAAACTAAAGTTGTCAAGTAGACTCAAGCTAATGTGCATGAAGGGTGTCCTGGATGAAAAATCATCCTCATAGGATACCTTAATTAGCCACTCGGTCAGATTATCTTCTGCCTACTTACAAGTTCCTTTATCAAATGTCTGAGTTCTTTTTTTCTGGCTTAGTAACTTTATTCGGCACATCCTTTCTGGGGGAAAAAAAAACCAAAAACATGTCGATTGGCAATTTTGCATAGAATCTAGCCTTCGGTCCCATAAAGTGTTCTGAAGAGGATACAGACACCATTGTTTTCGTTTTTTTGCTGTTCTCTTCTGCCACTGAGTATACACTTTTGCCATGCCTGTGCACCTGCTCTGGTAAGGAACATTGTTATTGTTTGCAGCAGATGCTGTGCCCTTGTGTAACCTCTCCTCTTCTACCCCTGCTTGTGTACCTGACAGGCCATGAATATCGTGACCTCTGTGCTGCTGCTGTATGCAAAAGAGGAGGAGGCCTTCTGGCTGCTTGTGGCTCTTTGTGAAAGGATGCTGCCAGACTACTACAACACAAGGGTTGTTGGCAAGTACAGCTCCATAATTCATCGTTGCATTACTTAAAAAAAAAAAAAAAAGTGTCCCAGTTATGTATCAAAACAGAATGAAGTTTGCCTATATTATAACAGTTTAGGAAAGGTTTTCACATCCTCCCTCCCTCTGGCTCTCAGGTGCGCTGGTGGATCAGGGTGTGTTTGAGGAGCTGGCCCGCGAGTATGTGCCCCAGCTGTACGACTGCATGCAGGACCTGGGCGTGATCTCCACCATCTCCCTGTCCTGGTTCCTCACAATGTTCCTCAGCGTCATGCCCTTCGAGAGTGCCGTGGTGGTGGTGGATTGCTTCTTCTGCGAGGGGATCAAAGTCATCTTCCAGCTGGCCCTCGCCGTGCTCGACTCCAACATAGACAAGCTGCTTAACTGCAAGGACGACGGGGAGGCCATGACTGTTTTGGGAAGGTAAGGATTCGTCTGCCCATGGTTGTGTCTGTTGATGCTAAATCTGCAAGGTATGGGGAGTCTGCTTAAGGCAGTCCCTGCTGTTTATTGTATTTCTTTGTTTGCAGTAACACATTGTTCAAAACTTAAAAAGTGAAATAAAATAAGGATGTAAGTCAAGTAGACACATTTTGGCTTGTATATTTTTCAGCGTACACTGAAGTACTGTTGGCACTAACCGGCACGTTGCACTAACCCACTCAAGGCTGTAATTTCATACTGTAACGTGCGGACTTCGAGTGGTTGAACCCCAGGTATAACACAGTACGTATGTACAGAATGTTGTGTGTTTATTACTTCCATAATGGGACACTGATTCCTTCCTGCAGGTATCTGGACAGTGTGACTAACAAGGACAGCACATTGCCGCCGATCCCTCACCTGCACTCCCTTCTTACTGATGATGGGGAGCCACACCCTGAGGTTGACATCTTCAAGCTCGTGAGGAGTTCATACGAGGTGGGGATCTTTTTAAATCTTTAAAAAAATAATAATTAAATAATTAAGTATTTTACTGGCCTGCTCACATACGGGGTTCCTTTTTAAAAAAAAAAAAAAATTAGTAGTCGCCAATTAGTTTTTGTTATTTTCTCCCCAATTTAATACCACCCCTGCCACCCCCGCGCTGACTCGGGAGCGGCGAAGACGTACACACGCTGTCCTCCAAAGCGTGTGCCGTCAGCCGACCGTTTTTTTTCACACTGCAGACTCACTGTGCAGCCACCTCCGAGCTACAGCATCGGAGGACAACGCAGCTCTGGGCAGCTTACAGGCAAGCCCGCAGTCGACCGGCCAGACTACAGGGGTCGCTGGTGCACGGTGAGCCGAGGACACCCTGGCCGACCTAACCCTCCCTCCCTCCAGGCGGCGCTCGGCCAATTGTGCGCTGCCCCCTGGAAGCTCCCGTCCTCAGTCGGCAAAGGAATAGACTGGATATACGGGATTCTAATTACAGAAAATATACATTCATAAATATGAAATGTATATACTCTATCTTTTATAGTGGCTACACCACTCGTTTTCCTCTCCCTATATGTCTTTCCTCTTTCATGTGCCAGTCACCAATAACAGCTTGTTCAATGAACCCATTTATTTTTTAAAGGAACATCAAACCACTATAATGAGAGTAAATGTGTTGGAACTTTTTTTTTTTTAACAGGTTATTCTGCACCATTTCTGCCTTCCCTGCATGTAGATTATTTGTCTTGTACTCATGTGTTTTTCAAAAAGATACATTTTACATTTTAATCACCCATGTCAATTGTGAAAAAAAGATCAACAAATCAATATTTATGTTATGAAACCCAAATAAATACACTCAAATCACAATTGCACACAATTCTGATTTCAACATGAACAACACAGTGTCAGATGTCAACATGAAATGGGCTTATGAAGGGTCTGAAAGCTTAAGTCAAGCTTTAGCCTTCTAAAAATAATTATACATAAGTGTACAGTGCAGCAGACTACAATGGATTATACACTACCGTTCAAAAGTTTGGGGTCACTTAGAAATTTCCTTGTTTTCCATGAAAACATACATGAAATGAGTTTGAATAGGAAATATAGCAAAATGAATAGGAAATATAGTCATTGACAAGGTTAGAAATAATGATTTTTAATTGAAATAATAATTGTGTCCTTCAAACTTTGCTTTCGTCAAAGAATCCTCCATTTGCAGCAATTACAGCCTTGCAGACCTTTGGCATTCTAGTTGTCAATTTGTTGAGGTAATCTGAAAAGATTTCACCCCATGCTTCCTGAAGCACCTCCCAGAAGTTGGATTGGCTTGATGGGCACTTCTTACGTACCATACGGTCAAGCTGCTCCCACAACAGCTCAATAGGGTTGAGATCCGGTGGCTGTGCTGGCCACTACATTATAGACAGAATACCAGCTGACTGCTTCTTCCCTAAATAGTTCTTGCATAGTTTGGAGCTGTGCTTTGGGTCATTGTCCTGTTGTTGGAGGAAATTGGCTCCAATCAAGCGCCGTCCACAGGGTGTGGCATGGCGTTGCAAAATGGAGTGATAGCCTTCCTTCTTCAAGATCCCTTTTACCCTGTACAAATCTCCCACTTTACCACCACCAAAGCACCCCAGACCATCACATTGCCTCCACCATGCTTGACAGATGGCGTCAAGCACTCCTCCAGCATCTTTTCATTTGGTCTGCGTCTCACGAATGTTCTTCTTTGTGATCCGAACACCTCAAACTTAGATTCGTCTGTCCATAACACTTTTTTCCAATCTTCCTCTGTCCAGTGTCTGTGTTCTTTTGCCCATCTTAATCTTTTCTTTTTATTGGCCAGTCTGAGATATGGCTTTTTCTTTGCAACTCTGCCTAGAAGGCCAGCATCCCGGAGTCGCCTCTTCACTGTTGACGTTGAGACTGGTGTTTTGCGGGTACTATTTAATGAAGCTGCCAGTTGAGGACCTGTGAGGCGCCTGTTTCTCAAACTAGACACTCTAATGTATTTGTCCTCTTGCTCAGTTGTGCACCGGGGCCTCCCACTCCTCTTTCTATTCTGGTTAGAGCCAGTTTGCGCTGTTCTGTGAAGGGAGTAGTACACAGCGTTGTTCGAGATCTTCTGTTTCTTGGCAATTTCTCGCATGGAATAGCCTTCATTTCTCAGAACAAGAATAGACTGACGAGTTTCAGAAGAAAGTTCTTTTTTTCTGGCCATTTTGAGCCTGTAATCGAACCCACAATTGCTGATGCTCCAGATACTCAACTAGTCTAAAGAAGGCCAGTTTTATTGCTTCTTTAATCAGCACAACAGTTTTCAGCTGTGCTAACATAATTGCAAAAGGGTTTTCTAATGATCAATTAGCCTTTTAAAATGATAAACTTGGATTAGCAAACACAACGTGCCATTGAAACAGAGGACTGATGGTTGCTAATAATGTGCCTCTGTACGCCTATGTAGATATTCCATTACAAATCGGCCGTTTCCAGCTACAATAGTCATTTACAACATTAACAATGTCTACACTGTATTTCTGATCAATTTGATGTTATTTTAAATGGACAAAAAATTTGCTTTTCTTTCGAAAACAAGGACATTTCTAAGTGACCCCAAACTTTTGAACGGTAGTGTACATTTGAAGCACAGTACGTTTTAAGTTTGATATGGTTAACGGAAACATTTCTACTTGTTTTAAATTTAAAGCAACTTAAAACATCATATCATAGCCATAGTACCTTGAATAATTGGTATGTCAGCATGTAACCTCACAGTAGTATTGAGATTACTACATTTTTTTTCTTTTTTTAAAAAAAAAAAAAAAAAAAATGTTCAAGCATAAATAATTGAATATAACTACATGAAAAGATTAAATTATTTGGATATAACAATAAATATAACCTGTTCACATAAAAATGTCCTAGATATCAAATCAAGATTTTCCTGAATGAGTTTAAAATAAATTATTCAAATGTTGGAAAATCTAAATACCACCACTGTTTGCGTTTAGATGTTGGGTTTCACACAAGTCTCCTTCTTTCAATGAAATAAACCATGTCGGTCTTTAGATCAATTGAATAAACCCTATGATGTTTTTTTATCCACTGGAATTGAAAATAGGGGAAAACATCTAATCTTTAGATATTTTTCAGACTACAGGCATTAATCACATGCTCGGGACTTGAATGATCCTGTTATGTAAGGGTCTTTGGAGTAGATGATGGCAGTTGGATGCTGAATAATATTTTCAGTAATCTCTTATACAACAATGCAGATCCTGGGCACTGGGAATGGGTACATGAAGACATGCAAATATCAGACAATGTACTGAAATGTAAAAAGACATAGGTAATTGGGTTAACGGATAGCAGTTACGCTGTTGCATTTGATTATGGCTTTCCATTTCACACAAACTGCATTCAGGGTGTGTTTTTAAGAATCACTGGGCCAGATTCATTTAGTAGTTTGTAATATTTTACCCTTTTTTTCTTTTAAAAGGAATAAAGCAACTTTTTAAATGAAAAAGTATCAAAGTATGATGATTTAAGCTACTCATTTTAATCACTAGTGTTTCTTGCTGGTTATTTTACATTACCATTTTAGTTTGTTTTGACACTGCACTAAAGTGAATTTGTTGTCAGTAAACGTAGATAGTTGTAGGATGGGATAGTTCACGCAGGCCTTCCTATTTGAAAAATGAAGGTGAGTGATAATTTGCACCACTTGGATTGCACCCCTAAAATATGTTCCCTTTATCCATCTATTGAACTGTCAAGAAAGATACTGAAAATCTAATCATGGTTAACATAAGCAAATACCTTGTGTAAAACAAGTGAAGAAATGGTTTGAAGTGCTGTATACTAACTGTAACTGATACAGTGAAGCAAAATATGACACAGTGACAAAAATAGCATCAGTCCTGAATGACGCATGATTTTCTTCAAACAAGGCACTTGAACCTTTAAAACAAAGCACTGTTCATGCCTTGTATTTATTTGTTTTGCTTTTTGTGGCAACATTTTTTTTTTTTTTATTATAAATTGTCGTTGCCAATGTTTTTTTTTTTTTTTTTACTCCGGTTTTCTCCCCACTTTGGAATGCCCAATTGTTATTTTCATCCCGGTTCACTGCTGCAACCCCCTGGCGACTCGGGAAACGGAGGCTGGAACACGCGTTCTCTGAAACATGCTTCTGCCAATCTGTCATTTTTCGCACTGCAGATCCACAGCGAGGCCACCAGACCTATAGTGCTGGAGGACAACACAGATCTGGCGGCTCCACTGCAGAACCGCAGGCGCCCTATCGGCCACAGGGGTCACTGGTGCGCGGTGAACCGCGGATTCCCCTGCCAACCTAAGCCCTCCCTACCCGGGCGGCACTCGGCCAATTGTGCGCCGCCCCCTACGAACCCCCGGTCATGGTCGGCAGTGACATAGCCTGGATTCAAACCTGCGATCTCCAGGCTATAGGGCGCATCCTGCACTCCACGCAGAGCGCCTTTACTGGATGCGCCACTCATTTGGCAACATTTTGAACTCATACGCTCACACAGCAAGATAGCTAGATCAAGCTTTGTGTTACTGAAATTCTTTTGGCATATTATATTAAATTAACCCCCACAATTCTAATCAGTAGGGTTTTTTTTCTCGTTTTTTAGAAATTTGGGACCATCAGGGCAGATGTAATTGAACAGATGCGATTTAAACAGAGGCTGAGGGTGATCCAGACAATCGAAGACACCACAAAACGCAACGTGGTGAGTCTGAACTTGATCGTCTGAATGAATTGTGCAAAACTGAGCAAAAAGAGATTTGGATGGTAATGATTTTGTTTTTTTTTTTTGTTCTAGGTACGAACTATTGTGACTGAAACAGCATTCAGTATCGATGAGCTTGAAGAACTGTATGTCCTCTTCAAGGTAATCTATATTGACTAATATGTTTGGACTGGCTTCAAACATGATTCTGTATTTACTCTGTGGAGGACCTGACCTTTCCAACAGTGTTTTTTTTAGGAAAGCGTCAGATGCCATATAAGATACCCATGACCATGAGTGGTATTCAACAGCCAAGCTGTGTTGCACAAGTGTGCATATGGTTGTTTGGTGTTAGGCGCTAGTCAGAATTAACAGAATAAACTAATACTGATATAGTAATATATTTGAAAGCCAATCATCTAGCAATAGGACCTTGAATAATTGGTGTGACAACATCTAACCTCACCATGCAATTTCAGTATTGAGAATTAAAATAAAGAAATGGTTTTGGTGTCTGGGACTCTGCATCTCACCAGGCCTGACAGTTGTACATGTGCCCTGCCTAAAGACAGAGGAACTGTCTGGTCTTGCATAGTGGTGTCAGATGTCAACATGAAAGGGGCTTATGAAGGGTCTGAAAGCTTAATTCAAGCTTTACCCTTCTAAAAATAATTATACAGAAGTATACAGTGCAGCAGACTACAGTGCATTATACATTTGATCCACAGTACGTTTTAAGTTACATATGGTTGACAGTAATATTTCTACTTGTATTAAGTTCAAAGCAACTTAAAACAACATATAGCCATAGCACTTGAATAATTGGTGTGTCAACATGTAACCTCACAGTTGCAGTATTGAGATTACTTAATTTTTTCTTTAAAAACAAAAAAAAATGTTGAAGCATAAATAATTGAATATAAGTGAAAAGATGAAATTCTTTGGATATAACAATAAATATAACCTGTTCACATACAAATGTCTTAGATTGTTCTGCTTATATATGTTTCATATGTTTTGTCTATTCAAGTGAAACAACACCTTTCTACAAATTGAAATGTGCGTAGCTTTCTTTTTCCCCCTGGTACATTTTTTCTGTATATTGTTTCCTTTCCTGGGCAGGCTGAACATTTGACAAGCTGCTACTGGGGCGGGAACAGCAACCCCACAGACAGACACGACCCCAGCCTGCCCTACCTGGAGCAGTACCGCATTGACTTGGAGCAGTTTAAAGGTCTCTTCGGACTCCTCTTCCCATGGGCCTGTGGGTGCACTCGACTCGCTTCGCAGTGCGCTTCTTCAGACTGCTGGACCAGAACGCCGACTCCTTCATCAACTTCAGAGAGTTTGTCACCGGTTTAAGTACGTTAGATATTGCAGCGTCTACTTTTGTCTTGAAAACTGCAGAAACTACATACAGTAGACTTATATTTTTATAGCTGAGACTTGATGTTTTTTTTCCCTTCTGTGTAAATGTGGTTTTGAATAGTTTTTCCTCCTAATGTATTTATCCTGCAGTTTCTCTTGCGTACAGCTGCAACACATGAGGAATCCATTTTACATTAGAATTCATCCAAAGAATGTTTTGCAAATTTGTTTTCCCCGATTTCTCCCAACGTATACAATAAAATACAATACTCCTAACACTCCTTCCTGAGTTAAATAAAGTCTGCTACTCACATTGACGTCAACTGTTGAGGATACATTCGTACAGAAGGTTGGCAGGTTATGTTGGTATTCCTTAAACCATAACTGATGCATATTCTTTGAGGAATTGGTTATTCAAATGTTATTTATTCATATTAAAATAAAATATGTATTTGTATCTGTATTTTGTAGGTGTGTTGTGTCACGGAGATCTGACTGAAAAACTAAAGCTATTGTATAAAATGCACGTACTGACCGGTAAGTAAAAACCCGATTTAAACGTAACTAGAACTGGGAAGGGTGCAACACTCCCTTCCCAAATTATTGAATCGTTTTAACAAACTGTGCTGTGGCTTTAGCAGTGAAGCAAAGGGAGTGACCTTCTTTTGTTTAAATCATTTCTAAACGATGCTACAAATGGAGATGTAACTTGTTTGGAATAAATTAGAAACGGAGATCCTGCATGTTTTGTGGATGTTGAATATTTGGTTTGGTTAAACCTCCTTGCAGTATGTGGACAGTAAAATATTTGTGGATATGCTGGTATGTACACTATACACATATTTAGGCCCAATAAACATATGCTTTACACTGTAATATAAACTGTATGAAGCCACACAACAGGAGAGTGGTTAAGATTGTGTTTGTGCTGCCAGTTTTAATTAGAGCAAGAGTAATTCTGAGCTATACAAGAACAAAATCTGTGAAACCTTGAACTAGAAACATAGTAAACAGGTAAATTGCTCTCTTGTGTTTGATACACGAGTCCCAATGGAAATTAGCCTGCTCTTGCTGTGTGTTGGCTTTTGATGTTATACTCATGCACATAGCATTGGTGTGATATAAACTAATGACTGCTGAAAATGTTTCAGCCCTTGCTGACTTACTTGAGTGTTTTCAGACTGGGGTCCAAATGAATGTCTGACTCTACAGCAGGCTATAATTAATAAAGTCCATTTCAGGATCATGGGTATGCATTTGAGCAGCTAACAAAATCATTTTAAGGGTTGAATGCAGAAAACTTTGGGTAATTGGAAGGTTTCCAGCACTGCATACAGTTGAATTAAGAACTGCATATCACACCATATATAGTTAGTTTAAAGGAATGAATGAACTGGAGAGGAGGGTCATAGTGGAAAATTGTTGCCCTATAATGCCCGAAGCCGGTGAGAAGATATTTTACTATATGAATCAGTTAAGAAAATAAGTGAGGCAAGGTTGGATACTAAATATGACTCTATATATATATAGCGAGAGAGAGAGAGAGTCATATTGAATTTGTTTGAAGTTCAGAAAGTCAGAAAACAGTGATGTTTTAATCACCATTTTAGTGTTTGGAGCAGCTTTCTTTTGTAGTATGTTTTGGTATTCATTTTCTGTTAAGTCACAAAATCGCTGTTCAGCAGTTGTTTCACTTTCAGCCATTTTCTCTTGTTGTGAGGAGTGCAGGGGAAGGACGCTATGTTCTTTTGAAAAGGGGCGGGACTGACAGTGATGTGAACCAATCACATGTCAGAGGGTGACTATTGCCCTGTGGTGTAGGGATGTTAGGGCAATAGTTCAATCTGTTGTTGTTCATATGATGAGGTTTTAACCAATCACAGGCCAGAATTTCCAAGCACTGATTTATTTATATATTGTGTTTTCTGCTATTATAACAACCTTGACTTGCATAAAGAAGGAAAAACATTGAGTGAAAAAGCTCGCATCACTCGATTTTCAAGGTGTGGTATCTGAAGCATAATCAACAAGTACAGAGAAACATCATCTGTAATTGACAAACCCAGGACTGGAAGACCCAAAAAAAGCTGTCTAACAAGGATGAGCAATACTTAAAGATAATATCTTTAAGGAATAGAAAGAAGACAAGCATTGAATTGACAACAGAACTGGCAGAAGGCACATGTGTCGTTGTCCATCAAATCAACAGTACGAAGGTCACTCTTGAAACCAGGACTTTAAGGATGTGTTGCAGTAAGAATACCTCTGTTAAGAAAGGGGATAAAGACTACAAGGCTAAAATATGCACAAGAGCACAGAAATTGGACTATGGAACAATGGTGCTTTGAACTGTTGATGGATGGACAACGACACTTGTGCCTTCTGCCAGTTATGTTGTCAATATTATATATACATTTTTTTCTATTCTAAATGGCTGTGAAAAAAAAATGTAATACACACATGCAAATCTAAAATGTCAGACCTACGAAGTGACTAATTCAAATTAGGTAAGATTTGCTGGAATTATTTTATTAGCTCTGCCCTTTAAACCCTTAGTGATCCACACTTTATATTGAAGTGAGTCCAGTATGTACTGTTGCCTTTCAGCAACGTGCAGGTTTGATGTAATTAGGTGTTTCTTTTCATGTGCACAGAGCCAGCCCCTGAACATGAGGAACCGGATTCTGCTTTTGAAGCAACTCAGTATTTCTTTGAAGATCTCACACCAGAGACTTCGCACGGTGTGTATATGTTTGTCATGTTTTCTGAAGATAAATGTTGGTGCTGCTCGTAACTCCATTTGAAAGGAGCTTTTATTCACTACTTAAATACCTTTCTTAGTTTCATTCAGTTCTTTGCTAATTTGTAATATTGGTTAATTTCCACAAGGTTGTCTTTTTTTGTTTTTTTGTTAAGTTTTGCCTCTTCATGGTTTACAAGTTAACAGTCACTCACGATTAACTGCAGTGCAAGACATAGTGTAGGCTTTGTTCATATTGAATTTGTTATCAATAAACTTGAGCTTAGCATTATTATTTCTTAGCTTACTTTAGTATTAATAATTTTCTGATGTAGTTATGTTGAAATTAGCTTTGTTATATAAGTTATATCAACTAAATGTTGTTACACTGAACTGTGTGTTATTTTCAGTTTTTAACTTGACAAATTTACTGTATTTGTATAAACCTCTATAAATGGAATTACATTTAATCATATATATTCTACTTCAAGTATAGGAATGCTAGTGGGGATCAGGGTGTATGCCACAGTGTGTGCCACATTTCTTTTTAAACAATATAGATTTTTCCTTGTCGTAGGACTTGATTCCAGATCTAAGAATGATAAAGATGATGGTTTTGTAACCGTCACCTTCAAAACAGAGAAAGGTAAGATTTTATTTTTGTGAAGCTAGTGCATTATTTATTTTACTACATTTAGTACCACAGAGGGTCTTTTAAGTCATTCATTACTTCTGCTGCATGCTCCCTGAGTGTGCACAGATGCGAGAAGCACAGTATGCATTAATTTAAGCAGAAGCCGGAGGTAGGGGAGTGGGATTTTGTGGAGTATTAACCTAATCCTGTTGAACTAATATCTGTTTAAAAGTTTATTTGGATGTTCTAACAAGTTAAAGCCTAAAATACCCCTATATAAAATTAAAGAGTAGAAACAGGCTCTGGCTAAAAAGAGAATTATGTTGTACATTTCAGCTCCATTCTTTAAAATAAATTTTCTCCACATTGAACAATGTATACAGTCAACACTCGGATATACGACACTCAGATACCCATCTGATATATATATATATATATATATATACACTACCGTTCAAAAGTTTGGGGTCACTTAGAAATTTACTTGTTTTCGAAAGAAAAGCAAATTTTTTGTCCATTTAAAATAACATCAAATTGATCAGAAATACAGTGTAGACATTGTTAGTGTTGTAAATGACTATTGTAGCTGGAAACGGCTGATTTGTAATGGAACATCTACATAGGCGTACACAGGCCCATTATCAGCAACCATCAGTCCTGTGTTCCAATGGCACATTGTGTTTGCTAATCCAAGTTTATCATTTTAAAAGGCTAATTGATCATTAGAAAACCCTTTTGCAATTATGTTAGCACAGCTGAAAACTGTTGTGCTGATTAAAGAAGCAATAAAACTGGCCTTCTTTAGACTAGTTGAGTATCTGGAGCATTAGCAATTGTGGGTTCGATTACAGGCTCAAAATGGCCAGAAACAAAGAACTTTCTTCTGAAACTCGTCAGTCTATTCTTGTTCTGAGAAATGAAGGCTATTCCATGCAGAAATTGCCAAGAAACGGAAGATCTCGTGACAACGCTGTGTACTACTCCCTTCACAGAACAGCGCAAACTGGCTCTAACCAGAATAGAAAGAGGAGTGGGAGGCCCCGGTGCACAACTGAGCAAGAGGACAAATACATTAGAGTGTCTAGTTTGAGAAACAGACGCCTCACAGGTCCTCAACTGGCAGCTTCGTTAAATAGTACCCGCAAAACACCAGTCTCAACGTCAACAGTGAAGAGGCGACTCCAGGATGCTGGCCTTCTAGGCAGAGTTGCAAAGAAAAAGACATATCTGGCCAATAAAAAGAAAAGATTAAGATGGGCAAAAGAACACAGACACTGGACGGAGGAAGATTGGAAAAAAGTGTTATGGACAGACGAATCTAAGTTTGAGGTGTTCGGATCACAAAGAAGAACATTCGTGAGACGCAGACCAAATGAAAAGATGCTGGAGGAGTGCTTGACACCATCTGTCAAGCATGGTGGAGGCAATGTGATGGTCTGGGGGTGCTTTGGTGGTGGTAAAGTGGGAGATTTGTACAGGGTAAAAGGGATCTTGAAGAAGGAAGGCTATCACTCCATTTTGCAATGCCATGCCATACCCTGTGGACGGTGCTTGATTGGAGCCAATTTCCTCCTACAACAGGACAATGACCCAAAGCACAGCTCCAAACTATGCAAGAACTATTTAGGGAAGAAGCAGTCAGCTGGTATTCTGTCTATAATGGAGTGGCCAGCACAGTCACCGGATCTCAACCCTATTGAGCTGTTGTGGGAGCAGCTTGACCGTATGGTACGTAAGAAGTGCCCATCAAGCCAATCCAACTTGTGGGAGGTGCTTCAGGAAGCATGGGGTGAAATCTTTTCAGATTACCTCAACAAATTGACAACTAGAATGCCAAAGGTCTGCAAGGCTGTAATTGCTGCAAATGGAGGATTCTTTGACGAAAGCAAAGTTTGAAGGACACAATTATTATTTCAATTAAAAATCATTATTTCTAACCTTGTCAATATATACACACCTATTCATTTTGCTATATTTCCTATTCAAACTCATTTCATGTATGTTTTCATGGAAAACAAGGAAATTTCTAAGTGACCCCAAACTTTTGAACGGTAGTGTATATATATATCCATGTGTAGATAGATAGATAGATAGATTTGTAATAATGAATCATTAAACACTTTTAGATACTGTGATGTATTTAAAAAAATAAATCTGTGATCTTTAGTTGCTTTTGTGCATTTTCATTTGCAAGTGAACTGTGACATCAGGGCCTTATCGAGCACTATATTCTGCAATTCTGAATACTGACTTTGGATACTGTTTTAATTCTGGAAACTGTTTTTTTTTTTAAATCTTTTGCTAAATTGCATTACCTTTTACTTTTTACACAGTTCTGTGCATGGGTAACATTTTGATTTCATTTTGCTGTTGGGTCGTTAATGACAAATTTTACATACTGCTACAATACGTACCGGATTTAAAAGTTTGTACTGTATTACAGTACACGTGTCCACAGTCGTCTTTTGGCAAGTGATATTTTCAGAATCATATTGTTCTGAATTAAAATACTTCTGTTGAAAATATAGTACTGTACCAACAAAACCAACTATAGTACATCTAAATGGAAGCCTACTTATTTTAAAACACAGTTTTATGTATTTTTGACATTGTATCTTTTTTGTGTTCCCTGAAAAATAGACAAGGGTTGGAACGGGCCAAAATGAAATAATCAGATATGCGTTGCACTCTTTTAACCGTCACTGAAGTCAACATTTTATAGGGTCGGATATGTTGCTGCTGACTGTATACAGTTACCATGGCATCAAAAGCCTACATGCCTCAACTTTTTGTTTTCAAACACACTTTCCCTTTACAAAGGTCTGTTAAACATACCAAACTGTTGTGAAGGTGGCTCTTTTGAGCAAAACCTTTTTTTATGGCTAAATTATACACAAATGGGGGCTCCCGAGTGGCGATCCAGTAAAGAGCCCGCGTGGAGTGCAGGGTGTGCCCTATAGTCTGGACATCGCGAGTTCGAGTCCAGGCTATTCCTTTGCCGACCGAGGACGGTAGCTACAAGGGGCGGCGCCAATTGGCCAAGCGTCGCCCTGGGGAGGGAGGGTTAGGTCGGCCAGTGTGTCCTCGGCTCACCGCGCACCAGCGACCCCTGTAGACTGGCCGGGCGCCTGCGGGCTTGCCTGTATGCTACCCGAGAGCTGCGTTGTCCTCCGACGCTGTAGCTCTTGGGTGGCTGCATGGTGAGTCCGCAGTGTGAAAAAAACAGCGTGTGTTCATCTTCGCCCTCCCGAGTCAGCGCAGGGGTGGTAGCGGTGAGCTGAGCCTGAAAATAATTGGCCATTTCCAAATTGGGGAGAAAATAATAAAAAATAATTGGCAATGACTAAATTTTTTTTAAAAAGAAAAAAAAATATGCACAAATGATCTCTACAACATTTAACAGGAACTGCAATTATATTTAATGAAATGGCAGCCCCACTGCATTTCACCATAAATTGGTGTGCTTCTTTCTGCAGTTAAAAAGACACACACCCCAGACTACCGGACTTACTTAAAATTATGGAATCAAGAGGCTAAGTCCAAAATAGAAAATATGAAGGAGCTGCCTAAACTAAACCAGGTAATTTCTCATATGGCTTGCCCCATAACTTTGTTGCAATGTTTTGACTTGTGTGTACATAAGCAATATTATTTAAAACTAATTTTAAAATGTGTAAAGATGTGCCCTCATAAGTCAGTTGTTCCTATCGAAGAGATTATCACACTTTAATATATATATATATTTATCACAAGTATATCTTTTTACCATGCAAGGCACAAGGTTATTTACTGCTGACAGTGATGTGCTGAGTATTTTCTCAAACCTTCCAGAGTCATTAATAAGAAGGTATTGATCTGGTTTCCTCTAGGAGCAGTTTATTGAACTGTGCAAGACCCTGTACAACATGTTCAGTGAGGACCCCAATGAGCAGGAGCTGTATCATGCCACTGCCACCGTCACCAGCCTGCTGCTGGAGATCGGCGAGGTGGGCAAACTGTTCTGCATCCCTGCAGACAAGGCACACCCCCCGCTGTGCCCGACTAAAGAGAACCCTCACAACCAGCAGACCGAGCAAAGAGACGCCTTCATCCCTGGCGAGCAGAGAGACAACTTCATCCCTGGCCTGGCTGTAGAGGAAAGATCGGAATCGAAGCTTTGCAGCAGCAGTGAGCAGCCTCTGTGCTCCCAGATGGAGGACATTAAACTTGAGGACTTGTCCCCGAAGGAAAACGGCATGTCTTCAGCCATGCTCATCTCGGACGACGAGACCAAGGACGATACCTCCATGTCCTCTTACTCGGTGCTGAGTGCCGGCTCTCATGACCTGGACGAGAAGCTGCAGTGCGAGGACATTGCTGACGACACTGTGCTGGTGCGCAGCGGCCACGGCAGCTCCCTGCCCCACAGCACTAGCATCGACAAGGACTGGGCCATCACCTTCGAGCAGTTCTTAGCTTCCCTGCTGACGGAGCAAGCCTTAGTCTTTTACTTTGAGAAGCCTGTGGCCGTCACGACTCGGATCACCAATGCCAAGAACATTCGGAAAGTTGGGAAGCAGGTCTCGTCCGCTAGCGACTATGAGATCTCTACAGTTTCTGGTTAAAAGATAATCATATGCTTGGTAAAAGGAAACGACTGTCCTTTTCTAAATAGATACGAATATGACACAAATGCACATACAGGCACTGGTATTTTCATGTAAATGGGCCATGTTTTGTTTCACCTGCTGTAAGACAACTGAAATCCTGGATGTCGGTTATTGTATTGAAACTGAGAAACTGTTTTATTTATAGGCTATATAGACGTTTGACACTATTTTATTAAGTGCAAAAAAGGCAGTTGTATTGTCTGACTGTTAACAAATATTTGTCCAATTTTAAGAGATGCTCTTGCCCAGGTAGAAAAAAAGGTAATAGAGGGTTAATGTTTATCTTTGGAGAGAAGGAAATGCCATCAGTTAAAAATCTTTATTATCTATACTATACAAAATCAGCTTGCTGTACTTTATGGAGTAATGTACATTACTAATAACCTCTTAGATCATGTAAGGCAATGTATTATTATGTAGTGATCTACACCTGTTCTCCTAGAAGCAGATTAAACCTAACATTGTATGTTTAGGACTGTATCCAATCTGAATTGTACTTCTGTGTTTTGCCGACATACTGTACCCGATATGTCAATTTATATAGCTCTACTGTATTAGCAGTCTACTGAAATTATGCTACAGAATTGACTTCTGGAGCACCTGCACTTTGATTCACTGATTGCTTTGTTTTCAGAAAATCTTAGTTTTTTTGTCCACACTGGGACTATTCTCCTGCTTGTTATTACAGAATCATACCTGATATTGGAACACTGTACACACAAATAACTGGCCTTTTTTATCATTGTTATTATTTAGATTGTTTTTATGTTGTTGCTGTAGAACTAAGCTGCTGGGTTTTTGTTGTTGTTGTTTTTAGGTTTTATTTTTTAAATGTTGTTCGTGGTGAAGCCACACAAATAAGAATGTTGAATAAACAACTCCCAAATCCACAGGAATGTTTCACAGTTTATTTTACTAGTCTGTGTAGTGAAATCTCTTTATTTTCTGCATTTTGTCTTTTCACAAAAAACTGTTACTGTAGATACCTGGGGTTATCTTCAATGTAACACTTACTACCTTGGTGTAATTTTATAAGCTTCATTTATATTGCCTAACACCCTGAAATGAACATTTCTAAAGGGTTGATTAGGAGCAGATTACTTGGATGGTCCTCAATTAGGTAGCCTAAAGTAATGAGGGCCTGCGACACAGCAAATGAATCCTAATCAACAATCTCCCTCCTGACCTGTGAGGACACTGTATAACTGGAGCAGAGTGCCCTGTAATGGATGGTTTGGCAGTTCATTCCAGGGTTAGTCGGAAGGCAGCTATCCAGAAAGGGGGGCGGGGCCACTATACCAGAAGTCAGCCCCTTAATGCGGTAGGCGATGTGTCAGTCACGGATTGGAGGAGACGTGATTGGCCGTGCCACCGAAAGAGGGCTGACGGAGGGTATTTAGGAGAAGTGCCCCAGGACCCGTTGAGAGAGCGGTCATAATAAATAGAGTGAGTGTGAAGTGTTTTGTTTGTTTTTCTAACTGTCTGTGTTTGTCTTTGTAGACGGCTAAATATCCGAGAGCTGTCGCTATTCAGCCAGTATCAAACCCGGACTGGACTGCACTGCACTGTACTCACTGTTCACTGTTCAAAACACCACTTGCACCCGGAGCACTCACTGTTGGACTGGTGATCATGTAGGTGTTTTAAAGTGTGTGTTGTTGTATTATTATTTCAGGACTGAACCCTGTTGTTTTGACTGGCTCTGCACATTGTTGTGTATAGTTAGTCTGATTATTTAAAAGCAACAATAAAGCTTAGTTTTGATCATTGAACGGTTGTTGGACTGTTTATAATCACTGCCTCACCTCTATACCTGTGCACGTTCTCAGGGCCACTAGCCAGTAAAGCCAAGAATCCCTGCTCTAGATGCCTCACTAAATGTTACAGACTTACACAATTTGGTAGCAATATTGCAGATCCAAAGAGATGTGCAGTGGTCCTGCAGTAAGCAGCGATCAAGCACTCTACAAGCAGATCTGCTTTGATTGCCGTGTTTTAGAAAAATCAGAAAGGGGTAGTATTTTTGTTGGTCTCTTCAGAAGGTTGTCTATAATTATGGGTTGCTCTTTTCAGCATTCGTGCCAGAATTGACAAAGCAATGAACATTCTCAGTCACAGAACAAGTGGGTTTTAATACAACTGGAAAACATTAAAAACAGGACAATACATGCGTCACATTAAGCACAAATGATCTTTCTAGAACAAGAAACATTGTGATTATGACCAATCCAAATATAGTTTCTAAGTTAGGCAGATACATAGCTAGATCTCAGATCTAAAGTCATAATTGTGTTAACATTTCACTGACGAGCAAGCTCTCCCAAGTTATTCTCCAACACGAATGATAAGCTTGATAATCCTGACATGATGAGGACAATCAAAATAGTGAAAATGGTGTTGTCTAGTTTGATGTTCCATTGTCTGGTTAGGTGTTCCATTCTTCAGATATGGAGGGGTGTGGCAAAGTGGTTAACAGTGTGCAGGTGATCAGTGACAGACAGACAGTTATAATCAAGGTGCAATGTTGCTTAATGGTTTTTTAAATCCAATGGCCTGATTGCAAAACAACAGTAAATAATAACAATAGTAATGAAGCAATACAGCGGCGTGCATTGCGTATTTGTAATCCGCGGGTTGGCCCAGAAATAATAACAGTCCAGTTTTTAGTTTACCCACACGTAACACATACACAAACACAAACACCAGTCCACAGTGTGTGCTCTAGTGCTCGTGGTGAATACAGTTCTTTAGTGAAAACAGAGTGCAGTGATGTTGATCCGGGTTTAGTGCTGGCCTTTGGTGACAGCTCCGGATCGTCCAAATAATTACACACAGTATTATTAACGACAAACAAAAACAAGCAAAACACTCACGTTTCACAGCACAGGTTCTCCTTCTGCTGATTTATTTTAACCATTCACAAAGGAACAGATCACATCACTACGTCCCCTTTTTATAACATCACCCATGACCCCTTGGTCAACGAGCGCATCCGCTCCTCCAATCCACGGATGCCACGCCGTTTCCCGTCCGGGTCATTGAGTTCATATACCGTAGCTTTGCCCCCTTTCAGATGGCCGACTTCCACCTAACCCTGGGAATTAACTGTCGTGCCATTTAGTCCAGGGTATTCTGTTCCCTTTGTGCAGCTGCCTCGCAGGTCGGGAGGGAGATATAACAGCAAGAATCATTCGTTCTCTGTCACAAGGGGGTATCCTGTTTTCTTCCAGTGACTTTTTCTGGATCTTGGATAAAAATAATACAAAAAAAGTTAATGTCCTAATCTACATAAAATGTGATTTAGAAGGTTTTAAAAGCTTATGGATATTTTAAGATAGCAGTTCATTAATATAGCTTTAGGATTCCACTGGTTTTAGTGCAATAACACTTTAATTTGGGTGGCTTATCCAAAAGCTGTTTTTATTTCACTGAAAAAAATCTGCACTACATTCAGTAAATATGAGTTTATGAATGCAGAAAATATTGCCAAAAAATAACTTCACATCGGATTATGTTGTGAATATGCAGCTATACCACGTGGCATTTAAATGACAACCAAAACCGAAAACTGTGTCTTTGGTTTTTGAGATTTGGAGATAACACTCTCGACTGTGCTGTATTGTTGGCTTCAGGTTTCCTTTTTAGACTATACAATACAAAATGAATGCCAACATTTATCTTTTACTATAATATCTTACTGTAATTTGCATATAAAACTGATACTTACGGTATCACCGTATAATGTTGTGATTTTTTTTTTTTAATTTAATTTTTCAAATGATTTGTTTATTGTGTTTTGACTTATTTGGTAAATCTATGTATATATAGTAGAAAATTCAAAATATGTCCCTCACAAATGAACACTAACCTGTATTTTTTGTAAGTCGCCCTGGATAAGAGTGTCTGCTAAGAAATTAATAATAATAATAATAATAATAATAATAATAATAATAATAATATAAGCAAATGCAATATGAATAATATAAAGAAATAAATCAAATAATGTTTCACTTTTACCATTCACATTTTAATATGTTACTGTAAAAAATACAAACAAACACTGGACAAAAACTTTTTAATTGATCAAAACAGGCTTTTAACCAGTCCCTAAATAAAGCATGACTTGATGGATTGCTGATAAATTGATTTTTTTTTAGCCAGTGCATACGAAAAGGAAGTATATTATTACATTTCTGAACCATGTTCACTTCTTTTAGCGTATAGGTGGTAATAGTGATTTTGAATGTGGCCATTGGTCCTCTCTGAAAGCCACTGCCCACTGCTCTGAAAGACAACAGCAAGAAGATACACATTCCCCTCTCAGGAACTTCTTGCAATAAATAGAACAGGCACACCAAGAGAAAGACCTCAGTGCTGTAATAGATCAATCACCGCCAGGAACCACACAATGCGGGGAAGCAATCAGAAATGAAAACAGAATGCTTGGGTATAGCCAAAGCGTAGAGTACAAATCCAAGGAGGATATGATGAGGTTGTATAATGCACTGGTGAAACCACACCTGGAGTACTGTGTCCAGTTCTGGTCACCACAACAAAGGAACAGTGTGGCCCTGGAGAGAGTCCTAAAAACAGCACCCATAATACCTGGACTTAAAGGGCTGAGCTGCCAAAAAAGGCTGAAATAACTATTTAGCCTGGAAAATAAAAAATCAGCGGGACATGAAGTCTTAACATTTTTTAAAAGGAGTTGACATAGTTAACCCAGATCATTACTTTAAGCACATAACAGAAATCAGGACCAGAGGACACAGCTGGAAATTAAGTGGAGATAGACAGGACAGAGGGAAGGAGACACTTCATCACACAGAGAGTGGTGAGGGTATGGAATGGGCTACCGTGTCATATTTTGAGGCAGAAACACTTGGATCATTTAAGACCCAATCAACTACTAGGAACAGGACGAGCTCGGATGTTCTTACTGAGAAAGATGTTCGACGTAGAACTTTCTTTGAGTATCTTCTCCATAAGTTAAAAACACACCCTTCTAAAAGTTTACCACCTTATTTTTGCACTTGATTACCATGTTTTGCCTGTAGTTATACTATGCATTTATCATATGTTAATATGCTTCAAGATATCTCTGTGTACTTTACAATGCTTACCTATGCTTTACCACGCTTTCCCTATGCTTTATTACACATTGCTATGCTTTTACTATGGGTGACTTTTATAAGGGTGCTAAATTTAGAAATACTTACATTTGAAACATCAGTGTCAAATGCTCTTTGATTCAGCAAACTTTTGTCGGATCATGAAGCTTGCAAGGGCCTTGGCCACCTAAAAGAGGACAAAACACCCATCTTTCAGTTTCCTAAGACCAAGTATTAACAAAGTTCTGTATTATTATTTGTATTATACATTAAGTCACTATTACCAGATGCATACATTTCCACATGCTTATTATAAAATGATTTTTTCAGAAAAGGACAGTTCTACAACATATACCGTACCGTACCGTACCGTCCTATTTAAAAAAGGTTACAACAGGAGTTCAGACATTTAGAAGGAATTTAATGTAAGGGACATGTTCAAAAGCATAAAATTGTTTCACCTGAGGTACTTCTGTAGACATCTGATCATCGTAATATATTTGCACTGCATTTTTGCAGTTCCCATGCTTATGCTATATACTGTATTTACTTTTTTTTTTAACCATGATTTACCATAGTTACCAGTGATTCTTCACGTTTGCCTATGCTTTATTATGCTTTTACTTTACTAGACTTTTCTTTGCTTTCACCATATGTTGCTGCAATAAACTAAACCCAATTGCAATCCTGCAAGGGAATTTAGTGAACAAATAACTTTCTTCTGTCTAAAACATTTACATTTCTTAACTTTTGAAAATTGAAGTTCACAGAAGCTCTGTATAAAACCCCTTTTAATCTGCCTGATTATGTTTTCACTGTTCTCCAGCAAAGCCCGTCCTTTATCTGGGATGTCCTCATGTACGGCATGTGCACAGGGAGGCAGAACCTGCACCATGAACTTTCCTCTAACAGATGAAATGACATCGAATGAGTTGCTTGAGAATCCTGGCAACTTGATATTTTTATGTTTGTGTACTATGAAAATGGCTTAGCAAAAAGTAACTGAAAATAAAAATTTCTGCACTAAATTTATATTTAGAACAGCGACGATTGAAACAATTTTGTGTGTTCCATGTTTAATTTAAAGACCATTTCTGTCAATTTTACAGCTCTTCGTTGTAAGTGTAAACCTTTAGCATGGAACTGAGCGACAATTGCAGTAGACACACACACAAACACCCACCACAGACACACAAATGAAAATATAAACAAACACACAGTCAAAAGCCCCTATTCATAATATTTTCTGTAGCTCTATGTTTTAGAAGAACAGTGTATGCAGTTATCTCTTTCATACCAATCCTTTTGCAGTTACCTGTACAGATCTCGCTAAATTGAGATTGAAAGAGCATTTAAGGATGTGAACCCCACTTTCCACATGACACACAAGTTGTCAGCTTCAGTCTATTTGACTGGAGCAGTCCTGCTCTGCCCTTGGCTCTTGTGGTTAACTTTATCATAGACAGACCAGCCACTGAAGAAACCTATCTGATTGCTGTCAGTCATGTGGAACGACCAACAACAGTGGGTCACAGCCACACAAAATCCAATGCATTTCAATGATAAAACGAAATGCGAATGCCAGGCTAGTAAAATGTTTTCCTGTTCAATAGGTTTATTGCTTTTCTTCCTCTGTTGATGTATAATATCACTGGAGCTTAGTTGTTAATTAGGTTTAGAAACCGGATAAAATATGAGTGAAAAATGTTTTCAACTCACCCTGTATTTGGCCAATAGGGAGATCTCTGTCCAGTCTGTCTATACCTGCAAGTCATAGAATATTTACATTAAACATTTATATCACATTTCCAAAGCCAGACTGCCACATTCATATTCTACTTCCAGAACCACACTGCCAGTCCACACATACAGGGGTAGATGTAAGGTTACGCAAGAAGTGATTTGTGGGTGCAAAACCCCCATAATGCGACCTTAAATAGTGTTCAGCAGCCGTAAAGTCTGATTTTAGCGGCCACTAAAAATGCGGTCTATGTAATGAATGGTGTTCACCTGGTGTTCTGCACCCGCTATCAAATTTGCAGTTCGCCATCATTAATCCATTTAAATTATACTGAAATGCATTCAAATGAAGAAAAGAGCATGGAATTGGGCAGAATCTGGATACTGAGCGGGCGAAAACATTATAATGTGATGTAAGGATTTTGCCTTACTGACCCGCCAAAAACGTTACACCTCTTCTTACAAGGTGCAAACCATTGTAGAAGCGAGTAACTAAGAACTATAAAAGCACACACCCTCAGAGACCTGTCATTGGCTTCAGGATGACTGCTGTGGTACACTTTGTGATGCGGCGACACTTGGCTCTTGTTGAGGAGAGGCAGGAACACATTCAAAGAGAAGGGCAAGACAAAGAAGACCCTGCATATCCCACTTTGTTTGGGATGCTGGAGGATGCAGTGCTAAAGAGTTATCGTCTCACTCAGCAGGTCATCCTTAGTGACCTCAGTGTCAATCTAAGGACCACTATCCCTGCACATGTGAAAGTGCTGTGTTCTCTGCACTACTTAGCCTCTGGTTCCTTTCAGACCCCAGTTGGAATGTCTGGAGGGATAGACCAATCCACCTTTTCCAGAGTGCTAGGCAAATTTCTGGATATCATGCTGAAAAGGGCAGGCCAATACATATCATTTCTTAAGGATACTAGCATAACTGATGTTGGCTGAGGCTTTTCCAAACAACTCATGCCGAGTGACCTCAGCCGTAAGGGCACAGCTCCTTCTCAGAAAACTTTTCTTTTCTTTTCCGTGCACCAAGAGGATTGCTGCCCTTTTTGCTGCCCTTCCACCGACATATTTTTTTTTGGTTTGTATTTTCGTGCTCCACAAATGTCAAAGAGCACCTACTGCTCTCGGTACTCCTAACTCCGTCACCTCTGGCCTGCGCGTGCGGCCGCCTAATTGACCGATGTGCTCATTCAGACCCTTGTTGTCATAATTGCAGATCATTATTTGTGCGTGTTGAGTAATTTTCATTGCTCTTAAGCTTACATAGGGCGCAGTGCCAAATAATTGCCTGGCCGCAATGCAATTTGAATTATGCATCTGCAATTATTTCCACTGCGCCTATACTTACATCCACCCCACATAGAGAAATATCTGTAAACAAGCCATTACGCTCTGAAAGACAATTTGTACACCAGTATGATATGCTTTATTTATTTGATAAAAATCCTTTGTAATGGGCCATATTTCAATATGCAGTACCAGTACTGTATTAATATCCATATTTATTTTTTAAAAAAATGTCTGCATTGTAGTGCAAACATATACATTTACAGTCAATTTATGAGTTATTTAAAGAATTAAAGCATTATTTAAAGATTTAAAAAATGACATTGGTAATTCAATTATAGAAAAACAACAAAAAAAACTATATTTAATATGACTTTGAAAAAAACAACAACTATATAATACAGTAACCCAAGAGTTAAAACTTAATAAGGGCCCAGCAATTCAAAACAGTGCAGATGAGTATTGGATATAGATGATATAGATGTCTTTAGTACATACCAACCAAAAGCACGTTGCAGCACGTTGCAGCTGAGAAAAAGCTTTGAGATGCCCCAGAACCATCCATCCCAGTGCTTTCCTGCCTTGGAGAGGTCATGGCCAATAAAATTAGATTCAATTCCACTGGTCTGTGCTTCACAGTGCTACATTGAGAGTGCCATCTAGTGTTAAAAAGATAGAAATACAGTGCTAAAATTGTTGGTAAAATACATACATACTCATCAGTCTACTTTATATCAGTATCAAACACAAGATTATCTAGCATTCTGTACAGTGGTTAAGATGCTTGCTTGTGGTATGCAGGTTTGCCAGTTCACACCCAGCCTCCGCCCAGTTACACACAGCAGGTGAATATATACATGTATATATATATTACCTTTTAATAAATCACCGCTCATACTGTAAATCCAAAATGAACCCCAATAACATTTAAAAAGACAAATAATCTCTTTATCATTGCACCATTTATTTTAAACAAACATCTTGTTTTTGTTTCGCTTCCTCGTTTTAATAAGATCCTCACCTCCGTCCTTGGATTCTCAGCTTTATAAGTGACATAGTTGAGGTCATGTCTCTGGGCTATGACATCATAGTGAAAAGTGTTCCGATGAACCAAATTCACACTTCCACACCTGCAGTGCAGTGAATATTAAATATTACAATGTCGGAAACCAGATTTTAAAACAGCTGTTTGAAACTCAGTCTTACTGAAAAGTACTTTGAAATAAATAAATGAGATTATGTACCAGTAGTTAAGGTTCTGTAAATACACTCTGCACGTTTTTGATAACTGAGTTTTTTTATTACTGCTTTTTCAAAACGAATTTCTTTGTTTAAAAAAAACAATGATGAAAACTTTACACAAAAACAAAAGCTTAGCAAACATAAGTGAAATACAGGGATGGGGAAAAAATGGTGATGTGAAGAAACATGAGCATTTAACAAAAAACAGTAAAATGAAAATATATAGCATATTATTTAAAAAAGTAATACCTTTTTACTTGACCAACCATAGATACTTTTGCACACTCCGATTTCCTGATCTGGCCACTTTTTACACTGTGTAGTAAAAGAATGTGCCCAATATAGTTGACAGTACAAAGACAACAAAAGCTGTAAAAGTACCTTTGTACAGCATTCCCATAAATACTACAATAAATATACACTAATGTTTGACAAAACGTTCCACGGAAGGTGCTCTATACTTTCTATATCTGTTGTACTGTACACTACTGAATACTTTTTAATATGGGGGTGGACCTCCTACTGCATTAACAAAGACATGTAAACAGTAAGTGTACATTCTTTATTCTGACACTATAGATAAGCACTGTTTGCTAAAGACAAAGCTAGACAAAGACAAATGCTAGAGAGGAGGTCACACTGGCATTATGTGTTTTCACACAACAGCTTGACTGACTGCACGACTGAGTGCTCTAAGGCTGCAGAGCCACAGAATGGAAGTGGACAAAGATGCACAGATACTGTCGCTCGGTGGCTGTATCACAGAAGCAGAGCCTCATTAGCAGAGAGACCCCGTCTGAGTCAACTAAAAGGACAATGATCTCATCACCTTCTACAACGTCAATGACGACCAAGCCAACCACTGACGGTATCAGAGTGGAGGTTGCTCCGCCCATATTGTGTCCTACCAGGAGCAAAGAGGGCGGGATCTCTCCATAGATAGCTCTCACCACATTGGCCACATCCCTAGAGACATCAAGCTTAGAAAATATTAAGAGTTCTTAGTCTGCCTATCTTTGAATAGAATGCATTTTCTCTGGTTTCAACCACAGCATGTCATTGATAGTCTGTAACCTGCATGAGATTTTGAGTTTGTGTGTTTCAAAGCAGTGGTATCGATAGAATGGCATGAACTGAAATCTCGCTAATCCAACACTTTTAGGAAATTACCTTTATTAATACACCCTAACAACAGGAATCAGCCTAGCACTGAAACAAAAATTAAGCAGAGGAATTAATACGACAAGGGTTTTTGTGGTCCCCACATAATATAATATAATAACAATAATAATAATCATTATTTTATATAGCGCATTTCATGTGCATCTCAAAGCGCTGAACAATAAAAAAAAGAAAGCATAACAATTTGTTCATACAATAAAAGCCACTGAATAAAAATGTGTTTTCAACTTAGATTTAAAAGTGGTTACAGAGTCACATGTACCCAAGTGATGCCACTGTTTGAAAAAAAAACGTATGGTAGAAATAATTATTTAAAGACAGCAACATCTCAGTTCTGGGGGTTCCTGACCCAGTTTATGGGGAAGTAAATATATTTAGATATAGTAGTCAAAAGAACTACACATTCTGGTATTAGCCCTCTAGAAAGATAAGCAATGCTGTGTAATGTTGACATGGATACATTTTCCTTTGCAATAAGCTATGTGATACTCCTCATGACCTGCACATTGTGATGGTATTGTTGCACTCCTAGTTGCCAGGGTCAGGGAGAAGGACTTCATTACAGTCTGCACTGTGAACACACACCTCACTCCTGGGTGTGTGCCTCACAAAGAAAAGGTTACAAACATCTGAAAGGATAAAAGTCAAGAACAGACAACAACAACAACAAAAAAGATTTGGGGTACAAAAACTGAGGGGACTGATTCATGGGTGTTTAGTTGACAGAAGTGAACGAAGATGATTAGCTAAATCAATAGCTCTCCACACTTACTTGGACATTGTCTGGGCTGAGAGGTCAGCAGAGTGTCACCTGTGGAGGTTATTGAGGAAGGCTTGCATGTTAGCAGCAGAATTCATTCTATGAAATGGGATACAATAGTAACCGAACAAGGTAAACTGAATTAAACTGAAGGACATACATTTTGTTCAGGATTTTTTGTCGGTGCTTGGGGGGCGTCTGTAAGTTTGCACTTTTCTCATGTTTATATGCATTTACTATAGTTTACCATGTTTTGCCATGTCTTAATATTCTTTACTATACTGCTTTGTGCATTACAATGCTTACTTATGCTTTACCATGCTTTCCTGTTGCTTTATTACACTTTGCTGTGATTTTACTATAGCAAACTTTTACAAGGGATGTTTTGTCTACCCTGGTCATAAAATCTAAAAAAGCACAAGGCGCTGTATTAGATAGTGATGACAATAAATTAAAGGAATATTAATATTATCTTACCATGACCCCTAAAATCCATTGCTAAAACTCAGCAGGTAACCCGGCTGGTCATAGCAGCCTTAGGAGACAGGGTTAGTTCAGTAAGAACTTTTCACAAAAACCTACAAACAGCCTTCTCAACTAATACAGGACTAAACCGGGGCAGCAGTGTGGAGTAGTGGTTAGGGCTTAGGATGCTTGACCAGAGGGTCATGGGTTCAGTCCTAGGTGGGGGGCACTGCTGTTGTACCCTTGAGTAAGGTACTTTATCTAGATTGCTCCAGTAAAAAAAAAAAGCAACTGTATAAATGGGTAATTGTATGTAAAAATAATGTGATATCTTGTAACAATTGTAAGTTGTCCTGGATAAGGGCATCTGCTAAGAAATAAATAATAAACAAACTAGATATAGCATATTTGTAACTGATTCCTGGGTTCAGTTTTTTTAAAATCCATTTTCCTACTCTTAATTCAACCCAGTACCCTTTCACTCCCCCCTTCCTTCATTCTTTCACTGGGATCTCTTTGAAACCTCTGAGAGCAGTAGCCCTTCTTACTGGATAGGAATTCGGTCTTTCCAACAAATGGATCTAAGCATTAGCTTTTCTTCAGTTGGCATGCTATACAATCGTAACAAGATTAGAAACCATGCTGTGAAAACTGCCCAAGTGAGTGCTGAATGTCTCCGGCCATGCATAAGCACCACTACGGGACCTTCTAACCCACTCATATAAACTCGATAGATACTATACTATCAATCTTTCTGAATGTACATTAAATCACAGGGTGGATGTGCTTTACATGTTACACATGGGTTCTCCTTCTTTCATTGCATTTGCAATACAAGTACTGCTGGGCTACAATGCACCTAAAAAAACTGAAACAGATAACAGATATTACATTGAGGTCTAATGTGTTCTCTGTGGTAAATACATGGGCATTTTTCAATGTGATAGACTGAAGTTCCAGGATTCCAATAACATTTAAATGTGGACCAATATATACCAGCTTAACTATATGCAGTTTTGACTAAGAAATGTCAGCTAAACCCATTGTATCATGCCGTTTGCAAATTATAAGACTTTTGAAAAGGATATATCTTTGTTTTCTCCTAATCCCACAACCACGTCATCCATCATCTCAAAATATTCACTCCAGGTCACTGGGGAATTTTTCTACCAACACCACAGCTGTCAGGAAAACAAACACACAGCGGACACTTCATGAACACGCTTGGATTACCATTATAAAAGTTTACCTGAGTCATTTTGCATGGTAATGTTGCAGTTTTCCTTTGCTTTTCCCACAGTTAATTAACCATGGCTTGCCATGTCTTTTACTGTTTCTCTCTGGGCTTTACAGTGCTTACCTATGCCTCACTGTGCTTTCACTATGCTTTATTAAACTTGGTCATGCTTTTACTATGACAAACTTTTATAACAGAACTGTGATTATTATTGGAATCTACGGCCATCTTCATGAGTGAAATAAACCCAGCACTCCATGTAATATTCAATAGAGTGTGTAAGCCAATTGTATAGCAAAGAAAGTATGGTAAGTTTAAACTTAAATCAAACTGCTGAACACAGGTAATTTTTTCTTTGTATCAAGCTCTGAATCTGCTTAGAAACAAGGCATAACTTAGAACAGTACGATTTGCCTGGTCGTTTTGTCTTCGGATTTGAATGAATGCATACCAGATTCTAAACACTAGTGCTGAGTACAAAAAAGTCATTCTGCAGTAGATCTTCCAACAGATTTTGAAGAAATGAAAATGGTTCTGCTTTCAGCAGATAAAGAGACTAAACTTATTCATCTACAGCACTCTAATTATGCATTGTACAAAGCAATATGAAGCAACTGGCAGCATAATGCCTTAGGGAAGCTTTTATACATCTTGCAGTACTGAAAACTATACACTGAAAAAAATAATCTAATTCATTGATACCTTGGGCTTTTCAAACTGCTGTCATACTGCATATTGTTTTCCACAAGATTACCAAAGGCTATTTCTTAAAGTTTTAAAAGACTCTCTCACAAATGAAAACTCAAGAAAATGGATGTACACAACCCATGAAAAAAAAAAATAGTTGTCCAGCATCTGATAACTTTCTGAACCTGTTACTTTAATGAAACCATGCCATTAGTCCATAAAGCCCCACTTAATTTATCTACTGCGTAGCCTATTCCTTCTAAAAATAATTCTGTACCCTTTCTAAGTAATAGGACTGGCTGTGTTTGCAATTTAGCAAGAGAGTACAATCACAAGTTCAAAGTAATACGAATGAAGCTTGACATTCTCCTCTGCAAAAACAATAAATTACATTTGAAAAAAAAATGTTGTACTATGACCATATCAATGCTTTAGGCTAGCACATTTTGCAAGCATAATTAATCAAAGTTACAGCAGTTAACGTCCAACAAAATTGATGTTTTCTTCAAATATTCCTGCAAAAACCAAGGAAATGCTTACTGTTCTGTGTCACAATCCTCTTCCCACATTTTAAAAAGATGGTAGGCCAAGTGGTGTGAAAACAGGGCAGTTACTCTTTAGAACTACCAAATGCCATTCAAAACTGCAACAACAGACACCAAAACCTAAGTACCAGTCAAGTGTCCATGTGAACAGTAAACTAGCAGATGGAAGTCACAGCCAAGCACAATGACCGCGTGAGGATTGTCTCAATGCACAAAAGTGATTATTACATGTAAAGTCATGGACCAGTAAGTGTCTCCTTTGTGAGAAACCCTGAATTTTACATAAGAAACTCATATGCTCAGATTCCCAAATCAAATTTCTAATTGTTAGGTGTTTTTTTTCTAGTAACTTTATTGGCTGTGTTGTTTTTTTCTAAATAATAAAAAAAAAACAACAATGAATGAATTTTTTTTTCTCCCCAATTTGGAATAGCCAATTATTTTAGGCTCAGCTCACGCTACCACCCCCAGCTGACTTCGGGAGTGGCGAAGATGAGCACACGCTGTCCTTCGAAGCGTGTGCCGTCAACCGACCGCTTCTTTTACACACTACAGGCGCACCATGCAGCTACCTCAGAGCTACAGCGTTGGAGGACAACACAGCTCTGGGCAGCTTACAGGCAAGCCCGCAGGCACCCGGCCAGACCACAGGGGGTCGCTGGTGCACGGTGAGCCGAGGACACCCTGGTTTAATATAAACCAGCAAGCAATAGTCGCCATCTGTCATGTGTTTGGTTCACATCACTGTCAGTCCCGCCCTTTTTCAAAGGAACGCCCTCCACCTCCACTCTTAACAAGATAAAATGGCTGAATGACAAAACTGCTGAACGTCGATTCTGTGACTTAACAGAAAATCAATTACAAAACATATTACAAAAGAAAGAAAAAAACTTGCGGAATGAACTTCAAAAACATTTTCTGTAATTTATTTATGTTATTTAGTTATTTACTTATGCTGTATCATCTATATTTAAACAAAATGCTGTCAAGCCATAAATGTATGCAACCAAAATATTTGGTGAATCACACCCATGAAACCTATTTTGCTCCAGAAATGTTGGTGACCTGTTGCACTGGTAGTAGTATATTACTTTTATATTTATGGCTTTACTATATATGAAGTCATATTTACTATCCAACATTGCCTCTCTTATTATTTTGACTGACTCATATATTAAATATGTTCTGCACACTCAGCTCATAGTGGAAAATTAAATGCGCCTTGGGATGACTATTGTTACCCCCAGGGTGCAATTCCCTCAGCCTGCGGCTTTGGGCATCGGTAACAATAGTCTTCCCTCGGGTCAATCATTTTCCACTATAGCCCTCCTCTCCAATCCATATATATACACTACCGTTCAAAAGTTTGGGGTCACTTAGAAATTTCCTTGTTTTCGAAAGAAAAGCAAATTTTTTGTCCATTAAAATAACATCAAATTGATCAGAAATACAGTGTAGACATTGTTAATGTTGTAAATGACTATTGTAGCTGGAAACGGCTGATTTGTAATGGAAGGGTTAGGGCTCTGGACTCTTGACCGGAGGGTCGTGGGTTCAATCCCTGGTGGGGGGACACTGCTGCTGTACCCTTGAGCAAGGTACTTTACCTAGATTGCTCCAGTAAAAACCCAACTGTATAAATGGGTACATGTATGTAAAAATAACGTGATATCTTGTAACAATTGTAAGTCGCCCTGGATAAGGGCGTCTGCTAAGAAATAAATAATTCATAATTCAATGGAATATCTACATAGGCGTACAGAGGCCCATTATCAGCAACCATCAGTCCTGTGTTCCAATGGCACGTTGTGTTTGCTAATCCAAGTTTATCATTTTAAAAGGCTAATTGAGCATTAGAAAACCCTTTTGCAATTATGTTAGCTCAGCTGAAAACTGTTGTGCTGATTAAAGAAGCAATAAAACTGGCCTTCTTTAGACTAGTTGAGTATCTGGAGCATTAGCAATTGTGGGTTCGATTACAGGCTCAAAATGGCCAGAAACAAAGAACTTTCTTCTGAAACTCATCAGTCTATTCTTGTTCTGAGAAATGAAGGCTATTCCATGCGAGAAATTGCCAAGAAACTGAAGATCTCGTACAACGCTGTGTACTACTCCTTCACAGAACAGCGCAAACTGGCTCTAACCAGAATAGAAAGAGGAGTGGGAGGCCCGGTGCACAACTGAGCAAGAGGACAAATACATTAGAGTGTCTAGTTTGAGAAACAGACGCCTCACAGGTCCTCAACTGGCAGCTTCATTAAATAGTACCCATAAAACACCAGTCTCAACGTCAACAGTGAAGAGGCGACTCCGGGATGCTGGCCTTCTAGGCAGAGTTGCAAAGAAAAAGCCATATCTCAGACTGGCCAATAAAAGAAAAGATTAAGATGGGCAAAAGAACACAGACACTGGACAGAGGAAGATTGGAAAAAAGTGTTATGGACAGACGAATCTAAGTTTGAGGTGTTCGGATCACAAAGAAGAACATTCGTGAGACGCATGACCAAATGAAAAGATGCTGGAGGAGTGCTTGGCGCCATCTGTCAAGCATGGTGGAGGCAATGTGATGGTCTGGGGGTGCTTTGGTGGTGGTAAAGTGGGAGATTTGTACAGGGTAAAAGGGATCTTGAAGAAGGAAGGCTATCACTCCATTTTGCAACGCCATGCCATACCCTGTGGACGGCGCTTGATTGGAGCCAATTTCCTCCTACAACAGGACAATGACCCAAAGCACAGCTCCAAACTATGTAAGAACTATTTAGGGAAGAAGCAGTCAGCTGGTATTCTGTCTATAATGGAGTGGCCAGCACAGTCATCGGATCTCAACCCTATTGAGCTGTTGTGGGAGCAGCTTGACCGTATGGTAAGTAAGAAGTGCCCATCAAGCCAATCCAACTTGTAGGAGGTGCTTCAGGAAGCATGGGGTGAAATCTTTTCAGATCTCAACAAATTGACAACTAGAATGCCAAAGGTCTGCAAGGCTGTAATTGCTGCAAATGGAGGATTCTTTGACGAAAGCAAAGTTTGAAGGACCCATTATTATTTCAATTAAAATCATTATTTCTAACCTTGTCAATGACTATATTTCCTATTCATTTTGCTATATTTCCTATTCAAACTCATTTCATGTATGTTTTCATGGAAAACAAGGAAATTTCTAAGTGACCCCAAACTTTTGAACGGTAGTGTATATATATATCATCATTATTCCAAAGGATCACTGTTTGGCCTGTGCAACTGGCTTATCTGGGATGAACATCATAAAAGACTGCTGGAACCCCCTCATGTCACCAGCAGCTCCCAGGTCTGTATCTTCTCCGTTGGATGCAAACCCTCTTGGTTAACGTGCCTGGTCCTAGGCCCTGAAGGCCTGTAAACAAGAAGCTAGGTTTGGCAGACCATGGCAAAGTCCTTGTGAGAGTGTGTAACTTGGGAGAGACCCCTGTGCATCTTCAGCGTTATCAGAAATTGGGAAGATTAATCCTTGTGGAGCCGGGAGAGATTTTTGCTGAAACCGATGTCCATGTGGTGTCAAGAGTAGTAGAGGTGTGCCTTCAGCAAGTTATCAAGCTTATCATTGAAGAATAACTTGGGAGAACTTGCTCGTCTGTGAAATGTTCACACAATTATGACTTTTAGATCAGAGCTAAAAGCTATGTATCTGCCTAACTTAGAAACTATATTTGAATCTGTCATAATGGTTAAAGAAAAGGGCTTGTAACCAGGAGGTCCCCGGTTCAAATCCCACCTCAGCCACTGACTCATTGTGTGACACTGAGCAAGTCACTTAACCTCCTTGTGCTCTGTCTTTTGGGTGAGAAGCAATTGTAAGTGACTCTGCAGCTGATGCATAGTTCACACACCCCAGTCTCTGTAAGTCGCCTTGGATAAAGGCGTCTGCTAAATAAACAAATAATTAATTTCTAGCACTAGCACCAGCAACGTGAAAGTACCAGCCCCAGTGGATAGCTGGGACCAATTTTACAGAAGAAGAAAAAGTACAACTGGCTGCATGTCTGGGATGCTATCGAGAGGTGCTTTCTAGCCATGAAGGTGATTATGGTGTGTGTTCCAGTTTATTATGATTAGAATAAGATAAATAAGATACAGTATATGTGTCCGTCCAACTAATTGAGATTAAAAAACACATCTTGGAAATGTAATCAATCTATAATATAAATATACTAATAATATAATAATAAATATACAATCTATAATGTTTTTGAACATTAAACATGACATTATTTTCAGACTTAATACTCTCAAAATTCTTACAAAGCAGAGTAAAAATGTAATCTAAAACAAGACAGCAAATGCAACAGTGCATGTTGTTAAGTAATCACACACACGGTCCTCTGGAGGAGGAATATATTACAGCAGAACGAATAATAATTTAAAAAAAAGCTTGAGCATTTTTCCACTAGAGGGAGACAATCAAAGTTGTAGCAGTCAAAAGCAAAGGTGTTTGTTATTGCTTCAGCTTGTGTCAAGTATTCTTGGAACATTGTGAATGCATTGCATTATCTGGGATGTTGTAAAAAAAACTGTTCTGGTACTCTCCAGTTATGTAATAACACTCCCATTATACACTGCATGTTCTTCTGATACTTAATTCACACATATTTAACAATTCTCCTGCTCATGTTTGATACTTCAATAAAAAAAGATAGGACATTGATTTAACATCTCATCCGCAGGATGGAGCACAAGGAGATTAAGTGACTTGCTCAGGATCACACAATGAATCAGTCAGTGGCAGAGGTGGGATTTGAACCGATGGTTTTCTGGTTACAAGCCCTTGACTTTAACCACTGGACCACACTGCCTGCTTAAAAATGGCTACAGCACAGAACTGAGTATCTGTTATACATACACTTCCTTAATCATTCACTAGCGCTGTCTTCCCATGTCTGCAAAGTACCGGTATATCAACCATTAGGGGAAGCAGCTTGCTGATTGTTGGTGGTGAGTTTTACTCTCCAGGTAAAATTATCTAGAAAGTGCAAGTGCATAACAGACTACCTGAATGAAAAGCATGCAAGCGGAGAGTTTTCTTCAATATAGTATGGTACAAGATTGAAAGGACATTTTGAAAAGAGCTTTGAAACAGACTTTATAGTTATAAGCTTAAAAAGTTGTCAGGATGTTAACAATGAAAGAAAAATTACAGGTACGTTATTTAAACAATTGTAGCAACACGTGGGGACGTGACCCGCTATATTTTTTGGAACCCCACTACTTATTCTTTAATGCGCAAAATAAACAAAAAAAAACATCCGACAAAGCTACTGTAGTTAACACAATAATTCCTTACAGGTCTCAAATGTTCAGTTTTGAAAGGAACACATGTTATTGTAAACTTGTATCATTATTTTTAAAAAAAACATGATCTCTGGTACTACACTTGGTTAAAGAAATTTGCATTTTTCAATTAGTGGAGCTCTTACTTCCAGCTAAACTGGGAATATAGCAGATTGCTGTAACAAATGGTTCCCCCAAATCCGTGAGAACCCTCCCACTGGCTGGTAGCAGATCTATGAACATAATCAGGGATTCATCTGGAAACAAAAAAAGTTCTGGATTTTATAATTAAGGAAGAGGGGTGGCATTTTTGTTTCTAGGCCAAATGTACTGACCTTGACTTGCAGTAGCTTCCATGTATGCTTCAAGTTCTCATCTGCTTGTAGGTTTCGTGCCTTATTGTTGGTGTTGGTGGCTGCATGTCCACCTTTGCCAAGCCATGTTTTAACATAAACATCAGGTCTGAACAATACCAGTGGCGGGCCGACTAATCTGATGAACAGGAGTGATGAGACTGTTGTTGTGAAGCGTGCTATCTTAAAATATATCTTAAAACAATACACATGTGTCATTCAATTAATGGAACAGGACCTTTTTATTGTACATGTTGTGTTTATAGTGTTTTTTTTTTCTTCAAACAGTTCATTTGCAAACTGCATAATTCTCTCCTGTCATTGAATCTGGGATCCGGTATGTGATGTGGCACAAATTAACCCTGAGCATAGTCATATTTTCAAGCTCACACTTTAAGGTTATTTTACTCCTGAAAGGCTACATGATCATAATTTGGTTAGAATTATAAAGCTATTTTCAGCTCATTCAAAAAGTAAAAATATATGTAAATATGTTACTTTGATCAAAAAACATTTTAATTGTATACCAAATTGGATTTCTAACCTTTATAAGGCTGTTTTCAGGAGCCATATGTAAGAGACCATGTCATTTTTGTTCTACATTTTTAACAAGAAGACAAGTGCAAGTGTAATGGCATAATGGTGCAAATGAGAGCCATGACCATACCGTCTTATAACCTGCTCACCGGTATAAAGAGTCAAATAATAAAGTCAATTAAGGGTAGAATAATAGATTTTAAAACCTTACTACATACTTTTCAAGGAAAAACTGACTGGATTTTAAAGCCCTGTTAAAGAAAGGTTTATCATTTCAGGTCTCAGCTAGTTCTTTGTGGATAGATGTGAGCAGCCTGTCATTTATTGGAACCTTTATTAACTTTCCCTTTAAAGTCAAATAAAAGAACGAGTATAGACACCCAATAAGGTTCTCATCTCCAGAAAGTGTTCCCTGAAACACAGTGAGTGGGAATGCCTGCCTAGCAGCTGCTTGTGCTTCACTATACCTGCTTTGAGGATGACCAGAGGACTTCAATCTACAGTGCTGTCCATCCTGCACCTCGATCAACTGCTAAATTCTAGAGCAGAATAAAACACATACATCAGGTTGGATTTATAGGAAGAAAAAGCACTAAGCAATAACACAAAGACAGCAAAAAATGTGTAGCTGTAGTTAAAAATGTCACCAGCCAAATAAATGTCAGTCAGCATTATTCATGCCCAGTGCACATTTAGGTTATGCATGCTTTTCTAGAAATTAGCCATAGATGTTAGCAGAATTCTGTGTTTCCAGATCATTTAGTTTATTAATTTTAAGAGGAATTCAAACCAGGAGGTCCCCGGTTCAAATCCCACCTCAGCCACTGACTCATTGTGTGATCCTGAGCAAGTCACTTAACCTCCTTGTGCTCCGTCTTTCGGGTGAGACGTATTTGTAAGTGACTCTGCAGCTGATGCATCGTTCACACACCCTAGTCTCTGTAAGTCGCCTTGGATAAAAGCGTCTGCTAAATAAACAAATAATAATAATAATAATGAAGAGCAGACTCAGTATACAGTGTCTCCTTTACTGCAATGTACAGTATCATGCAGACTGTAGTCGTTTCCATATAAACCCTTACAACGCCTGAAGTTGTAATCTGTTATTCAAACACATGCTGATTAATGTGGTATCAAAAACTAGGATTAGTCAGTTTAGGTTCTTCTTGTGTGAAGAAGAACAATAGCCTGCAGTCTTTCTAGAGAGTGAAAACAGTATTTACGATATTTTCTTTGTAGTATCTCATTATTATCAAGCTTACACTGTACTCTGTGCTTTGACAGGACAGAGAGCATGATGTATTAATTAAGTGTATACGATATTACGTAAAACTTGAAAATAAATTATACAAACTCTTTAGCAAGAAGTTTCAATTTCTAACACTTTTGAATGATTATAAAATGGGAGTATAAAAGCCAATACGAGGCTTCCTGCAAGACCAGAGTGCATTTATTTACTTGGTGGGCCACTGGCGATAAAAATTCATACTGTACCTAAATATAATATTTTCACATCAACTATGCAATTATGTTTGAGTTATTTTATAATAAAGAGTTTTTGTTCCATTGCATGCAATCAGTTGACTCCCTAGGCAAGATGGCCACCTAATTTATGTACTGCTACGTGGAGTTTACCCAGGATAATTATTTATCGTGATTTGATTCGAGTCATTGATTTGATCACAATCACTGAACACACTTACTCTACTGAATACCCAGTTTAATACGTAAGATAGTAACAAGAATGAAAAAGTAGTTTATTATGGAAAATAATGCTGGGGTCATTTTTCACCAATGATTTTATTTGAAGTGGATTGCCTGGATTTTATTCTCAACCGTCTCTGTACAGTGTATGGGTGTGCATGGACATGCATTATATTAAAGTAAGCAGAGCAATTTGAAGTACCAGGATCAGTTTAAAATATTAAATGTCTTTCCAAGTATAGATAGTATCCACGCAGAAAAAAGTAAAGGATTATAGTATTGGTTATACTACTGATATCTATGTGACTATGTGAATGCCACACCATGTGCATTCAATTAAAAAACCTGCAGTGAATTGTGAAAAACTGTATTTTACAAGTTAAACTTGAGCCTAGTGTTTAAAAATACGATCACAGCGAAAGGCTGGACAACTGTCCAGACAGCAGATCAAATTGGAAAATACTGATACTTGGTTTCCAGTGCTAAGACAGTACTAGGTGACTAAGTGTCTTAATGTTTTATAAAATCAGTAATATATCAACAGAACTTGGGGATGAGTTTCAGGTTCCGTTCAAAACAAGCGTTATGCACTGTATTTCATCTTAATTAACAGAACTTTACACACAATCCGTTCGACCCAGGAAGTGACTGCTCAAATAACAATATTCTAAAGTATTAGAGGCTTTTCGTTTTTTGTACTTTCAAGATTTAAGGCATGGACGCTAAACTTGTGAACAAAGTGTAATCAAGTTAGACACAGATTTCCATGTATACGCACGTTTCACCCATATTTTATATATCTTATCCCAAAATGGGAGAATGTGAAAATCGACCACCTTGAGTCTTGGTGAACCCTAGTTTTAGTCATTGTCTTCTCAATAAATTATTATTTTAGTATTATTTTTATTCATAAAACCGATGCACAAAAAATGTAATTTCTTGCTTACTGCATGACAAGTTATTTTATTTTGAAACTACGTATGCAATAAATGATTTGCTTGTGATACTTATAAATTGGCTTGTGCAACTTCACTGATGAAGTAAGCAGGGTTTTAATATCTATCTGGAGCGAAGACAGAATCCAACGAGCACTAAATGGGCAGCAGAAAAATCAGTCACTACAGCGTCACTACAGCAGGGCGACAGATTCTTCTTTTTTTCTTCTTTCCCCCTCAAAGTATGTCTGCTCCTGTTAGAAGTACCACCCGCAAGTGTAAACGCACCGTTTACAGACTGTCGCAGAATCTTATCAGAAAGATTCCGAAACGCTAGTGTAAACACATCTAATATGTTTTTCACTTCTCAGCACCTTGGAGAAATTATGTAAGAATAACAGAACTGTTCTGTTTACCCACATTTACCAACCTTGTCATAAGCTTATCCCGTACCCTCTGGACCCTGACAGACTGAAAAGAATGGGGTGGGGGTGTGAGCATGGTGTTAATACATTTCAGCTCTAGTTATTGGTCAATCTGTGTTGTGTAAGTGCTGATTTGTTAAAACCTTGCCGGTTTAAAAGAAGCAAAATACAGTAGACCATAGAGTGGAGTCACGTCTTCATTGCACAGGTAGAACATGAAAAAAAGAACTAACAACACTATGACAGACTGAGTAAAGTGTAAGCAAGTTAGGAAGTCAATTCAGTGTAATTATGCTATGGCTTTTTATTTGTTTAATATACCCACTGCTTGACTTTAGGATTACAGATCATTCTGATCTACTATCAAATGGATGGACTCTGTGTCATCCACTATTGAAGCATTTACTGTATATCATGGAAGACACCACCAAAAACCAGTGGACACTCTAGAGGAGTGGGAACTGTTTACAGGCTGAGGGCTTAAATTCAAACCCAGGATTTGTTAATGTCCCAGAACAACTCAGGGACTACCAGGACAGGTGCAACCCTAACCCTAATTGGGCAAGTGAGCCTTGAGCCCCCACTGCTAGTAACTTAGCCCTCTTTTGGAGCAGATTTATAAAGCAACTAAATTGGTATGTGAAAAGTCTAATTGTGATTAAGCATTTATTTTTTAATCATTTTAAAATCAGACAGGTTGTATTACTCAACATGACTTTTTGATGATTAGTTCAAAATCACACACCAGCTATTACACTGTTATTAGACAAAAACTGGATCGAAGCAGAATACAAGCGAAGGCTGTTCAGAAAACATCTCTCAGCTATCAGCTTAAACTGGTGCTAAACTGTAATAAAGTTAAAGACCTTTGCCCAACTGACTTGGAGCTGACCTGGTGCATCGTCAGCATGAGTACTTAAGAACAAAGTCTTCTATTTTAAAACTGTTTGCAAGAGTCCAAGAGTCAACGTGCGTCTCAATTGCAGTGCAATGGTACTTTTTTGGCCGATACTTTTGAAACATTTTAACTAACCTAATTAGCCCTACAGTAGTTTTTTTTGGTACTTTTTATATTTTGCTTAGAAAAATACAGTATTCCACCTCGTTAGAGGTTATACTGAATTGTATTCCTCCAACACTGTGTATTCCCTTCAGTTACTGAGTGCTACAATTACACTGAAAGTGTATTTCCCTTCTATTGAGTGTGTATAAATCTATTAATAGCACTCAAAAACAACATATTGTCAATCCTGAACTCAACAACCCTTGTCATTATTGGTCTCTCTCAAACTAGACTAGAAATGGACTGGCAGTAGAGCTAAGACCACTGTAACTTGTGATAATATGAATAGAATAACGTATGGGTCAGAATATATTATCACACAATAATATACGTCTTGAATTGGTTTTGGGCAGTAATGCTCCAGTGGCGCAGCCCATATGCTATTTGATATATTCTATGTTTCTTAAATTATATAAAAGTTAATAAAACATCAATCATGTATTTATTATGTCAGTTTTCATATTTTGCAAATGTTATAGATTATCAAGAAATGTAGAACAAAGTGTTTATCTTATTTCATTTCTATTGTTTTTTATTCATAAACTGTTGAAATAATGTATATTTCCAAAGCATGCACGCGGGAAAATAAGGGAAGGTTGGCTAGGCAGACTCGCCGATTGGACCATGCAGCTATACCGTGTGCGATGTTGCTGACAAAACCTTGTGGTGGTAAATTAAATGGTGGATTATATTAAAGCTCTCAGGTACATATAGTGGATATTTTGCGTTGTGTTATTTTATTTTGTTTCTCTTCAAATATGTTTTCTCTACTTTATATCAACAAGTATTTTTTTCCTTGTATTTTTATTTTCTTGCTCTTTTAAAAATGATCCATTCAATTATTCTGTTATTGGCCTGAACCTCATTGTTTCAGATAGCTCGTCATTGTTTGGTTGAATGTCTATGTTTTTACACGACCAATTGGAACACTACGATGTATGGACATGTATATAGGAATATATTTTTTGCACTAACCTATGTAGGCCTTATTTACATGAAGATTATAATTGTATACTTTTTTCAATATAGCATTCTATTTCCATGGCAACATATAATATAAACCATTAATACAGTAGGTCCTTTTATCAAATTACACTTTTTTAAGATGTGATTATTTTAATAGTGGTAGTTCCACTTGTATATAACCAGTGATGAGAACTCCTGTCCACACTATGTAACCGATCTCGACAACTCAAAAACATTTTAATTAATCCAACTCAAAGCATCCACACTAAAGTTCCATTTTGTGTTTAGTCGGGCTTAATGCGTACAAACACTATTAAAATAGTTTGGTTACAGTTCCTAGCAGCGCAATGGACTGTGGGACAATAAACCCATGCAAAATGTGACCGAGGGATAATAAGATTATTGTTAGCTAGTTAATCCCTCGTCACCACTAAAGACCTGCTGCTTTGGCTGCACAGGGTGGAGTGTTCATGAGTGGAGAACGGGAGTACAGAGGAGGTCAAAGTAAATATCTATAAGTAAACAATTGCAACTTAATTTAGGGTTCTGTTTGTTTTGGCCAACGTGCCCATTTGTTTTGGAAAGTGTTTTGTTTTGTTTAATAAAAAGCTGAGCGCCACTGCGTCTGTTTTGCCCTGAAATTGCCTGTGTTGTTGCTTTCATTTCCTGGCCTGTCGTCACCCCTACAGCCATCCTATTCACTGTAGGCCACATGGGTTGTTTTTTTTTGCTTGTTTGTTTGTTTTGTCATAGGGATGCAGTACGGTATACTGTAGTTGTGCATACATTTTAATATTCTGTATATTTTTCCTTTTTTATTATGCATTTCATGCATCTATATTAGCACTATACTCTTGAACAATTACAATCATTCTCACAACTGATACTGTCTTTGGCTTTATGGTGTACATTGTGAATGTGTGTAATGGACATACTGTATCAGTGTTTTCGTAGTGTTTTGGTATTTTGGACTGCAGTGAAGTTCAACAGGCGGTCAACATGTTGATTAGGCTTCATAAAGTGAAGGATCCTGAAAAGGTCAAGAAGGAGGGTAATTTGATTTGGTGTTGAATTTCGATGACTTGCCTCAGTCACGTTTATGATATAATCTCATGAAAAAAGAATGGCACTTTGTTGCACTAAATGGCACTCACACAAACCTGCCAACTTTTGAAAATATAAAATCTGTATGTATTTATTTATTTATTTTGCTGGGGAGGGGTAGGAATTACCGATTCACTTTTTATAAGCAGATCAGTGGTATGCTACAGCATCTGATCTGACAATAACAAGCATTATACTGTATAAGAATTCTTAGACAGATAGCAATTCATTCTGATATAGTAATTCCTTTTTTACTGTTTCCCCTGTAGGGCGTGGTGTGTGGCAGACTTGGCCTTTTTTATCAAGGCATCACTGGGCTTCCACACGGATCAAGAGCAGTGAGATCGCACGCTCACTTTGGTTGCCAAAAGTCCCTTCATCACCGCATTACTAAGTTCGCTGCGAGCCTCAGTCCTGTTTTTTTGTGATGGCGAACATTCTCTCACAATCTGCAAAACAAGGAGTTGCTTCATTACTCCGTAGTAGGTAGTTTTTTTTACAGTACAAGTCTGCTTCTCATTCACACTGTAAAGAGGCTGCAACGTAAGTTTTCGCGGGCATCTACACAACGCTACATCATGCGTGAGAGGATGATGCAGTGTGTGTGCCCCACAAAGTATACCGTATATATAGCATATATAAGATGCTTGTTTTAGAAAATTAACTTAAGGGAATAATATATTATAATTAACAATCTAAATTATCACCGGGAGATGGGAGATCAAGCTCTACATTGAGTGTCTCCCGACAAAATCGGGAGACTTGTCAGGTATGCTCTTATACCATTTGAGCCATGGTCAACTGTACATATTAATGTTGCTTACATTTACATGGTAACATGCCTATATAGAGTGAATATGTATACTACAAACACTACTTTATCTCCAAACTTTATTATCTAGCTATAGCCAACACCAAACATATCCAGTGTTGAGTCCTTGATATACAGACACATAGGCAGCATGCATATACCCCTCACTTAATACAATTGTGAGGGAACACAATCACATGTACAAATGTGAAAATAATGTTGATTCCTCAAGCTTAAATCTGCATATTGTTTTAATGCAATGTTAAGGTCTGTAGCAACTTATGAACACAACTAATGGTTCTGAAATGTATATATTTAAAGCAAATATACATCAGTAGCCTATTCAATACTTTGTCGCTTCACATTGTACTCTAGGCTATCAGTGTATATTGACAAACGGAAAATAAAGAACTGGTGCATAAACTGACACATGCATTAAAAGAATCGAAATACAAATGTACCATTTTCTGACCTTACTCGGATCCTGTTTTGGTACGCGTACCACATTCTAACAATGTACCACTTTCTAATACTACACCGGCCTCGAGACTACCCCTGAGGTTGTCTCCGAGTGCTGATGATAACTGCGTAGTGTAGACGCTAACAGTATTCAGTACTTTTAAGCCGATTTAAAGGCAACTAATACTGTTTAAAGGCATAGTGTGGACATAAAAGTCTCATGGCAGCTTATAGCTTTTTGTAGGAATGCATATTAAACAACAATTTACTATAGCCTATGTTTTTGTGCGCAATACTATAGGCATAAATACAGTGCCTTGCAAAAGTATTCAGACCCCTGACCAATTCTCTCATATTACTGAATTACAAATGGTACATTGAAATTTCGTTCTGTTTGATATTTTATTTTAAAACACTGAAACTCAAAATCAATTATTGTAAGGTGACATTGGTTTTATGTTGGGAAATATTTTTAAGAAAAATAAAAAACTGAAATATCTTGCTTGCATAAGTATTCAACCCCTGTGCTGTGGAAGCTCCCAGTTTACACCGATGAAAGAAATTGCCCTAACGAGGACACAATTACCTTACCATTGGCCTCCACCTGTGAACCATTAAAGTTGCTGTCACATTTTCTGGATAAAAACCCACTGTTGAAGGATCATTGGTCAGGCTGTGAATCTGAAGGAAAATGAAGACCAAAGAGCATTCTATAGAAGTTAGAGATAAAGTAATACAAATGCATAGATTAGGAAAGGGTACAAAATAATATCAAGTGTTTGGATATCCCAGTGAGCACAGTTGGATCAATAATCCAGGAAGTGGAAGCTGCATCACACCACCCAGGCACTGCCAAGAAAAGGCCGTCCCTCAAAACTCAGCACTCAAACAAGAAGGAGACTTGTGAGAGAAGCCACAGAGGCCAACAATCACTTTGAAGGAGCTACAGAGTTCAGTGGCTGGGAGTGGAGTAATGGTGCACCAGTCAACCATATCAAGAGCTCTGCATAACACTGGCCTGTATGGGAGGGTGGCAAGAAAGAAGCCGTTACTCAAAAAGTACCATCTGAAAGCACGTCTGAAGTTTGCCAGAAAGCATGAGAGTGACCCAGCTGTGATGTGGTAAAAAGATTTGTGGTCAGATGAGACCAAGATAGAGCTTTTTGGCCAAAACTCAAAGCACTATGTGTGGCGCAAACCTAACACTGTCCATGCCTCAAGACACACCATCCCTACAGTGAAGCATGGTGGTGACAACATCATGTTGTGGGGATGCTTCTCATCAGCAGGGACTGGGCATCTTGTTAAAATTGAAGGAAGAATGGATGGAGCAAAATACAGGGAAATACTGCAAGAGAACCTGCTTCAGTCCGCTAAAAAACTGAAGCTTGGGAGGAAATTTACCTTTCAGCAGGACAATGATCCCAAGCACAAGGCCAAAGCAACAATGGAGTGGCTCAAGAACAAAAGGTGAATGTCCTACAGTGGCCCAGTCAAAGTCCTGATCTCAATCCCATTGAAAATCTGTGGCACTATTTGAAAATTGCGGTCCTGGCGTCGTCCAACCAACCTGAACAACCTGGAGCAAATCTGCCAAGAAGAATGGGCCAAAATCACTCCGACACTGTGTGCAAAGCTGGTACATACTTACCCCAAAGACTTAAAGCTGTTATTGCAGCGAAGGTGGCTCTACCAAATATTAATGTGTGGGGGTTGAATACTTATGCAAGCAAGATATTTCAGTTTTTTATTTTTCTTAAAAATATTTCCCAACATAAAACCAAAGTCACCTTACAATAATTGATTTTGAGTTTCAGTGTTTTAAAATAAAATATCAAACAGAACGAAATTTCAATGTACCATTTGTAATTCAGTAATATGAGAGAATTGGTCAGGGGTCTGAATACTTTTGCAAGGCACTGTAGTTGCTTTTTATGCAAATGATGAATACATTGTATTATACGTTTCAATTTATAATATTTATTTCCAGAAAACTTTTAAAGTACTAATACTGCATAGGCTTAAACATCATGTTATTGTAACAAGTATAATAATATTATCAACAGTACGGTTAGTTTAATGTTATATATATATATATATATATATATATATATATATATATATATATATATATATATATATATATATATATATATATGGTACTTCCATTTTCACCAATTTACAAAAAACTGTATATCTTCCCAGCAGTGCAATCCACGCTTGCTCAATTCTTCGATTACTTTTATTTCAGTATTGAGGTCGACTGAGCATGCGTTGTTCAGGCAATCCCTGCTCCTCTTGTCTCTTTCCCACATTCCTATTGGTTCTTGTTTTTTGTGCACACCCCCTCTATCATTCGCTGTGCTGGACGAGCCTCTACAGCTGGTGACAGCGTGCTGAAACAAAATGATGTGGAAAGATTTGCTGGCACATAATAAAAAGATAAAAGTATAGTAAATGCAATATAATCATAGTTAATGATAAAAACTATAACTGGTGCACCATTTAAAGTTCACCAGCAAAGGTATTATAAACTCTACCATTTTCATGAGTTTTTATAATATTATCATTATGATTTTATCCTTATCACATTTTTTATTTATAGCCTACTGATGATTATTATTATTTTTTTTTACTTATAGTTTTTCAGAACAATGCTTATTTTAGAACATTCTGGTTTTAATAGAATACATTTATGTATTATTATTATTATTATTATTATTATTATTATTATTATTATTATTATTATTATTATTTTGAGAAACCTATAAACTAAATACTGTTGAAGCTGCATTCACTGGATTAACAATGACCACCTGTCAGGCGTTTCTGACCACAGATCAAAAGGGTATTTGAGAAAAAATAAAAGAACAAGTAACAGTTAATAATTACTGAGCAAGCTGAGCCAAACAAATGACTCTGGACTCTGGATAGCCTGTGCTGTACTTACTGGAGGACCACCCAGAATAATGCCATAAAATGTCATGATGGGAACTGTTATAAAAGAAGTTAAGACAACTAACCGGTACTTCACTTCAGTATCAGCTGAGCTTGATACAATTCCAGTAGAACCGATTTAAATCCATTGGACTTTTTTAATGTAAGTGTGCTTATTACAATTCATATTTATTTTTCATGGGAATAATCATGATAGTACTTTGTAAAGTAGTTTAATATTACATGTTGCTGAATTAAAATACATGAAATAAAAAGAGACATTTGAAGTGCTTTGTAAAGGAAATATGTATTGTATGGTTTATTATTGTTTGATAGGTTAATAACTTTACTTTTAGGTTTACAATAGTTATACAGTATTACTTTTTCTGAAAAACAGTTGAGTCCGCTGTCCAAAAATGTGTTTGCTTAAATTAAGAACAGTTTTAAGTTACTTAGCACTATAGTGGATTCTACCAAAAAATATGAATGCAAAATGTACTACTGATCTGAAATTGTAAGTCGTTTTGCCTGTATAGTGTATATGTTAATGTCTAGATTTGTTTGTTACTTAACTGCAAGCAGTTTTTGATTATTTTAGAAAATAGTTGGGAAAATAGTCCTGGAGCAAAAGCTTGGTACATCTGTTCTCAAACGTTCAAAAACACAGAGCCAGATGTAAGTTAAAGAACATTTTAAAACACACTAGATATTTATCAAGTGCTTCTTGGTTTCAGAGCTCTCCTCCCTCTAACACTTTCAAGATGGTTGGACTGAAACCCTCAGATGTCCCACCTACTCCAGGTGTGAAGTTCCTCAGTGCTGGAACTGCTGCCTGTATAGCAGATCTCTTCACTTTCCCACTGGACACAGCTAAAGTCAGATTACAGGTAACACTGCACCTGGAACATCAATCACCTATTCATGCTGCATACGAAGGAGCCGGTCTAAAAACACCTGCAGTTTTTAGCACAAGCACACGCTTTTGTAAATGTGTAGTTCAGTGATAAATCTGGTATAATTCACTTGCAGACTAATAAACAGTTTGGAAAGCCTTGCAGTGTAGAAACATATTAATTCAAATTAGTAATGTTTGCCGTTTAGAACAAATAATTCCAAAATAATTTTTATTCATAAAAGAAACTTAAAAGAAAGACAGCTTTTTTGTCCCTTATTAGGAGCAATGTTTTTAAAATATTTTTAAATGCAGTGTGGAGTTAAATTTATGATAAAGTAATTGTAAGCATAAATCATTACGCTATCTTGAAACAAGTATACAAATATTTGAATACCATGTCGAGACACACCTTCAGCTATGTCTGACGAATATTGTAATACAAATGATCTAGGGTGGTACCACAGTATCCTTCTATATCACCATAAAAAACTGCATTCATATTTAAGTGGAATCAAAGGTTACACTGAACATATGAATATGTATTCTACAGTAATCATAGAATTCTGGCTATAAATATGATCGATGTGACATATGACAATGTTTTAGACAATATTCATCTTTGGTTCAATTCAATATTATCATATATCAGTTATTGTTTAACATGCAAAAACAAAACAGACAAAACTTATTAAAAGTAAAAAAAAATACTTTCCTTTATTTTAAAGTTACAAAAACATGAAGTAGATTGTAATGATTAGTTTTCAATGTATTGTAACGATCCGGCAGTCTGCGCTAACTAAGAGAACGTGTATTGCTATTCGGACGTGGAGAGAGTGTTGAGCAGCACGAGGTAGGCGAACACTGCAGAGTCTTAACTATTCAAAGAAGACAGCTCGACAAACTTTTCTCTACCTCCTCTTCCCTCCTTAGCCCTCCTCTCCCTCTTACACCTTCCTCTATCTCGGCTGATGACTTTGCCTCCTTCTTCTCCTCCAAAATCACAGACATCCACAAACTCTTCAATACCTTGCCTTCTTCCCCACCCCATGACCGTCTACAACCCTTAATCTACCCTCCTTCTCGGACTCTGATCTTTGCTCCTTGTTCCAGAACCATAAACCCACCACGTGTGCTCTGGACCCCCTCTCCACTCGCCCTGTCTTCTCAACACCTATGCTATCTAGCTTTTTCCCCTCTGCCTTCAAACAGGTCTGCATCACCCCCATCTTAAAATCCTCATCCCTCCAGAACTACCGTCCTGTCTCCCTTCTCCCTTTTCTGTCTAAATCCCTTGAACCGTCGACCCCCTCCAAATCAACTTTTCTCCTGGCACACTCCACTGAAGGTGCTCTTCTCTCTATCACCAACTCTCTACTCTCTGCCCGTGCTGCCTCCCTCTCCTCTGCTCTACTTCTTTTTTGACCTCTCTGCTGCCTTTGACACAGTCGACCACTCAATTCTCCTGTCCTCCGTCGTTGACCTGGGACTGTCCAGCACTGCTCTTGCCTGGTTCTCATCCTACCTTTCCGATCGCATGTACCAGGTGTCCTGGCGTGGCTCGACCTCTGCCTCTTGCTCTCTTTTGACAGGTGGCCCCCAAGGCTCAGTCCTGGGACCCCTCCTGTTTTCTCTCTACACCCACTCCCTGGGCCCCCTTATCTCCTCCCATGGCTTCTCGTATCATTTCTTCCTCTCCTTTCCCCCCTCTGACTCCGAGATCTCCTCCCGTATCTCTACTTTCTCTTGGCCACACTTGCATCATCTTAAAAGCAACCTCTCCAAATCAGACCTCCTTTTCTTCCCCTTCCTTCCCCACTGCTAATCTCTCTATCTATATTCCTCTTGAATACACCACCCTCTCTCCCTCCTCAACCACCAAGAACCTCTGTGTCACCCTTGACCCCTCCCTCTCCTACTCTGGCACGCTCCTGTCGCTTCTTCCTATCCAAATGCAGAATTCACCCCTTCCTCACCAACTACTCCACGCAGCTGCTAGTACGCAGGCACTGGTACTGTCCCTCCTGGCTGGCCTCCCTGCCTCTGCGATCCGTCCTCTCCAGCTCATCCAAAACCTGCTGCCCACCTTGTCTTTTCCCTTCCTCGTTTCTCCCACGCTACACTGCTGCTCCACTCCCTCCATTGGCTCCTTATCACTGCTCACATCCAATTCAAAACTTTTGTACTCGCCTATCGCTGCCTCAACCTTTCTGCTCCCTCCTATCTTCAGACTATTATTTCTCCCTACACCACCTCTCGCCCCTTCTGCTCCTCCACCACCGGCAGATTAGCTGTACCCCACCTCCACTCCCCCACTTCCTGAGCCCGCTCCTTCTCCACCCTTGCCCCTCAGTGGTGGAACGACTTACCCACCGATATCAGACCTGCTCAGTCGCTGTCCACCTTCCAGCGCCTCCTCAAGACACACCTGTTCAGACAGCATCTGTAAACCTCACAACTCTCGACTAATGGACTATATGTCACTCAATTGTACCAGTACTTGCATCATCTTGTACTTGCACTGAACTACCCCATATTTAGCTGTATTCTACTACTGCTCTTAATTATAACTATTTTCTGTATCTTGTACTTGGTTTTACTCTTAAAGGTACCTGCATTCACATTTTTTATACTTGCTCTTATTTGAAATCGTTCTTATCCACTTATCGTACTTACTACGTGCTCTTAATGGAATTTACTCTTCTAAGCAGATATTTTTACTATAAGTTTACTGCTCTTAGTCGAATTCGCTCTTAAATATAATTATTTACTGTATTCTTTATTTTGCTCTTATTTGTATTTGATCTTACTATCTACTGATTTTATTGTACTTTATAACTGCTCTTATCTGTAATGTGATATTTTGTAATGTGATATTTTGTAATGTGATATGTTGCAATGTGATACTTTGTATTGTGATATTTTGTAACAACTGTAAGTCGCCCTGGATAAGTACAATTAAAAGAGGGGGCACCATTAGCAAGCGAGATTTATTGTTTTGGAGGCATGGGTCATGGCTGACGGTGACTAAAACCTGTAAATAATAAACCGTGAATTCGAGAACTGCAATCCCTGTCTCTGTCTTCATTCTCACAACACATTACAGTATAATAAAGTATTATACTAGGTATATTTAAGAACAATTAACCATATGTTCAGTTGTAATTAGGATTCTAAATATCTTCAAACATTTAGTAATGCCTTCTTATATTTTATCATTAAATAATTCAACAAGTTATGGGTTAATATCATTACATCATATACAATTTAAACAGAATTAATCTTACAATCTAGGTATGCACCATGGAAATTCATAAGTTGTTTAGTTACCCTTCCTGAAGAAAGTTGGAACAGTCTCGAAATGAAGAATTCTATTGCTTTCTCTGCTTGGTTAAAAGCGATTCAATTTTGAAATTGTAGATCTGAGAGATTTGAAGTAAGATAAGGTAGCTGCTTCTCCACGCTAGGTAAGCAAGGAATTTGAAGAAAATCAAAAGGCTTCTTCTACACGCCTGAATGCCCCACAATGTAACAAAACCACACACAGAATGGCTTCCTCCATGTGTGTGTTACAGTGTTGTTTGTTTCAGTGAATGCAACATTAACTTGAGCAGATTTTTAAAGCACTTTGTTTTAAGTAACTTCAGTATTCTTGTGAATACATCTTCAAGTAGTTTTAGCAGACTTTTAGATTTTGTAGCAGCAACGTTTTCTTTAGTAAGCAATGTTAAAAACATGTATCTTAATCAGATTTACAGTAAACAGTTTAATTGAGGAAATACTTTTTCTTCATTAAAAGAGATGATTTATTAATTTATATCTCTTTGGAAAGTTCAATTCTATTTGCCTTTACCTCGGATCTGACTTAATTATTACAAGTCTTGTTAAAGCAAATGTTTTTAAGCAGTTAATTCAGATACAGTTTTATAGCTTACATTGTTCATCATTTGAATTACAATCTTTTCTCCCAGAAGTTCTTTTCTTGTTGTCTCCAGCAGCTGTGTTTGTTTTCAGTCCGCGAGAGTAGTGTTGAGTCTTGGCAGCGATTTTTCAGGCCGATTGCTTACACATTTAGATGTTTCCTGTTTTTTTCCTTCCAGAGACTAACCTTTCCATGCTCTGCATGAGTTTAAATGAACTCGGGAAACAGGGGGCTAGTCAAATTATCCAATCACAGAAGAGTTTTCATTAGCATATTTCCCATCATTAGATAGATGATTGGCCCCTTTGAATGCAAGCAGGATCATGTCGTACTTTCGCTACAGAGCATCTCCCATATTAATTCAAACAAAGAGTTATAAAACGTATTAACATGCATTCCGTTAAAACACTCATGTGAAATAACGCTTCCCAAGTTATGAATTTTTACTTGATAATCACATTTCTATTTTCCTGGTGTGATTTCGCACAGTGCAGTACCAAATTAAATCATAAACGTCCAATATTTTCATTTTAAATATTTTATAATTTTAACTAACTGATTGAATTTAACTCATTTTCTGAAAGATAATTTACTTGATTTTCATTGATTTAAGTAAGGACTTTAACACTAGAGCGGCCACGTTTATAGGCATACCTAGAACAACCATGAGCGGTCAATTTGAATGGCGTATTAAAAACAACATAAATATTATAATGAAAGGACAAACAATTGAATATAAGTCATAGTTTTATTCAGGAACGTCGTATAAAGCATCTACACACCTGAAACATTGTAAATAAATGGACAGTTGAACAAAAACGTGTTTATATACAGACATATTACATAAAGCGCAACCTCAAAAAATGGTAAAAATTGAAATGATCTAATATTTGAAAATACAGGTATATATACAGGTATACATACAGGTATATCATGTACATACAAAACTGTGCAACTGAAACAATTTAAAAAGTATCAACATTTTTTTAAATAATTGTATTTATATTACCTACATAACAAAATGCATATACGCAACCAAAGTATGCGTTTATATACTGACATACTATAATCGAAATTACATGAATAAATGAATTTGAATTTGAACAGAATGGGCTTAATTTACAATCGTTTACAAAGTGTAAGTGCTGGCACAAATCACAAAGATCCTGCACTTTTCAACTTATGCAGTGCACTTACCACAGACTGTCTTTGCACATTTGGCACAGCTATCAACAGTCTTGTTGCCATTACATTTTGCAACCTGGCATTGTCGTCTGTTGCGGCTGGCTGCTCGTCCACTGTAATATTATGTCCCTGTTTGTAGCAGAGAATGCTATCCCTTGTGGAACTAACATATTTTTTAATATATGGTAGAAAAGTATGATCCTTATACTTTTCATATATAGAAATTGGCCCTTTTTTATATATTGAAAATATATGGGATATATTTAAAATATATTTTAGTCTGTAATCCATATATTTATTTTATATGGATTACAGACTAATGAAAGTATATGGTGCACCATATATTTTCAGCATATAAAATAAATATATGGATTACAGACTAAAATATATTTAAAATATATCCCATATATTTTAAATATATAAAAAGGGACCAATTTCTATATATGAAAAATACAAGGATCATACTTTATACCATATATCAGGGGTGGCCAACCCTGGTCCTGGAGAGCCACAATCCAGCAGGTTTTATAGGTAACCCTTAATCATCACTTTCAAATTAAAGTGTTCAATTAAATCAGGAGTGGTCAGCTCTGGGCCATGAGAGCTGGAGGGTGTTCAGGTTTTTCTTCCAAAATATCTCTAAATTACTTAATTGAACAAATTACCTGCTTAACTAGTCAAAATGAAATTGTTTCTAGTCTTTAGAAATTGATGATTAAGGGTTGCATATAAAACCTGCTGGATTGTGGCTCTCCAGGACCAGGGTTGGCCACCCCTGCCATATATTAAAAATATATGTTTTTTCCATAAAGGATTGTCAGTGAAATGTGTCCAAATTTCAGATGCCAGAGCAAATTTATCATTTTGAAATCGCTTCTGGTTTGCTTCAGATCGAAACACACAAATCGCAAAATTTCATAAAAGCGATTTCATGGAATTGTCTGAAAAAAAAAAAAAAATTCTCACTTAATGGACCACAAACTGTACAGTGACAGACTTCTGGCACCAAGTGCTCCACGGGCATATACCAGTACAATGAAAGCTTCTAATTCCTCCAAGGGCATTGACCAGAGATCATCTTGTAGTTGTCGGTGGGCTTCTGCTTCAGTGCAGCATTGTATGTGGTGAAGCGTATGCATGTCAATCAATAGGCGAAAAGCACTCAATGCGCTCACATCAATGTTGCATTTTGCATTTGCCGTGTGCCCTGGAACTTCCCTCAAAATATTACGTTCACTGCTTTCTACCTGCAGCTTCAACACCAGGATTTATAGTGTTCCAAACAGTGCCCTATTCATGGGTTATGGACCCAACCATGTTTTTCCCCCTCTTCTGGCATTGCTTACTAAGTTAGCTTTCTATTTCAGATTCAAGGTGAAAAGGCAACTGTTGAAGCTGCTAAGAATATCCGATACAGTGGAGTGTTTGGGACCATTTCCACCATGATTAAAACAGAAGGTCCAAGGAGTCTCTACAATGGATTAGTAGCTGGACTGCAGAGGCAGATGGCCTTTGCTTCAATTCGCATTGGCCTCTATGACTCAGTAAAGCAGTTCTACTCCAATGGGAAAGAAAGTAAGTTCCTTTGTTAAACCTGTGAACCCAATATGAACAGCATATAAAAAATACAAAAGCTAACATTAGAGTACTAAATATTATAAATGAACAGAAGATATTTGTTTCATCACTTTGGCAGAACAATAACAGTAATGTATATAGAAGAAAATAATTGAATCTATTCAACAAAGAAGACTACGCAGTGATCTGATTCAAGCATTCAAAATCCTAAAAGGTATAGACAATGTCGACCCAGGGGACTTTTTTAACCTGAAAAAAGAAACAAGGACCAGGGGTCACAAATGGAGATTAGATATAGGGGCATTCAGAACAGAAAATAGGAGGCACTTTTTTACACAGAGAATTGTGAGGGTATGGAACCAACTCCCCAGTAATGTTGTTGAAGCTGACACCCTGGGATCCTTCAAGAAGATGCTTGATTAGATTTTGGGATCAATAAGCTACTAACATCCAAACAAGAAAGATTGGCTGAATGGCCTCCTCTTGTTTGTAAACTTTCTTCTTTCTTAAAAAGAACAGTATAGATAGTGAAACATAGTCAGTAATAGGTCCTTTTAAGACACTTTTCTTAATTAAGAAAATTAAAAAGAGAAAAGGCATTTTTTTGTGTTTGTTTTTTACATCTCAATTTCTCTTGACCCTGTCATAACCGCTTGTGGATGGGTTTCCCATAGGTGCTGGAGTTGGAATCAGGATCCTGGCAGGCTGCACCACTGGTGCAATGGCGGTGTCTGTTGCACAGCCCACAGATGTGGTGAAAGTGAGGTTTCAAGCGCAGTTGACCCTTAAAGGTGTTGAGAGGAGGTACAAGGGCACCATGCAGGCCTACAAAGCCATTTTCAGGCAAGAGGGGATTCGAGGACTTTGGAAAGGTAAATCGCTTTTTAGCATGGGACAAAAACATATATATATGTCGTTAAGTGTGTTCTTTCACTGAGTCTGAGCTCTGAGTGGCTCAGTTACACCCACTGTATTGTGATTGGAAGTGGCAGTAGGAGGTTACATGATGATTATTCTAACATGAGAAATATTGCATAACCAACCTGTGGGACATTCTTCATGAATGGGAACACCTCTATGGGTCTCTTCATCAAAACTATGGCTAGTGTAAGGATTTAAAGACATCTATACTTTTTTTTTTAAAATAAACTTAAAATATTAAAAGGACTTTCTTTTTTCAGGCACTCTACCAAACATCACCAGAAATGCCATTGTTAATGCCACAGAACTTGTAACTTATGATATTATTAAGGAGACAATCCTCAAGTACAAACTGTTGACAGGTGAGTGAATGAATGATTCACACTATATATATATATATATACATATAAAGCTAAAGTAAGATTGGTGGTTAAACATGTTTGTTTTTGCATCCCAGATAATTTACCCTGCCACTTCTTTTCGGCTTTTGGAGCTGGGTTCTGCACCACAGTCGTCGCCTCTCCAGTCGACGTTGTAAAGACCAGATACATGAACTCTCCCCTGGGGCAATACAAGAGTGCTATCAACTGTGCCTGGACCATGTTTACTAAAGAAGGACCAACAGCTTTTTATAAAGGGTGAGTTTACAATAGATGGGCAACTAATAAACAAACACCAGAACATACCTATTCAAGATATCATCTGTAACTATAAAATGCTAAAAGGTAGTATATTTAGTTAAAAGAAACTAATGTTTTGACTGGAAGTCAGTGAGACAGATTTCTAGTCGATACAAGCCAAGAAAAAGCAGTGATTAAAAACAGTGTCTTTGATGGATAAAAAAAACAGTACTTTGTCAGAAACTGAAACTAACTACTCAAGTTTTTATGAATTTGATTACCATGTCTGGTTTCATTGTGCATGCTGCTAACATACAATTCATAAGGTGCATAAGAAACCATAAGATTCTTCTCTAAGTTATCATCTTTCTCTTTTGCAGATTTGTTCCCTCATTCTTAAGAATGGGTTCATGGAACGTAGTGATGTTTGTGTCCTTTGAACAACTGAAAAGGGCAATGATGATATCCAAGCAGTCTTTGGAGGGTACTGCATAAACCTTCCTTCCTATGGAGGACAATAATCCCCAATTCAGAACCTACCATTATATTTTCTTAAGCATGATTTGCACAAGACTAAAAATCAGGTGTCCTCAGAGTTGGTCAAAAGCAGAGGACGTCTAGTAACCTCCCAGACGTGGATTCGTTTTTATCAAGGAAAGTCGGCAAATTCAAAATGAAATGCGATGTTGTGGCCAGAGAAGGCACTTTTGTGCACGATTTGTAAACAGTGAACCGGGTGTAAATGACTAATTTCATTGTACCTTCCTTTCCAAAGGCTAGAATAACCATTTTGTCCCTTAATATGTATTTCCATACATACCTTGAAATGCACCGTTAAGTCGGCAATTATGTTTTGTATTTTCACCCCAATCCCGCTTGGTTATGCTTAATCGTTGTGTTTTACTGAACTGTTGAATCTCAGGACACATCTTACCAATTTTAATATTATATTATGGTTTATTGTAAAAGCTGGTATTGCTTTGAGGCGAATACCCCTGGAAATGCTGTATCAAATCTAACATAACTCTGACATGGTCGGTTCACACAGGAGTAAAAAGACACAGCACGCCTGAGATTAAAATTTTACAGACGGACCTGATGTCCTGAAAAAAAATTCAGGGATAAAAAGAAATGGACGGTTCGCACTGGACTAAATTTCACAGATTAAAATTCCGAAAACACTTGTTTAAGTGGTGAATTTTAGGGCTTTAGTTGCAATCAATGTATCCAATGGACTGGTAAACCTGAGCCTTGAAAAAAAAGACATGAAAGATATTAGAAGAATATCCTGGATTTCAGCACTCCATGGACTCAATATCACACCTTGGTCCACCTAATCTTTCACAGCTTGAAGTGAAAACATACCATTATAGTGTCAGAGCAACACACTTTTTGATCAACTGTCTGATGGTAATTACTCTTTTGTAAATGAGGAATGAAGGTTATGCATTTTAGTTAAGGCATTTGCAGACTGACCATAACCCTGTAGTCCTTTATTAGTCCTCTGCTTTATGAGGATGAGGGTTTAGGCACAGGCCATTTCTTGGGGATCTCAAGTTGACTCTTTCTTAACTGGTGCATCACAGATTTCACTTTTTGTTCAGGAAACGAAAAAATAAAGAACAGATCGTTCATTGCCAACTGCTTTTAGCTGCTGTGCACAATGATCCCAGCTTGCACTGGCCGTATAGATACCCAGCTCCCAGTTCCCTGTAGAAGTCACTGGACAGCATACCTGAGGAGGGAACTATAGGGGATGTATTGTGGTCTCGCAGGCCCTAATGTTCTGAAGATCAAAGTCTTTTTTAACTTCATATGATGTACTACATAGACATAACTGAGAGAAAATGTTTAGAGACTATGCAGCCTGTATAATGTGAAGCTATTGAAATATGTATATATATTGAAGATTAATTGTAACAAAATGTACCTTTTTAAAACATTCTGTTGTTGACACTTTATTATATTCATGGACCATTCCTCTACCTAACTTCCATAACCAGGTTGGCTGGCAACCTTAATCATCAACACATTCACCCACATGGTAATTAAAGACAGTGAGCTGAACCCCAACCTTTAAAAGAAACGGTTAATGACTTTTGGAGAAATGAAACAGGGGTACAATATTCTGCACTGCATATTGTAAATGAGCATAAGCCACCGACAGCATTACTGCAACAACAACATTTCTTTGGAGATCTGCCATTTTTATTTTACTATTACTGGGAAAAGCTTCCAGCTAATAAATCTAGAAGTCTGCATTTACAGCACATAAGTTGATTTGACAGGCAGTGGTACTCCAGTGGCTCTGCGCTTGTAATGGTTAACGAATTCCCAAATCAAGTCAAAATATTCTAGTGATAGTGACTAAGGCTGATATTAAAGAATCAGAAAAAAAAAACATTAATCCTCATAAGGACACGTTGGAAAACTGACTTTCCTGGTAACCTGGGGTCCAACCGGATCCAAGCGATAAAACAGCATATAAACGAACAACTGGAGTAAATGAATGAATGAAAATGTGTATATGAAGACTTTATTTTGCTTTTCCTTTACTTCTAGCCATCGCCTGGTATAATGTGTTGTTTATGCTATGCAAAATGGATAAGATGCCCAACGTGCACAGCTGTCTTCTAGCAAGTGAAGGCACCACTCTATTCTGGACGCTGTAGTTTATTCTAGGTATATTGACTGTGTTCCTAGCTCTTTCTGTTTTCAAGTTACAGGCACTTGAACACACCTACTGATTTGCTGTGTGTCACAGCACTGGAGCACTGAATGAGGGGGTGGTAGAAAGTACACATACGGGCAAGCCTGACATCAATGGAAAGAGCAACGCTATCTGTTAAAGCGACTGAGTAATAGGCAACAAACTAAACTTAGGAGCTGCCTCATGTCACATGACTCAAGCCTGAGTTTCAGTTTGCTGTAGTTTCGCTTAGGAAAGTCTGTTCAGGACATACGATACATCATTGGAAAGCTCTAATTCTGTTATTACGGTGCCTAAGATATTCACACGAGAAGCTCAGGCCTGCCGATACACTACGCCTGGGGTCCATACGGACCCCAAACCTAAAACAATTTTGGAAATTCAAACAGGCTACCTGGACTAGAATTATCCTTTGCATAGTGTAACAGGATGGGTGCCTGACAACTACCTAAAAGGAAACAAAAATCAAGTCACTAGATCCACATAATAACTGATACTAAAGTACTGTGGGGTCCGAATATATATATATATATATATATATATATATATATATATATATATATATATAGTGCCTTGAAAAAGTCTTCACACCCTTGAACATTTTTCACATTCTACTGCCTAAATACAATTCAAAATGCATTAAAGTAGGAGTTTGTTTCACTGATCTACACAACATCATCTACACGTTCAACATGAAAGAACAATTATAGAAATATTCAAAGAATAATTAAAATTAAAAAAACCAAAAAGTCTTGATTGCATAAGTCTTCGCACCCCTTGAATCAATACTTGGTGCAAGCCCCTTTTGCAGCAATAACAGCCATGAGTCATTTGGATAAGTGTCTACCAACTTAGCACAGCGGGATGGTGCAGTTTTTACCCATTCTTTTTGGCAGAATAGCTCAAGCTCTTTCAAGTTGGCTGGGGATCGTCTGTGGACTGCAGTCGTCAAGTCTTGCACAGATTTTCTATAGGATTCAGGTCTGGGCTTTGACTCTCGAGGACATTCACTTTCTTCTTGCTGAGCCACGCTATTGTTGCTTTTGCTTGGTGCTTAGGATCATTGTCCTGCTGAAAGGTGAATCTTCTCCCCAGTCCCAGGTCTCTGGCAGACTGGAACAGGTTTTCCTCCAGGATCTGCCTGTACTTTGCACCATCCATCTTTCCCTCGGTCCCCACTGCTGCAAAGCATCCCCAAACATAATGCTGCCACCACCATGCTTTACTGTAGGGATGGTGTTAGCAGGGTGATGGGCCATGTTCCGTTTATGCCACACATATCGCTTAGCATTGAGACCAAAAAGTTTCACTTTGGTCTCATCAGACCACAAAACCTTCTCGCACATGCGTGCAGTGTCCCCTAAGTGTTTCTTTGCATAAGCTATGTGGCACATCATATGGCTTTTTTTCAGCAGTAGCTTCCTTCTTGCAACCCTCCCATACAGGCAATGTTTGTGGAGTACTCTTGAAATTGGGGAAAATGTTGACTGTTCAACAATCTCAGCCAGAGACCTCTGTAGTTCTTTTAAAGTAATCTTAGGCCTCACAGTGACCTCCCTCAACAGTTTCCTTAAGCCACGGCTACTGACTTTGGAGGGACTGCCTGATCGAGGCAGTGTCTTGGTGGTGCCAAACTGTTTCCACTTTACAATGATGGACCTGACAGTGCCCTAAGGGATATTCAAAGACATTGAAAGTTTCTTATAGCCTTCCCCCAATCTGTAGCTTTCAATAACTTTATCTCGGAGTTCTTTTGGCAGCTCCTTGTTCAGCATGTTTTGCCATTTGCGTCAAATTCACTTCATACAACAGAAACAGCTTGATTCTTCATCCAGGAGTATTCGAATCAGTTGAACTACTGTGATTGGACACAGGTGGACTCTATTTAACTTATTATGTGCAATTTGTTAAGGCAATTTGTTGTACCTGAGCTAATTTGGGTATGCTATGACAAAGGGTGTGAAGACTTTTTGTTTTTTTATTTTTAATTACTTTTTGAATATTTCTATAATTGTTCTTTCACGTTGAAAGTGTAGATGATGTTGTGTAGATCAGTGAAACAAAGTCCTACTTTAATGCGTTTTGAATTGTATTTTTTAGGCAGTAGAATGTGAAAAAATGTTCAAGGGTGTGAATACTTTTTTAAGGCACTGTGTGTGTGTGTGTGTGTGTATATATATATATATATATATATATATATATATATATAATTGCATATTGTCAGCTTTAGAGCTTTCAATTCTTCACTCAAATTATTATTAAGTTACTACTGGTGTTGTTCACGGCTTGGTGATCAGCCACATAACATTGGTATTGGTAACATTCCCCGTATTTCCAAGAAAAAAAACAGAATTTAACTTCAATCAAATGTTGCAAACCAGATATACAGTAACAAATGAATTTTATTAAACACACATATAGGGAGGACTAACATTGATGTTGTTCTCTTCTAACAGCATTTGTTAGAGCTTATACATAGCTCTAATAAAAGTGAAATGTATTCTTACATATTAACTAGATAATACATTATGCAGGTGCTTTTAAAAGAAAAAACAAAAACACACAAAGCAAAAAACAGTGAAATGCTGATCATGATTAATGTGAATTATGATGTATAACAAGACAGCAAGGAACTCTGGAAATAAATAGTTTTCCTGAGCATTCACAATTACATAGCACCTAATCACACGTTGAATGCGATAACGCACACTCGGAAGTACATGCTATTTAAAGCAAGAGACTTTGTATGCATGATAAATTTTGTTACACAGCAGACTTCATATTTCCAGTTGTGCAATTAAATTGTCAAACCCTGTCCATTATTTTATTATTAGCATTTTTTTAAGTTGTAAGGTCTGTACTTTACATTAAAATACCAATACTGACTAGAATCTTTGTAAACAGCAAAATGATTGTCTTATAGGTTTTCCAAGGAGAGTTTGGTATAGATACATATTAGGAAACCATAGGTTTGGGGGGTTAATTTAAAAGGGTTAATAAAGAAAACAACATGACAATAAATCAGCTGCTGTATAATTATCCACTCCAAATAACTGCTACTCTTTAGTATCCAGTGTCAAGGTGAGGGTCACATCTGCTTCCAGTAAAAGTCGTTTCACTTTTTCATGAAATTTTTCTCTGTACTGATTAAACTCCATGATGCTTTCAGGTTCTTCCTTAAACCAAAACTTGTCAAACTCATATGCCAGGTAACCTAAAAGAAATGGTGAAAAGAAATGTTGACAAAATAGTATAGTCACAGAAATACTGATATAATGTACTATACACAACATCCCTTGAGCTTTTCAGAGCATATGCATATATATATATATATATATATATATATATATATATATATATTCAGGTCTTGCTGAAAGATGTCTGAAGTATCACTTCACTGTAAACTCAGTATCTCAAAGTTTGTGCGCTGCCTCATTGATTTTGCCATGCAATGGATCATTTTTACTGGACATTAGCAGTCAACGTTGCAGCTGGATTGATGCCATATTTCATAGATTAAAAATGATTTTGAAATAAATGTTCAGCTTTGATGATGGAATTAATTAAAGCTGAATTCACGAGAGCTGAGCAAAGGAGTTGTGATCCTTTGTTAATCTACAGTAACAGTGCAAGTCTTTTTAAAATATGTTTGTGTAAATATTAGGTGAGTGCAAATACTTGTACTTCCCAAGCAATTGCCTTTAATAAATATGAAGTTGTTAGGTATTAAGTGGAATAAAATATGTTAATTACTCAAGATAAAAAAAACAAAAAAAAACATGTTCCCTCGGTTTCCCTTGTTTGCACAATTATTGAGTATCAATCAATAACAACAGACAGTATTATTCAATACAGACCCTGTCAATCTAATTTATATTTGAAGTGATTAATTGTCTTACCTTTCTTTTATACTTTTGATATGAATAATGTTTTATTTCATTTTCCTTAGAAATGCATCATCTCTGCAGTAAATTGTGGGATTCTAGCCCTGGTTAAAAATTAATCCGGATTAAATTTGACAAAGAGATACATATTCCAGTTTCCACAGCAGTAGCTTGTGTTAGGAAAGGTCACGTTTACATGATGAATCAGTTGCATTTGCTATTTTTGCAACATATTTTCATTATCAGTTTATAACCTCAGTATGGCAATAAAACTGTCTGTGCCCAGCATTACATGAAAATTCACTTTGTCGGTTTTTAAAATACTCAGTGCAGTTAATTGCCATTGATTGGAACTCAATTGTAAATGTGATGGAAGGTCAGCTTTTCTTGTTTTGAAAACACAATGATTGGCTTATTTATTATCTGCCAACAAATACTTCTTTAAAGTAATTACTCTGAATATACAAGTATCGGCACGCTCCTAGTAAACATATCCAGGGAGGGTCCTATTTTTATTATTCATATGACAACAGTATTTAGATCCTTCACACATTATATTGCTTGAACAGACCCTAATGTGTTGACTAGTACTCACAGTAAAGCTTATGGAAGTGCTCCAGCTGAGGCCTTCCAGGGACCAGGTTGTAGAAGTGAGGCTTGAGGGCGCCACTCTTTAGCAAACTGTAAGCCATCTCTGTGAGGTTTATTCCCACTATCGCATACGAATATCTGGAATAGGATGCTATTATATTAGTTCACTTCATTCATTCATTTTTTTATTTTTTATATAAAACGTACTTGTCTGCCGAGAACCTTGTATGAAAGCTCTCACATTGATCAGTTTCATTTTTATACTCATGCTGGAAATCTATTTACAGAGCTGCCACCAGAAAGCTGGACAGAACCCTCAAGTGGAATTATATGTTTTCAAGCCACATTTAAAACAAAAGGTAATAAGTAATGATGTATTCTGTGACAGTGGTAGACCACAAGCTCTTAAGGCTGGTGGTCACAGACCCTGATTAGCACTAATATTAGATTGAGGTAGATTAGTGCTAATCGGGGTTGTCAGAAACAAAATGTACGTGCTGGATTAACAACCGTGTTGAAATTGCATCAGATACTTCAACATATTATCTCTTATTTGAGTCCTATCCTGTGTTAGCGGATCTTCAGGGGAAAAAAAACAAAACAAATGGCACAAGAAAAAATATTTTACTCTTAACGTGGTACCACAAGGCAGCACAGCACTTAACAGTTAAGTGCAGTGGCTGTTTTTTTAAGCAGGTTATCTTCTTTCGACCGGTTTCGATTTTTATTACAAGAATGGTACAGTTTGGTAAAAATCAGCTCAGCTACTATACAATTATTAAAATAAATGTTTTCTTATGTTTCAGTTATTTATTTTGTAGTTTTTTCTACAAAATTAAACAGGATTTAGCAGACTGCTAACCAGATGTTCTTTGTGAAACTGGCCCCTGGATATTTGGTACAAGCAAATTCAACAAATGCCCTACCAACAACTTACCCTAGTTTGGGATGATTTGAGTGTGAAAGAACCTGACGTGCCGCTTCAGAGTGATGCTCACTAAAGAAACTGCAAGGAAGAAAACCAGAATCGGTTTTATAACACTGAAAGCTTCTAGTAGGGCAATTCAGTAACTTGATTACACCATATGACACAGGATCCCAAATTGCAGAATTGATTTGAACTGAAGTTGTCACTATGCATCAGGGGTGCCCAATCCTGGTCCTGGAGGGCCGATGCCCTCCTGGTTTTTGTTCAAACTGTACACTAAATTGATTAATTGGACCAATTAAGCTTCTAATAAGGGCTTGATTGGTCCAATTAAGTAATTTAGGGCACAGTTGCAACAAAAGCCAAGAGGGACATCGGCCCTTCAGGACCAGGATTGGGCACCCCTGCTATACATGAAAGGGTAAAATGAATATCATTCAGTCCTTGCTCTACAGTGAATCGATTATTCAATATCTTGGCTTTTCAATCAGACTCCTGACAGCTCTACAATTTTTCCAATGGGTTCATAAAGAGAGAGATATGAAAATATAAAACATTATGGCAGACGGGAGGGAATACATTTTCTATTTATTGATTTTTTTATTCGATTAAGACAGGAACTTTTAAAATCATCAACATATTGTTATTATTGCATGCTTCCCCCCCAAGAAAAAAAAAATGAATGGGGCCCTATGACCACAAAATGTGATGCCATCCTAAAAAATAAATTAAAAAAATATATGTAGTTGTGTTGCCAATAGTCAATGTTTGCAATACAAATATTCTAAAGGCAACATTCAAAATAATAATATATAAAAATGTCTGTTTTATGTTAAAAAAGAGGAAACAAACACAAACAGAAAAAAACCTCCACCAGTGATGTTTGCATGTTTTCTTTTTTAATGTTAACTATTAAGGTCAATCCATGTGAAATCAGATTTCACAACAGAATCACACTAAACCCATGTGTACTGCACATGCTGAATATATCATGTGTTATTTTTTTCATTTCCCCCTACATCCTTTAGTTCCTGATTTATAAACTCATACAGTATCTCCTGGACAGCGCAAGATAAAAGGTCAGCGAGCACCTTCCTGGGTGATAAGAGACCCACAGCCCGGGTGTTCATTCCATTTCCTATGGACCCATTCTACACACCTACAGTAGTTCCAACCAAAGTGATTCAAAACATTCCCCCTAATGTAATGATTTCACAAGGAATGGTCCAGTAACTGAACTCACACAAGATTGGTCAAGCCCAGCATGCCCATGCCTCGAAAGTCAGTTTTGGGGTCATCGCCTTGAAAACCAATATCTCCCCACTGCTTGGTGATCCTAGACTCCAGCTTCACTTGTGGCATCAACAGGTTCCAAAGCTTTATTTGGGGAAAAAACACACATAAAAAACACTAAAATGGCAGATATAAAACTAAAATAAATGTTAATAAGCAATAGAACACCTAATACTGTTTTTCTTAAAATGGAACGAAATCACTTTGCTTCAGAATGAACTGCTCTGATGTGTTTTGAAAATATTTTCTTTAATTGTAAATTCAGTCAATAAAGAAATGAGCAGCTCCAGACATGTTGTTTAAAACCTCCCCTTCCGGATATGTTTTTAAAAGATTCAACAAAACGACACAGAATAAAAAAAACAGACTCTACCTTCAAAAGCTTGTTTTCATGTTCCTTGTTTTCAGAATCAAACGTTTGCTTTCTTACATTTTCAACATCTATGAAGAGCTTCTTGTAGCCCGATATTTGAAGTAAACAGACCTGAAGGCTTAATTTAAACCTGAAATGGAAGCGATCAAACAAAATAAGTTCAAGAAAAAATCTGTTTCGTTTTGTTCTTAAATGGCCCATGTTTTTATTTGCATTGTGGCAAACTACAAAAACCCACACATAAAAAATATACATTTTGAAAAACTACAAAATTGATTACAGAAAACCAAGAGACTACATTTGGTTGCCAGTTTATTTTTTTTTTTTATGGAGCAGATTTGACATTACTGGGATTAGCCAAGTCCTTTATTAACTTGAAAATCCAACAAGAAGTTTTGGTCGCTTTAAAAACATGGCTAATCAAAGTCATTGAAACAGAAAATACTAAAATAGTACTAAACTGATAATGATTCTGCTAGACATTTTGTATTATCCAAAATAGAATATTATTATTATTATTGGTTTATTTAGCAGATGCCTTTATCCAAGGCGACTTACAGAGACTAGGGTGTGTGAACTATGCATCAGCTGCAGAGTCACTTACAACTACGTCTCACCCGAAAGACGGAGCACAAGGAGGTTAAGTGACTTGTTCAGGGTCACACAATGAGTCAGTGGCTGAGGTGGGATTTGAACCAGGGACCTCCTAGTTATAAGCCCTTTTCTTTAACCACTGGACCACACAGTAACATGAAATATATATTTCATGTTACTTCCAGCAATTTGCTAAATGATAATCAGCTTTGTTAACTACACAGTACAATCTATTTTTGTTATTTTGCAGGGTATTACAAGTAAGTATGGGGCAACCTCTAGTTTTGACACAGCAGGGACTGCAAATATGAAGCAATTATTACATCAAGTCTAGCAAAGTGCTATAAATACACATTACAACTGAGCAGGGGTCATTTCAAAATAATAATCATTCATAGCCAAATGGCATGATTTTCTAAAATAAAGGCCAGGGAAGGTTAGCAGTGGTAAAGTAGTTTTACTTACTGTGTATCCTTCTCTGTATTAATCTTTTTTATCTTGATTATATCTTTAACATGCTTCTCCAAAGCACATTCTTCAGCATTCACTGCACTTCTTAAAATCTGATGTTGAATAGAACATTTATTTATTCATTTTTTAACTAGGAAAAAAAACCATTGAGAGCAAGGCCTCTTTTACCAGAGTCCTGGCAAGATGACCAGAAACAGCCAGCACTAATTTCACATCCCTAAAAACAGCATCACTCTAAAAGACAATCACATCATACATTCAATCTGGGATCAGAAACATTTACACTTTGATAATTCTTGGAACCTACTCATTAAAATAAATTTATAAAATAAAACATTAGCAAAAGAAATACATTGAATATATTATCACATCTCTAAATAACTGTTCCAGATGGTAAATACAACTTAACATAAAAACACATACTGTACACGAAAAATTACTTCCAAACATAAATGGAAATCTCGGTCATCACTTACCTGACTTTTTGATGATTCCAGAGAATATTCTGCAAAAACAAAATTAATAATAAGTGTTATGTACAGCTTAAACAGCCAATTTGCACTGCCATAACAACAACATCCCCAATTTTAGCAACCACTTATTTTTTGGTGCAATCCACCATAACATCAGGCTCCAGTCTAGGGTGACTCCGCAGTGCTGTAAAATGCTTATACAAGTGAGCCACAGGTTACTCAAATCAACTTCAAGAGACTACAATTGGATAAGCAATTAAATAGTTTGTTAATTACACTTAAAATAAATAGAAACAGGTGTACTATATTTAACGGCTCAGTGGCAAATCAGTAAAGACAATCTGTGTATGTTTAGGATGTTCAGCGATGTCACCTGTCTTCATCGTCCTTGTTGCTCCTTGAGAGTATCCATCACATACCCGCTGCAGCTCACACTTTCCTGTGATCTGCCTTATAAACCACTTCAGCCAAAATCTTAAGAAAGAGGTGTAGAGGTACTGCCAAATGTACATAAACATGTTCTGTAAAAGATACCCATAGGGAAAAAAAAAACACATTTTAAATGCCTCGTTGTCTACACCAACTGACATGTACATTGTTAAGCTGGGGTGTTAGGAAACATTAAATGTAATGCATTAGCATAACATGTCAATCAGCTTTATTCCTATGAAGAAATAAGTGATTTTAACTACATATATATTTTAAGTGTTATTTTTTATTATTATATTATTATATATATATATTAATAGTTTGGTACTGTTTAACAAGCATGTACTTTGGAATACTAACAGCACAATCCACATTGAGTTCGGTGCAACATTAACAAGAAAAGACAGGGGTACAAACTTAACCAGAGTGCTTCGATCATAAATACATTTAGTAGGATAACGATACTGATTGCTGCATGGTAGGATTTTGCATACCAGTAACACATTCTCTAGGAAAAATCACCACACCAACACAAACAGATGACTTACACTAGTGAATAGTAGCATTACTTAAAGGCAATTTTACCGTTTTTGTTCTTGTAATAATAAACATTATTAAAACAAGAACCCGTGGCACTACACAGATGCTAACATGAACGAGAAGCAGTCTGTAAGTTAAGCAATTCAACTCGAAAACCACCAAATTTATTGTTACCGTAATGAAAACAAAACTTGATCTTGGTAGCCCGACAGCCTGTTGGACAGAAACATTAATAATGAATGCAAAAAAAAAAAAAAAAACAGACAGACTGAAGCTTGAAATAATTTGTAAGAAAGAAAAAAGAAAACAATAGCGCGACTGTCGGTAATATTATAAATATATACATTTATAATTACTGTACCCGATTGACAAGGCGTTATTTCCGAGAACCGACTGAAACCCCAAAACAAATTGGTGTGACTTGAAAAAAAAACGATCACAGAAACAGCAGCCGGTGTCAGTTTAGCAAGCTCCCATCTCTGCGTGCGTCCTACAGCAACCCCGGAAACAGAAAACAATCTGAAGCATGCGCGGAACCGCACAGTGACCAATGAAAAAGCACATCGTGAGTGCCTGCTTCATTTGTCGGTCTGTGGTATGCGTAGGAAGAGGAAACTATAAATAGAGAAATCGGTAAAATGAGAGCATATATTTAAAGAGTTCAGTACTATCCAAACAGAAAAAAAACCCTCAAAATGCGCACAAACATCAAAATGCAATTTGTTAATTTTTTTGGTTTAGTACGTTTTACAAACTCACTGTCACACACATCAGTATTTAGCTGCGATAATGTTTTTTTTAAATCTTTGATCATGCGTGAAATTAGCAATTCTGCATGTTGTAGCTTCAAAAGTATATTGAATGACAGGGATATTTATGGTGGTGTTTATTAATAAGTCTACATTTTAATCAGAAACAAATCTAACTCTAATAATAAGTTTAACTATATACTTTCCGGAATACAAATCAACGAATCTGTCTGGAGCTTCGCAACCAATATTATGTATAGGTAAATCTACCTGAGTCATAACACCGATATGGTCTGCCCCCACCGAATAACTGTTCACTATTTCAATGAGAAACCTATATGTTAATGACGCAAAAGACCGTTTTTACATAATTTCAGGATTTCAATCATTGGACAGGTGGGATTGAAAGGTAGTAAAGGCGGAGAAAAACAAAACAGACGTGTGTTACAGGAGATATGGCGTAAAGGGAGAAGATACATTTAATAGAACATAATAATAAAGCAAATATGTCAGGGCAGAGAGAGAAAAAAGTAAAGCTATGTGTGACACTTTAATGTAGCCTAATTTTGAATGTATGTTCTGTATTAAATTATAAGAACATAAGAAAGTTTACAAACGAGAGGAGGCCATTCAGACCATCTTGCTCGTTTGGTTGTTAGTAGCTTATTGGTCCCAGAATCTCATCAAGCAGGATCTTGAAGGATCCCTGGGTGTCAGCTCCACAACATTACTGGGGAGTTGGTTCCAGACCCTCACAATTCTCTGTGTAAAAAAGTGCCTCCTATTTTCTGTTCTGAATGCCCCTTTATCTAATCTCCATTTGTGACCCTGGTCCTTGTTTCTTTTTTCAGGTCGGTTTTGGTGGATATTTTATTACAAAATGAAAAATACATGCATAAATAAATGAATACATAAATAAATATAGACGTGTTTATTTATTTATTTATTTATTATTCGTTTTTAGCATAAAATAATTAATAACACGTGCGTGTATAATCGGATATCATACAGACAACCATGGCATAGAATGACACGACTGTGATACTGGCATCACCCCTCAGGGTGCTTGACTCTAAATCCTCTTTAACTTTATCACATAATTACAATATCGTAGCCTTCTGCATTCGATATATTCGTAGCACTTGCTTTTCTGTAAGGTCCAAACATGTGGTTTATTTTAGACAGAGCCTGTTTGAAATAGGTTCCCATCTCCATTAAGACTCTCTGAAACAGGCAGAACCATTTTAGACAGAAAATACTCATTCCGACCACATCAACCCTTTTGATTTGTGCAGGGGGGTATGTTAATTACCCACTTCATTTTCATAACATTCTTCATACTGGGCTCTATTCTCAAACATTCACATTTTTAGTAGAATTGGTTCTCCACTGGAATGTGGAATTCGAGTCTGTTCCACTGACCCTCAAGGCAGTATTCAAATGTATTCTCCATTTGCAAAGCAGCATGATAATCTGTTTACTCGAATTAATTCAAATCTAGCATTCGCTGTTCCCAATTTACATACATTACCACAGGTAATTGGTGTCTCTTCCTATAGATTCCCTGATTACATTTGCATATGTTCTCCTGTGAAAACATGGCTGAATCAAATGGATGTCTGGAAACCTCAGCGCTTGCAAATACTCCAAATGTGCAGCCCAAAGCTGTCAAAGCGAGAAGGAAGCGACCACATTTTAGAAAACTGTTAGATAATTGAGCTGGTCCTGCCAAATAAAACCACACTGTTCTCAAAGAGAAAAAGAAAATATGGGATGCCACAGCCACTTCTGTAAACAGTTTGGGCTATGCCAAAAGAGATGGTCATAAGTGCTTTTATGATATTCGCAACAAAAAAAAAAGGCTCAGCAATTAAATCGACAAGGAGACCAGAAGGAATATTAATTGGTAAATAATATATAGCCAGATAATAGATTTAAAAACTATATATCATTATATTGTATCGTGAATACAAGGGGGTAACTCCAATCTATTATCTGGCTATATATTATTTACCAATTAATATTCCTTCTGGTCTCCTGGCGACTCAAACAATCACCCTAAATTGGAATTTTAATGAATCATGACAAGATCCTGGATAGCGGGCACACACGAGTGATGTTACACTTGGCTTCGCACACCACTTGTTTGATGAAGGGAAGTTCTTCCTACTGAAAAAAAACCTGGCTGTTTCCCTGTAGGATTCCACAAAGCAATGTGTGTGTAATCTATAGCCCCCAGGACAGATGGAAATCCTGCTATATTAAAAACAAATCAGTTTTAACCTTATCTAACTCCCTGTACATTCTTTAACTGTTTAGATTGTGCCTCGTCTGTTCTGCATGAGTGCTGCCAGCTTCCAGATACAGTGGAAAAACCTCCATTTTGGCTAGATACAAAAAAGCACCATTCAGAATTCTTTATATAAATCAGGAGAATGAATTGAACACCTCCTGACCAGGTGAACACATTTGACTAAAATTAGGAGTAATAACTGAAATTGTGACAATGAGAATCACGTGTGGGAATTCAAAAAGGGGTGTATTGGTAAGTAAATGAAGCATTCAAGATGTCTATTCGAGTGTATTCTACTGGTGGAATTTAAAAGGGAAACAGGAGAATCTTTGTTAGAATAACCGTGAATACCCAAATTCCCCTTCTTGAGACTCGCTAATAGGAGAATACATTCGACAATATCATGAATTCTCCTCGAATGTCCCTCTCAAACGTTTGAGAATAGAGCCCACTGTCAGAATTGGGGTTTTGTGTCTGTTCTCATCCTTCCTGGCCATTTTTGATTTTTACTTGGAACATGAAAAGCAGTCAGAAAGTTAAAACCCCGCCACAAATGCCCTCCCCGACGGTTGGGAAAAGCTTTGATTTTCAGGGCACAGGCCTCTATTAGTGTAGTTGACAGAAGAGGCATGATATGCTCAGAGGGACACTACAGTATGTTCAGTGTGGTTTTCAGACTATTCTGACAGTATGCTGTTCTTGTCATTGGACTCCAGGATTCTGCTTTTTAATAATGTTCTGTGACAATGAGAGATGATTTTCAGTAGCAGCACTTCCTTTACTTCAAACCCACTGAGGGAACTGGATGACAGTGTGTGTAATAAATGCGTTCTGCTTCCAGTTACCATATATCATCATGAAATGTGAAGGACAGTGTAACTATTAAAAAGTTAACTTGTAGTGGACCTGGCCATTCAAGTGAATAATGAAAACACACATACAGACATAGAGATATGTGTACGCATTCTGATCCAACAATATATTTAAATCATTTGGCTGTCTATAGAAACAATAATATAATGTTTATAAAGTTTTATAAAACAAGCATTAAATAACATATTCGATGGTGCCTTTTTTCTGGATTGTGTTTTGGAATACATCTTGCCATTTATTCAAATCCAACAACAGAATGACTAGACGGATCACACATAAATATACTGCGTTGCTGAGCAGGTGTGAAGGTTGATCCAGGAAAAACTCTTTTTCCGAATTCAGGTGTTTAATTGAGGTTTAAACATGAACGTTCGTGGGAGTGCTGCAGTTATTCCTTCATGAGGATAGGTGTAAACATTTGGTTGCTTGGAATAACTACAGTACTTTAGGACATTTGTGGTGCATTCTCTATATTCTTATAAACATATAAGAAACTAAGCTAAGTAGACAGCTACTGAACTGATGAAAACTCAGTATTAAAATGCACTTGTTTTAAGTCTGCACCTTACACACCATACTGGTTAACGTATTTCTTGGAAGAAGAAAACCGGGCAGGCAGCAGGAGACAAAATGAGTCCCTTGAAAGCACAACACCTCCAAGTTTTTATCCCTGAAAGACACTTGGATGGACACGACCGTCTTGAGAAGAAGAAATAACAATTAAACAGGGTGCCAATGGAAGTCTACAAGGGGCCCAAGAGATTCTTAATGAACGGAATCTGACAGAGATCCCCTGGAAGATGGGGAGAACCTGAATCTGAAAATTGGCTGAAAATGAGAAGTGGTTTCACAGAACCCGATTAGCACTGATTTCAAACTACCATACCTAAAGTAACATTGGATAGACCAAGATACGTGCTGATCAGTGTCTGAGTTCTGGAGAAGTGGTTCTCAAGTCCAATTTCTTGTATTGGTTTTAATTAACCATTAATTAACAATTAAATATGTATTCTAAAATTAATTAAGAAGAATAACTACAGCTATGGCCAAAAGGTTTGCATCCCCCTATATAATTAACTGATTTTGCTTCATAAAGTCGAATGAAACCTGTTGAATAATGTTACATTAACGTATTGAATTACACACAGCTTTGTAGTTTTCCGTATACTTAACAAAAAGCTGCCAAAAATGGAAATATGTGACATTTCGAAGTCTAACATGAAATACTGTACTACTATTATGACTTGCAGTAGACTTTTGCATTATCATTTTGTAGTTTTTTTGATTACATGATGTTAAATAAACTATCTAAATTATGTTCATATAGTTTATTTTTTTAATTATGTCTCATTCATAAAATTCTAGGTGATGCAAAACTTTTTGCAACAGCTGTACAACAGTCTCATGCAACCACTAGACTAGAACATGAACAGGACAGGACCAAAATCATTTGATTACCATCTGCCAACCCTTAGTAGCGTTATAGCCCCAGTGAAACTCAGGAGTACTAATATGACAAGACCATGGTGTTCAGACTTTTTTTTTTTTTACCAACACAATGTGTACATTTAAAAAAAAAAAAAAAATCATTCCATTTGCTAATGTGAAAGGTTGAATTTTGTCTTGTGTTAACATGTGTCAGCATGTAATAATACTAAAAGTTTATTTGCGTAGTATTACTGTACATATACCTCCATTGAGTGTTTTATAGTTATGCATGTATTTTCTAACTACAGCAGTAGTTTACTGTGCAGAGGCAAATGGGATGGGATTTCTATTGGCAAGCTTTTTGGTCTCAGCAACTTAAAAGGTGCCTTTTGTGCTGTGGAACATTTTAGTTTATAGAAAGGTTACTTTGGCTATTTATTAAAGCTCCACATGTTGAAAATAATGTTCCCTTGTACAGTAAGTAATTGATATGACAAAATATAACATATTTTCAACAGCAGGCATGCAATATGGTTAGAGGACACAGACTGCAGATCACACAGTATGTTTTGTAAATGTAGAAATACTATGTGCTTATCTCTCAGAGTATAAGGCACTAGCTGCAAGATGACCTTCAAGCTTCCTAAGCACCATCTGGGCAACATCATTAGAGGGCGACCCCAGCAAGGACTGAACTGCTGCACCACAAGAACAGTTAACCCCTTGGAGGCAGGTGCTGAAATGTTACAATATTGTTTGTGGTGCGGAATCACACCAGGAGGCATACTGTTTTAGGTACACCTAGAAAGGACTTAACACACAGGCACTCCAGGGGCATTACCCCAATGCCTACGAACCTGCTAACCTAATAGAAAATTAGCAAGCCCCATCCCCTCCATAGCTCTAATAAAACCACATATGTATTTCCCAAGGTACTACAGAATAACTATTCACTTAGATATGTTAGTTTTCTCAATATTCAAAAGAAAAAACATTTTTATTCTTTGCTCTATTCCCTAGTAGAGCCACCAGAGGGAGCCATCTTCCCTGCCAGAGAAAATCTCATCTTCATACAAAACAAAGCTGTGGAAATGTATACTGTGTTGTCCTATAGAGCACACTGCACCACTTAGCTGTGCTCTCTGATTTGATCAGTATGCTGCAGTCTTTCTCAAATCTGGCATTTATTTTTCAGAACATTTTTAAGAATTGGGATACATATTTTGGAGCACAGTGGTCTTGATTCAGCAGCAGCAGCACGCTGGCACTCCAATTAATTCACTGGATAAGACCATGGTACCATTCTACCTATTCCCATTGCAGCTGTGCTTATGCTAAAGTCGCCCCCTCCCCCCCTACACACAGAACTATCACATTGCTATTGAAGATCCATAGGTAATGGTTTTTACCAGAAGCATATGCCTGTGGTTGTCTTATTCTGACATATTCACCTTTACAAAGGGTACTACAGTATATGCCAAAAATATATATAATGATACCGAATGGAAATTTTGATTATAACTGTACATTAAAACACAAATTACCTAGCAAGAAAAGCAAAGTTTGTAGAGGCAAAACATTTACTTTTCATATTGAGTGTTACTAAAGTAACTATATTTCTATTAACTGGTAGAATTTGTGTATGTGGCTTCTCTATTGTACAGTTATAGCTTCATTGGGTTCCCAATTTAATTATATCTTGTTGATACCTAGGGAGACTAACTGTAACAGTAGATTTCACTCCCCCCTCACACACATTAATTTATCAGATCACAGCTGGGCAAAACTCATTTGGGATTTGCTGGGAGAAAACGTTTGAATCAGAATGTCTACAGGGATAGCAGGTCATGAACAAACAAGCATAGAATAGCAGCAGTATCCTAGTTTTGGTGGCCCTTGAGCACTTAATGACAAAGATCAGAACAAATCTCTAATTAGCATTAGCAGAATTATCACTGCATATTTTTCCATATTTTTCTTGTGTGTAAGGTATTTTGGCTTGTTGCTTGGTTTTAAACTTTAATTTGTCAAGTTCAAAGCTGTATAAAAAAATATAATCAAACTGTTTCTTATTGATGTAATTTGCTGAATGGTAGGCCCTGGCCTAATTTCAGCTAATCCACAGGAATTAATGTGGACTGCAGCACCAGATTTTGTACCAGGAAGCAGCAGAAACATTGACTTCTTTAGCATTTAGAACATAAGAACATAAGAAAATTGACAAACGAGAGGAGGCCATTTCCACCCATCTAAGCTCGTCAGGTTCCTAGCAGCTGATTGATCTCAGAACTTTGTCAAGATGGGTCTTAAAGGATCCAAGTGTTTCTGCCTCAACAGCATGATTAGGTATCCCATTCCATACACTCACCACTCTCTGTGTGAAGAAGTGTCTCCTTCCCTCTGTCCTAAGGCTATCTCCACTTAATTTCCAACTGTGTCCTCTGGTCGTGGTTTCTGTTCTGCACTTAAGTAATAGTTTGGGTTAATTAGTGTATGTGTGTATCTTTTACGATTTTAAAGACTTCAGTCATGTCCGTTCGTCCCCTGATTCTTCTTTGTTCCAGGATAAAGAGATTCAGTTCATTCAGAATTGGACACAGCATTCCAAGTGCGGTTTCACCTGTGCATTTCACAACCTCTTCATCACTTCCTTGGATTTGTACTCTACACTTTTGGCTATATACCCAAACATTCTGTTTACTTTTTTGATTGCTTCCCTGCACTGTGTGGTTGCTGACTGTGATTAATCTATTACGTATCCATATTCAAATTGTTGGTATAAAATACAAGCAAAGAACAAAAACGTTAAAGAGGAACAGTGATAATATTGTTTGTGCTAATAAAATGCACAAACATTTAAAACCATAGTTAGCTCTCTTTTAAGGGGAAAGATGTATTTTTATGGGCAATTTAATGACTAAACCAATACTATGAAAGCAAGCACATTCCTAATGCTGGTACGCATCATAAATAGTACTTTACGTAAACATTAATTTGGAGGATATACTTCTTATGTGACTGTGACAGAGATAGAATGATTCTTAGTGTTAGATCCCCCCCCAACCTGTAACGGTGCTGTGTAAAGGGAACAGAGTACCTTGGACTAGTTGGCCCGACAATTCATTCCCAGGGTTCGGCGGAAGTCGGCCATCTAGAAAGGGGGCAGAGCTACGGTACACTAAACCATTGACCCGGAAGGTTAACGGCATGGCATCCACGGATTGGTTGACGTTATAAAAAGGGGACGTAGTGATGTGATCTGTTCCTTTGCTATGATTAATGCTGAACCAAAAGGACCAACGTATTGTGATGCCCTGAGTGTTTGTTTGTTTTTGTCATGTCTAACTACTGTGACTGTTTGTGATATATTAGACAGCTAAACATGATCCAGGAGCTGTCGCTTAAGGCCAGCACGAACCTGGACAACACTGCACCTTTGTTCACAATAAACTGTAATTACACCACGAGCACTAAATCACTCACTGTGGACTTGGGTTGGTGTTGTGTGTTACATGTGGGTGTTTACTAACAGGACTGTGTATTATTTCGGGACCAACCTGTGGTTTGTAAACAGAGCAATACATGCTGCTGTATTGCCTGTTAGCATCAATATTGTTTACTGTATTTGGGTCATCAGACTATTGGATTTACAAATAAACCACCACTGCACCTGGATTATCCTTTTCTGTCTGATTGTTGATCACCTGCACCTGCACACGGCTAACCACTTTGCCACAGTGACTCAATAAATTAAATATTGTAAATACTGGTTATTTCATGATCTCAATATTTCACAGATTTGTTTAATTTATGGTCCTTTCATGTAATGTTGTACATGTAATATTTCTGGACTCCCTGCCCTCAGTATTTCACTTTTTTATGTGTAAGTATAATAAAATAACAAGGAAGCATTGTATGATTTTGTGATCTTGTTACCTGCTGAAAATATGTGCCATTCTAATTTTCTACAGATCAGACAACAACATTTAACAACAGGTTAATTTGATACAGACCTTGAGTTACAGAATACAGGCCCTCTGATCTGCTGCATTATTATTTCACATGGACAATTTCTTATGAGTATAGTTGTCTAAATATTGGTTAAATATACTTTGTGAACTAGTTTTAAAGACCTAGTATAAAATAAATAATTACACACTATCATTGTTACATGATTTTAACATTTTTATCTCCTTAAATTGAGTGGATAAATGCTTCAGTCATTTTTACTTATATGTAAATCAGTTTATTAAATATGAAGGGAAAACCCCCCTAGGCATAAAACTGCACAGAAGTTTTACCTCAAAAGTCTAAAGAATTGTCACGATCATAGCAATAGAACATCACAGAATTATAGTTTTCATAAAAATGAGTTGGGTATAATTCAAAGCAGAATAGTACAGTTAAAATATCTTCACAGAGTCTCCTTTAGCGATTCATTTTGCATCTCAATTCAAATGCCTGTCCCCAATGGGAATGGCTGTTCCTGCAAAAGTGCAGTAACCAGGAGACAAAAGAAAATGTCTACTTGTATTCATCAGTTAATTAAAGCTGCCAAGCTGTCTTTTTCAGTTTCATGTCAGCCTGGTGCCAGTGAATTTTAAGAACCCTATCATTGTTCAGTGTATGAATTCTTAATTAAACTTTTCAATGTTCACCTGGAACAGCTGGTATGCTTAGGCAGCATGTGGACAAGATAAAAGAAAATATACATAGAAGAAAAAATACAAATAAGGTAACCACTGGTGGACAGTGTTCTTATTGCATTAGATAACACCTAACAATAACATTTGTGAAATTCAAATCCTAACTTGACCTTCTTGTGACTCAGACACACAGTGTGTGGCCCTGGCCAAGTGTCACACTGGTCCCTAAATTCTAGAGGTCAATCGCTGGGTTAGGAGGGCATGTGTGGGGTTGTGTGCGCAGGCCAAGGCATGGGTGGGATTTGGGACCAAAATGTGGAGGGAGCAAAAAAAAACAAAAAAACACTTGTATGTTATTATTTTTACAATCTTATTTATTGATTTGATTAGTGCACACTTTATGTTGTCTGACACTTTATAATTGATTTGTATCACGTTATTTTCCCTTTGTTTGCCTTATTGGGCACCAACTAATTGAATTATTGCTCAGTTTACGCACCTGAATATAAATAGCCCATGTTTTTACAAACGGCATGGCCATCCTGGGGTTTGTGTCTGCATGTGCATGTGCAGGAGTGGGAACGCAGCGTTTGGAGCTTGGAAGGACGAGTAAGGTGCCTTTCACACCTAGTTCGTTTGACTGTTTGATGTGGATTGAAGTGCGGTTCGGTTCGTTTGGAGCTATATGTGAAACCTCTGACAGTGACGTAATCGCACCAGGATGCGAATCAAACCAAACAAACCGAGATCACTAGAAAAGGTGGTCTCGGTTCATTTGACAGTGAACTCTGTACGTTTGCAACATTGGTCCCCTAAAACTTTTTGCATTGTGAAAGCAAACACATTCAGGTTCACTTGGAAACTAACCGCTTCAAACAGCGAACCAAACTGTGGAAGTGACATAATTGATCAAACGCCAAGGAAGTGTCCAGACTTTTCACTCAAACATGTTTGACAAACTACTTGGAAAATGTCTTCGCGAGGGATGACCTGGAGTACTGCTGAAACAGAAGCTTTGCTTGAAGTATGGGCTGAGGTATACATCCAGGAACAACTGGAAACAACACACAAAAACACAAAGTTTTTTTCTGTGTTTTGTGAGCGCTTAAAAAGAAGTTGGCTTTGAATGAAGTCCTCCACAGTGCCGAATAAAAGTTAAAAAATGCGGCAGACCTACATTAAAACGAGAAAGATGTTCCGGTCAAGTGGGAGTTCATCAGAATTAAAGATTAAATGCCTCAATTTTGATCAGCTTGATGTAATTTTGGGGACACTTACCCTGATACCATCTTGGAGGTTGGCCACACAGACGGCACAAGCAACGGTGGTGGTCGAGAGGAAGAGCCCGCGGGGGGTGATTGAGTTGGGGAGCGAAAGCAACATGCTTACATCAGGAAAGGTGACAGATTCTAGTGGTCAGTTTTGCATTTTAGAAGGTGTCTGTGGTAGAAAGACAACAGGAAGGTACGGTAAATGGCACACCTCTGTATTTGCCTTTGTTTGAACCACCTTCTGTTCTCCAGATGTTGTTGGTGAATCGCCTCCAAAAGGACAGTGTTTTCCACAGACAGACGCAACACTCTTTCGGTATGTTCCGTTTCTTCTGCAGTTATTTGGTGAAAGCACCAAACACACGAAAAAGCAAGCACATACAGTACCTTATTATCCATGATGGAAAATGTTTTTCTACAGAGAACTTCAGCTCAAGTAAACGGCAAGAGAACCGAGCGCATGTGTAAAGGTGCAATGTGAAACCAATAGAATTCTGGTCCGCGTGTAGCAGCAAGTGGACTAAACAAATGAACTGGAATTCATTTACAAATAAATTCAAGTTTGATTTAATTTTCCTGGTCTGAAATGAACCGAACCTAAACTGAAAAAATTAGCATGTTTGCAAGTGAACCAAGATGAAAATCACTTGCAAGTGAACTAGGTGTGAAAGTGCCCAGTAAATGGAGTATCCCGACTAGGTATTGGGCTGATTGTATGCCGGTGTTGAATAATGAACGTGAGCGGCTTGCGTGTTTTTAGCCTGTCGGTAGCCGACCAGAATTTAGGAAGTGAAACAGAATAGGTCATATTGTGATGCTGGTTTCTCCCTCTCCTATACGGACATTGTGGGTGTGTGGGTGTGTTTAGACTTTTAGACTGCAGTATTTTGTTTGTATTTTTACTGTTTTACTGTGTTCTGTAAAAATGTATATCCCCTCTATTTCTTGGGTAGCAACGCTGTTACATTCGCACTTTAATAAACGATTCCCATTAATGTGAACCTTGTTTAACTATTCGAAATCCCGCTACCTATTTATATGTGAATGGAATGATTGTCTTAAACAAGTACCTTGCAAACAACGTGTTGCTATTTTTAGGATTTTTACAATAAACAAACTTCTACTGAATTTTCTTGATGACCTTGTTCCTGAAATTTTAGATCTGTTGTCTGAATAAAAAGAACCTGAAGGTATCCTATAATTTGTTCTTTGCCTTCTCACACTGAACTGGCGTAATCGCTCTGCATTCCGTGATATTTTGGAATTGAAGGCATGTGTTGCTGTTTTATGCAGCTCCCGTGCGGGGAGGTGTTGCAGTTTAAACAATGTTGGACTGCTTAATAGTGCTGGGACAAATATTCAAGCACATATTTTTTTGCCATGTATTCAGATACAAAAATCAGATGTTTGTATTCACTACAAATGAAAAAATATCTTATTTACCACCTCACCAGAAGTTGAGCGACAGTTTCAAAAATGGCAAATTAAAAAGAGCTGCGTGTGATATGTGAGATTTAATATATTTTAAAAAAAACACAGGATCAACAGAGCAACTCGAGCCTCTATTTAAAAGTTTTAGACAGCAAAAAGTAAACAAACCAGATTATGTGTGCGCACAGGCATAGTGATCTCTACGGAAGGCCATCTGGGTCAAAAACGTGTTGTGCTGCTTTAGAACGAGTCAGAATCTCATGGGACAGAATTTCAGAAAAAAAGGACCTTGGTTTGATCACTTTTGTTATTCCTAGATGTCCAGGTCAACAAAGTGGTCCTCAAGCAACTCCGTCTGTCCCCTTTATGTCAAAATAGATAGATGAAAGGGACCAACATAATCTAATGGGACAGGGGCTAATATACCTGAATATATTTTAATGAATTAGCAGGGGGAGGAAAAACAGGCTTTATATAGCTTCCCATGCTAACATCACTGCTGAATTCTACTTAGTAAATAATCAGGCTGTATTCTTTCATCTGCTTTGAGATTATGCGCCATTTAAAAGCAGGTAGTTCAATCACGTACCAGCGAAAAAGCTAGGGAGTATAAAAACATTTTCCCTGTTGAATGTTCGGTCAGTTGTCTAGAAGTTATCAAATGTTTCATAATTCTATTATCTTCCTTGTTTTTTTTCCCCAATATTTTATGTATATCATTTTTGTTTCTTACAAGTAATACACTGTTGGGGCACATGTTATCTTCCGAGAGTTTAATGTGAAATGTAACCGGGGAATGATCCAAAATCAAGATATTGTGATATTTTGTCGATGTTGCCATGGGTATCAATTTTGATTCTTGAGTATGAATTATGGACTGGTGAGAAAAATGAAAATTCTTTATCAGTGGGATGGTGTAGTCTCCAAATATCTACTAAATTCAAATGTTGTATAAGATTGTTCAAGACAATGTTTGAATTTGATTGGGGAGCTGGGCGGGTGGAGAGTCTGTCCATATAAGGATCTAGTAAACAATTAAAATCCCCACCAATAATTAAGTTAGTGCTGGAGAGATCTGGCAGTAGTTCAAAAACTTTATGAAAGAAAGCCGGATCATCGACATTTGGACCATATACATTCAGGAGCGTGACACGGGTTAAATAGAGATAACCTGATACTATTATGTAGCGACCATTGGGCTCGCTCACTGTTGAAATGTGTTTAAACGGCACTGATTTGCGGATAAGAATAGCAACTCCTCTTGCCTTACTGGAGAATGTGGCTTGGAAAACATGCGTTATCCAATGGCATCGCACCCTGCTCTGTTGTGAGTGTTTAATATGTGTTTCTTGTAAAAAAAAATGATGTCGGCAGCTAAAGTTTTTAAATGAGCATACACCTTGCCTCGCTTAACCGGATGATTCATGCCCTTCACGTTCCATGATGCCAAAGTAATTTCACCACAGTCAGGCACAGCAGCCTGGACATTATGTGACATGGCTCAACATAGCAAAGAAAACTGCAGTAACCTCATTACAGCACATGACATTAAATAGATACCAACAGAGTGACATTCTCAGCATATTACTTAGCAATACCCCCTTGAACCCCCCTCCCCTCCACTTCCCCATACGAAGCGGTTTAAAGAACCCCATATACTCACACTGGCACCACTGGGCCATACACAATTTCACGTATACTCCCTAATGGTGCTGCCTCCCTGTTCCCTTCTACATGAAGCGTTAATATCCATGAAATAAACCAAATAGCCAATTGTATTCCAGTCATTCAACCCCTTCAATCATTAATATGAATGGATTAATTGTTCATGCTTTCCTTAGTCCAGTGTAAAAAAAAAATAAAAGGATGTTGTTTATTTGGTGTTACAAACATGTCTATAACTGCTGAGCAGGCAATGCAAGTAGGCTACAGACATTTACCAGGTAGGTTCCTGGAGATCTTATTAATCTTTACACAAACTATGCACTGTCCTCATTTTTTCAAAAGCTTGTCGTCCAAAAAATTTTCAGCATCTTCAGGTGAGTTGAATATGGCAGAATCCGTTCCGCAAGTGATTCGCAGCCGAGCCGGAAACAGAAGGCCATGTTTTATCCCAGCATCTCTTAACTGCATCAAAGGTTTGATGTTGTTTCATTACCTCTGCAGTGTAGTCAGGGTAAATGAAGATTTGTTTATCCTTGTAGTGCAGAGGGAATTTTTGATGTGCCAGCCATAGAATTGTTCTTTCTGTTGATAATAGTGAACCCTGGCTATTATTATTCGGGGACGAGCACCGGCCGCGAGTTTAGGGCCCAGAGACCAGTATGCTCTGTCCACCACAAGCGGCTTTGAAAAGTTATCTTGTCTCGACCTGCCTTCTACATGTCCCATCTTAGCCCGCAAGGCAGCAACTTCAGTAGACAAAGGGGCATTCAGAACAGAAAATAGGAGGCACTTTTTTACACTGAGAATTGTGAGGGTCTGAAACCAACTCCCCAGTAATGTTGTTGAAGCTGGCACCCTGGGATCCTTCAAGAAGCTGCTTGATGAGATTTTGGATCAATAAGCTACAAACAACCAAACGAGCAAGATGGGCCGAATGGCCTCCTCTCGTTTGTAAACTTTCTTATGTTCTTATGTTCGTATCTGCGCACTTTCACTCCAGGGTTGTAATGCAGCCCTCGTGCTCAGATGTGGCATTCTCCACCTCCGAAACTCAGGTGCCCAGCTCACTGATGCTAAAATCGCTGACGTGCTATTAAATTTGTCATTTAGCGATTTGTTCACATTCTCAATTGCAAGCAGTATGTCTGAGGCAGTCGGGCTCGTCGTTCCCGTGGTCTCGTTATACACAAAATGTCAATTTCAATCACTCGACAACACCCACAGTACAGAAATGAGAATATGTTTTTAAAAAAAAAAGATGTAAAGCTGGTACATTTATATCTCAGAGAAACTGGAGAAATGGATAATGACATAGAATGTCTGTAGAGCACTGAAACAATTCCATCTCGGGTTTCTGTGACAGTTTATAAACTACTTGACCTTCGGTCTCGTAATTTATGACGTCACAGAAATCCTAGATGAAATTATTTTCCTGTAACTCTTAGAAGCCCATCTATTATATATATATATATATATATATATATATATATATATATATATATATATATATATATATATATATATATATATATATATATATATATATATATATATATATATATATATATATATATATATATATATATATATATATATATATATATATATATATAGTGAGATGTTTATATATAAATAAATAAATAATAAAGATTTGTTCAATTCTGCTTTCTGCTCTTCTCCTGCAGGAGCTAGCAGGTGCATTCCTGGACATCAGCTGTGTCTTAGCTGGAGGAGCCACCAGTGATCTGCTGCTCAGTGTAGCTGCCAGCCAAGAAGAAAGGTGTTTTTTTCCCATTTGTCCATTTGCCTGATCGTTGTCTCCCTCTCCAGCAAACTGCTATTCCGACTCACTGCGTTTGTCAGCAGTGTCACAATTACACCCTGAAAACATCTAATGCTTCTCGTGTGCTTCACAGACAGACATGACCCTGGGCGGCAAACTCAGATTTCTCTGATATAGTGCATCAGCAGTAAAAAGCTGTCCCTTGTGGCCTGTGTAGTGTTAATTATATATCCACTGTCAGTACATCAAAAGTAAAAAACAAAACAGACAATCTGTTTTTTTTTTTTGGAGTAGGCTAAAATATAAAAAATACTTATTACACAACAGGCTCTTTTATTTACCTCACCTACAGATCGTTATTAACGTTTGAAAGCACAGGGGTTTGAATCAAAATACCTTCAGTGCATTATCTTTTCAGTTAATTTCAGTTAATTTGATAGTTAAAATCGTTGTCTGCTAAGGTAACTAGCCTGCACTTAAACAATTGAAATTAAGTTTGCCAAACTGTGCTGGGCTGTGTTGAATTGTGAGGCTAAGTATACAGCTCTAGGTCTACAGGATAGTATAACTTGGCAAACAGTGTCTTAGAACGCCAGCCATCGAAGGGCCACACATCCAAGGGCAGTCTGAGCTGTGGCAGTCTAAGGGCCACACGTCCAAGGGTAGTCTGAGCTGTGGCAGCCTAAGGGCCACACGTCCAAGGGCAGTCTGAGCTGTGGCAGTCAGGGTGAGGACAGGTGGAGCGAGGACTTTTTCCAAACCTCTCCCAATGGCTACTAGAGGCCTCATTCTTACTCTGACACCAAACGTCTGGATCCCCTGGACAAAGCGTACTCACTCTTTCTCCTCTCCTAGAATGAACACTGGTAAGTACTTGCTTCAGATACCGCTACTAACTCCCTCTCCCCCTGTGCTGCCTGCTACAAACTGTAAATTATCCTTCCTGAATTGCCGTTCTCTGACTAACAAGTCTCTGCTTAACGAACTTATAACTGATGCAAATCTTGATCTTCTCTGCCTAGCAGAAACCTGTCACTCTGTAAATGATAAGCACTGACTATATCTATTCACCCCAAATGGCTACTCGCTCTTTGACAAGCCACGCCTCATGGGTAGAGGTGGGGGCACTGCTGTTATTGCTAACTCTGTGCTTGCCACCTCAACTCTCTCTATGCCAGCCTTCTCTTTGTTTGAGCATCTCACTATCAAGCTCCCCTCTCCTATGTCCCTCACCCTTAATGTTATCTATCGTCCACCAAAGAATAATTCTGCTTTTATTGTTGAGTTCTCGCAATTCCTCTCCCTAATCTGCACTTCAACTGACAAAATTCTACTCCTAAGTGATTTCAACATCCATGTCGATTTGCCTTCTTCCCCTCTAGTGACCGACTTTGTCAGGCTCCTGGACTGTCTTGGACTCTCTCAATCTGTCAACGTTCCCACTCACACCAGTGGACACACCCTGGATCTGCTCATCACCAGGGGTCTTGATATCTCCAATCTCTCAGTCACGGATATCTCTATCTCTGACCATTTCTTAATCACTGTCAATATTAATCTTCCCGCACCTTCAGCTAATACTGATACTGTTATTTCCTTCCTTCCCAAAAATCTGCTAAATCTTATAATACTCTCGGAATGTGTCTCTTCTTCCCCTCTAACTGGTACTCTTCCATCTTCGGTTAATGATGCAGTGTCCCTCTACAACGCCACCCTTACTCAGATCATCGACACAGTTACCCTGCTTCCAACCAGAACAGTGAAGAAACATCTCAACTGTCCATGGTATACCCTCAAACTTCGACTGCTTAAGTCTGCCTGCCCCAAGTCTGAGCACAAATGAAGGTAGTCTGGACTAACAGTTCACAGAGAGATTTGGACCGATCACCTCAGTAGCTACAGGTGTGCACTCGCTGCTGCCAGGGTGATGTACTTCTCAGAAATCATATCCAGTCATCGATAAATCCATTTCCCATTCATCCTCCTCTTACCTCCCATGATTTCTTCTCTTTCCTTCTTAACAAAATTGACACCATTTATTCTACGCTCTCCTGCCACAAACCCAGTATAGTACTTGACCACCTTGACTCCCCTCCGATTGCCCCTCCTGCTCTCTCTTCCTTCTCTCCTCTCTCCATTACTGATGTCTCCAGCCAATTGTTGAAATCAGCTACTACCACATTCCCTTTGGACCCCTGGCCAACAACTCTCGTCCGTCTCGGTGCTTCTGACCTTGCTCCTTCCATTATGCACACTCTAAACCTGTCCCTGGTTTCAGGCCAGGTCTGACCAGGCTGTCTTATCTAACTTCTGTCCCATATTGTAGCAGGGCAGGGCCCTGCCTGTAAATAATGTTGTTGTGGGGTGATTTGGTGGTGGTTGGCAGGGATGGGGTTAATTTCCTATCCCTGCCAAAATACATGTGAGAATGTGGCTGGAGCTAATTGAATCATTGATAATTAGGCTCCAGCCACATGCTATAAAAAGAGAAAATCCTTTGTTTGGTGGTGGGAGTTGGTGAGTGAACAGTTTGCTGGTGTGGTGCGGTATTTTTGTTAACAGTTCACGGTTCAGTGAAGGCTCTGCCCAGCCTGAAAGTTTTGTTTTTGTTTAACTGTTTTATTTTTGCTCTGTGAGCAGTGTTTTGTTTGACTTTTGATTTTCCTTTTGTTTATTAAAAAGCGCAGAAGCGCGTTAACTGCAGTTTCCTTGTCTCTGAGTCTCTTTGCCTGCCGAATACCATCTGGGCCCGCAACGCTACCCTGTCACATATGGTGTCAGAAGTGGGATAGCGCCCCCTAGAGACTCAGAGCGGGACTGTAGTTTAAAAAAAAAAAAAAAAAAAAAAAATGGGAAAGAAGCAGCGGCAGAAGCAGCAGCGCGGGGCTGGTCACAAGCCCCACCGTGCATCTGGCAAGGTGGACGTCTGCCTGACCTGCTTGAGGGGGGAGGAGTGGTGTTTTGAAGTTGGTGAGGTCGGGCATGTGTCGCCCGACTACTACCACTCCCCACCTCAGGAAGAAGAGGTGGAACCAGAGCCACAGCCACAGGAAGAGGATGGCTGGGAAGCCCTCCTCCACAGCATGGGCGTACAGTATTGTTGCTGCATCTGTGGGGAGTGGGGTCATTTCCCAGCTAACTGCCCCTCCCACCAGAAGAATGCCTGCTGCCTCTGCATCCACCACTGCCACCAGCAGAAGGGAGGAGCCCCTGCCGCCTCGCAGCCTGAAGGGGAGGAGCCCCTGCCGCCCGCAGCCTGAAGGGGAGGAGCCCCTGCCGCCTCGCAGCCTGAAGGGGAGGAGCCCCTGCCGCCTCGCAGCCTGAAGGGGAGGAGCCCCTGCCGCCTTCGCAGCCTGAAGGGGAGGAGCCCCTGCCGCCTCGCAGCCTGAAGGGGAGGAGCCCCTGCCGCCTTCGCAGCCTGAAGGGGAGGAGCCCCTGCCGCCTTCGCAGCCTGAAGGGGAGGAGCCCCTGCCGCCTTCGCAGCCAGAAGGGGAGGAGCCCCTGCCGCCTTCGCAGCCAGAAGGGGAGGAGCCCCTGCCGCCTTCGCAGCCAGAAGGGGAGGAGCCCCTGCCGCCTTCGCAGCCAGAAGGGGAGGAGCCCCTGCCGCCTTCGCAGCCAGAAGGGGAGGAGCCCCTGCCGCCTTCGCAGCCAGAAGGGGAGGAGCCCCTGCCGCCTTTGCCATCAAGAGGAGAGGAGCAGGAGCTACCTCTGCCTCCAACACCACCATTGGGAGAAGTGGAGCTCCTGCTGCCGCCTTCATGGCCAGGGGCTCCCCTCCCGCCGTCTCCATCGCCTGGGGTCTGCTGCTCCGCATCGCCTGGGGTTGCCTGTGTCTCCTTTGATTCTCCTAGGGTCACTGCTGGTCCTGCTTTGCCGCCGTCGCCTCCCGAGGGTCCGCTGCTGCCGCCGCCGCCTCCCGAGGGTCCGCTGCTGCCGCCGTCGCCTCCCGAGGGTCCGCTGCTGCCGCCGCCGCCTCCCGAGGGTCCGCTGCTGCCGCCGCCGCCTCCCGAGGGTCCGCTGCTGCCGCCGTCGCCTCCCGAGGGTCCGCTGCCACCGCTGCCTGGGGTCACTGCAGGCTTCGCTTTGCTTGGGGTCGCTACACTGTGGCCGGAGCTCCATGAAGGGAGCTGCCGGACATGAAGAAAGGGGGATGTGAGGAGACCACCTCCACCACAGCCCCGACCACCACCCCTGTGCCATAGCCCGGCGCCTGGGGTTGGTTCCCTCAACCTGGGCTCCCAGACACCCAGGCTGCATGTCTGGACCTCTGGTCGCTGGGCCTGACTCCCAGGTCGCAGCACCACCAGGCACAGGAGGTCGCCTGGTCTCCTGCTCCGCTCCCCTGGTTGCCCAGACGCCGCTCCACAGTCGCCTGGGCTCGCACCTCTGCCTGGGGCTGCAGCCGACTGCTCGCCTGCCTGCGCTCCTGACTCCCCATCCACTACGCCTGGGTCCCCTGTCGCCAGGTCTCGGTCCCGCCAGGAAGGCACGGGACTATGGACTAACCCTCCCTCAAGGATGGAAGAGGAAGGACAATAGGGGACTTGAGGGAGGGTGGATGGCTTTCAAAGGGGGAGGTGGCGTGGGGCCATGTGTGCTGCACAAGGGGAAATGTAGCAGGGCAGGGCCCTGCCTGTAAATAATGTTGTTGTGGGGTGATTTGGTGGTGGTTGGCAGGGATGGGGTTAATTTCCTATCCCTGCCAAAATACATGTGAGAATGTGGCTGGAGCTAATTGAATCATTGATAATTAGGCTCCAGCCACATGCTATAAAAAGAGAAAATCCTTTGTTTGGTGGTGGGAGTTGGTGAGTGAACAGTTTGCTGGTGTGGTGCGGTATTTTTGTTAACAGTTCACGGTTCAGTGAAGGCTCTGCCCAGCCTGAAAGTTTTGTTTTTGTTTAACTGTTTTATTTTTGCTCTGTGAGCAGTGTTTTGTTTGACTTTTTGATTTTCCTTTTGTTTATTAAAAAGCGCAGAAGCGCGTTAACTGCAGTTTCCTTGTCTCTGAGTCTCTTTGCCTGCCGAATACCATCTGGGCCTGCAACGCTACCCTGTCACACATATCCAAGCTTCCTTTTCTCTCCAAAACTCTTGAAAGGGATGTAGCCAGCGAGCTGATGAAACATCTCACAGATAACAATATCCATCTCTCCAACCCCAGCCACTCTGCTGGATTCCTTCCTCTCCTTCACTCCTTCGACTTCTGCCTCTCTATAAAATAAAAGTTTATTTAGCAGACGCCTTTATCCAAGGCGACTTACAGAGACTAGGGTGTATGAACTATGCATCAGCTGCAGAGTCACTTACAACTACGTCTCACCCGAAAGACGGAGCACAAGGAGGTTAAGTGACTTGCTCAGGGTCACACAATGAGTCAGTGGCTGAGTTGGGATTTGAACCGGGGACCTCCTGGTTACAAGCCCTTTTCTTTAACCACTAGACCACACAACCTCTCTCTCCATCCCCTCCTTCCCACAAAGCTGGCCGTCAACTGGACCTCACCTTCTCCAGGGCCTGCTGCCCCGCCACCCTCTCTGTCACCCCCCTGGACCTCTCTGATCACTATTTAATCTCTTTTTCTCTGACTCTCCCCTCTCTCCCTGCTCCTCCTACCCCCACTGTCACCTCTCGTCGTAACTTCCACTCTCTCTCCCCCTCTGTCCTTGCCTCCACTGCTCTCTCTCACCTCCCTCCTATCGACTCCTTCTCACAACTCTCCGTAGACTCTGCTACCTCCACCCTCTTCTCCTCCCTCACCTCCTCCCTCGACTCCCTCTCTCCCCTCACCTCCCGACCTGCTCGCCCCTCCCCTCCCCAACCCTGGCTCTCCTCTGCGCTCCGCTCAGCAAGAATCACACTGCGATCTGCTGAAAAGAAATGGAAGAGAACCAAACTCCCTGCTGCCCTGCTGCACTCTCCTCTCCTCCTTCTCCTCTACTCTCTCCTCTGCTAAATGTACTTATTTCCAATCTGTAATCCAAGCCTCCACTAACAACCCACATAAACTATTCTCTACCTTCTCCTCCCTCTTAACCCCCCCTCCTCCTCCTTCCTCTATCTCCCTGAAGACTTTGTCTCCTTCTTCTCTTCTAAAATCTCAGATATCCGCAAACTCTTTAACACCTCTCCCTCCCCCGCACCCCCTCCTGCTCCAACCCCTACACCAACTGCATCCCCTACTAACTCACCCTCCTTCTCCACCTTCTCACCCCTCTCAGACTCTGACCTCTCCTCCCTGCTCCAGGGTCACAAACCCACCACGTGCCCTGGACCCCTCCCCACTCACCTCTTTCAAGCTGCTGCTCCTGCTCTACTTCCCTTCATCTCCTCCCTTCTCAACACCTCTCTCCTCTCTGCTCTCTTTCCTCTGCCTTCAAAAAGCCTCTATCACTCCCTCCTCAAAAACCAACCCTCGACCCCACCTCTCCAGAGCTACCGTCCTGTCTCCCTCCTACCCTTCCTCTCCAAAACCCTTGAGCGGGCTGTACACCGCCAGCTCTCTGCTTTCCTGTCCAACCACTCTCTGCTCAACCCTCTCCAATCTGGCTTCCGCTCTGCTCACTCCACTGAAACTGCCCTCCTGTCTGTCACCAACTCACTAAAGTCTGCCCGAGCTGCCTCTCTCTCCTCTGTCCTAATTCTCCTCGACCTCTCTGCTGCCTTTGACACTGTCGATCACTCCGTCCTACTATCCTCTCTCGCTGACCTGGGAATCTCTGGCACTGCTCTGGCCTGGTTCTCCTCCTACCTCTCCAACCGCACTTACCAGGTAACCTGGCATGGAGCAACCTCCACACCTCACCCTCTCTCAACAGGAGTCCCCCAAGGGTCAGTCTTGGGTCCTCTCCTGTTCTCTCTCTACACCCGCTCCCTTGCCCCCTCATCGCATCCTATGGTTTCTCATACCATTTCTATGCTGATGATGCTCAGATTTTCCTCTCCTTCCCCACCTCTGACTCCACCATCCCCTCCCGTATCTCTACCTGTCTGTCTGCTATCTCCTCCTGGATGCACTCGCATCACCTCAAACTCAACCTCTCTAAATCTGACCTCCTTTTCTTTCCCTCCTCCTCCTCCCCCTCCTCTGATCTCTCTATCTCTGTTCCTCTGGAATCTACCACACTCTCTCCCTCTTCCTCCGCCAAGAACCTTGGAGTCACCCTGGACCCCTCTTATTCCCAGCACATCTCCACTCTGGCACGCACTTGCCGATTCTTCCTGAGCAACATCCGAAGAATCCGACCCTTCCTCACCAACTATGCCACCCAGATCCTGGTCCAGACCTTGGTACTCTCCTACTCTCCTAATCTAAATTAATTACAGATACAAAACAGAAAATAATTGACTGCATAAGTATTCACCCCCTTGTGTCAGTATTTGGTAGAGGCACCTTTGGCAGCAATTACAGCCATGAGTCTATTTGGATAAGTCTCTACCAGATTTGCACATCTGGACACTGCAATTTTTGCCCATTCTTCTTTGCAAAATTGCTCAAGCTCCGTCAAGTTGGATGGGGACCTTTGGTGAACAGCAATTTTCAACTCTTACCACATATTCTCAATTGGATTGAGGTCCGGGCTTTGACTGTGCCACTCCAGGACATTGACCTTTTTGTTTTTAAGCCACTCCAGTGTGGCTTTGGCTGTATGTTTGGGGTCATTGTCCTGCTGGAAGATGAATCTTCTCCCAAGTCCCAGGTCTCTTGCAGACTTCAGCAGGTTTTCCTTCAGGATTTCTCTGTACTTTGCTGCATCCATTTTGCCCTCTATCTTCACAAGCTTTCCAGGCCCTGACACAGAGAAGCATCCCCATAGCATGATGCTGCCACCACCATGCTTCACGGTAGGGATAGTGTTCTCAAGATGATGTGCGGTGTTAGGCTTGCACCAAACATAGCGCTTAGCGTTGGGGCTAAAAAGCTCTATTTTGGTCTCATCAGACCATAGAATCTTCTTCCACTTGGTCTCAGTCTCCCACATGCCTTCTGGCAAACTCTAGCCAAGATTTGATGTGAGTTTTTTTTCAACAATGGCTTTCTTTTTGCCACTCTCCCATAAAGGCCAGTTTTGTGAAGCACCTGGGCTATTGTTGTCGTATACACAGTGTCTCCCAGCTCAGCTGTGGAAGACACAGCTGTGTAACTCCTTTAGAGTTGCCATAGGCCTCTTGGTGGCCTCCCTGACTAGTGCCCTTCTTGCCCGGATACTCAGTTTTTGAGGACGGCCTGTTCTAGACAGATTCACAGTTGTGCCATAGTCTCTCCATTTCTTAATAATGGACTTTACTGTGCTCCGGGGGATATTCAATGCCTTGGAAATGTTCTTATATCCTACCCGATTGGTGCTTTTGAAGAACCTTATTCCGGATTTGCTTTGAATGTTCCTTTTTTGTTAGGAAATATACTAAGGTGCCCACTTGAAGACCCCAGAGATGTACCCTACTTAGCTCAATCCAGACGGTTGTCATGCTGATGCGCTGGGGAGACCACACTATGGTTGATTCCCGGAGCCAGCATCGCAGCTGTTGTGTGTGCTGATGCGCTAGGGAGGCAATAAGCTGATCCCTGGAGCCAGCATTACACTTCAGCCATCAACACCAGACAGAAGGATATCTACATCATCATACGGAAGGAAGCGCAAATGGATGGAGACACATATGGATCACATTAGTTTACTGTGAAGCTACGTCTTAGTTGGTGCTTATCTTGGCGAGAGCCAAGTTCAAATCAGCATGAAGTTTTAACATCTACTCTCATGTAATGGAAATCACCAACTGTGGGACTTCCCAGAGACAGGTGTATTTAACTTGAAATCATGTGAAACACCTTAATTGCACACAGGTGGACTCCATTCAACTAATTATGTGACTTCTAAAGACAATTGGTTGCACCAGAGCTTATTTAGGTGTGTCATAGCAAAGGGGGTGAATAGTTATACAATCAATTATTCTCTCAAGAACACAGAGGTATTTACAACGCAGGAAACAGCAACGTGCTAGTGTTCACAGGTATAAATATTTATTTTTGTTGCTATATTGTTGCTTTCTTAGTGAAAAAAAAGTTATATTTTGGATTCGTCTGACCATAAAATTTGGTTGAAGAAATCATCTTTAGTTATTCAATAGAAAACTCCAATCGCTTTCTTTTGTGTATTGTTTTTAACAAAGGTTTGCATCTTGGTTTTTGCCCATGGACATTCGTATTGTTAAGGTATCGTTGAATTGTTCGCTCATGAGTTTCTTGACCATCTTCTCTCAATTCTTGTGTCAAATCTTTTGCAGTAATCCGAGGATTTTACCAGGATGCTCGAATGATTATTCTTCCCGATTTTGCTTTCTTGCTTTCTTCTTCCACACCTGGAGCTACTTGCAGTAGTTTCTACTGTCCTGTGTTTGTCAATAACAGCCCACAGTGTTTTCCAGTAAACCAAGTCTTTCTGTTATTTTTCTGGTAGTTTCTCCTTATTCTTTAGTTGTATCACTGCCATTTTTAGATTGTTGCTGCACTCTTTAGTTTTAACCATTTTTGTTGCTTTTTTGAATCACAAATTTCCAATTTATTTTTCAGCACTTGATGGTTATGTATTTATTTATTCTATAATTATCATCAGGTGTTGGTTTTCAACCATGATAATTGCCAATAATTAGTAACGAATGGCTTTCATACGAAATATGTTGATTGCCCAAATACTTTTGTCAAAGTATTAAACTATTTTTTTGCATGTTAATTTCAATTTTATGCATGTTATGTAATAATTTGTTGTTTTATTATAAAGCTGAATCTCTAATGTATATCTTTCAGTAGATTAGAAATGATAGAAATCACTTTCTTTGTGGGTTTTCTCATTTTTTTAACTGCTAAAATAATTTTGTCTGTGAGTGTATATGCAGTGTAATGAATAACATTGCAATACCACGTTGTTGTGTATTTTGGCTTTTTTTAAATACATTTTTTTAATGATGCTTATTGGATGTAGAGGTTTTTCTTGTTATAAAGTAGGTGCTGTACTATTTTCTGGTCACTCTTTAAGTAGGTCTCTGAATGCTCGTAAATACAATATGCAATACCACAGTATGTAAACGTGCCCTTTATTCAACTTCCATGACAGAACTGCACTACCCACTTGAACCAGAAACACACATTCTCATTGGTCTTGGTGACCTGTCAATCTTATAGCATGGACTATGCATAGTGATATCGCAGACTAAGATATACTAAGTGGATTTAACATTACTAAATGTTACAGATGCCATAGCTCGTCCTTTGATGACGAGGTTAATGTGCAGTACCAGTCTTTGGTTTGTTGTGTGATGAAAGTAACAATGCCAACTGTGTATGCTTTGCTGTCGTGCAAAATCAACTACAGTGGACCAATAAAGTACTGGCTGCTGCCAAATGAGCCACCAGCTACAGTACAATAAGAACCACAGGGGCCAAGAGAGAATGTTATTGTGAAGCATGTCACGGTTGTTTTTCTGTGTTGATATTTTTCCTTTTTAAAGGCAATTAGAAGGAGCACCGTATCGCTGTATCATTCTACCAAGTAATAAAGTGGAATAACTGCATGCCTTTGTCTTATGTAGGTATTCACGTCAATTCAGGCCACTACGATTTCAGTTTACAAACGCTCCCTTATTTTGGTATGTCCTGCCGATATGTTGTAGAGAAAATTTCCCACCTTGATGCCAACTATCAGTTTGGTTATAAATCATATATACCGGTATAAATTTTTTTTTAAAAAGTGAAGTTTCATCAGTTTTCCAAATGAATATTGAAAGCCAAAATTGCCAGCTGTGAAACGCAAGGATAATAATCAATTTGTTTCACTGCTGTGTATGCAGTGCATCAAAAAGGCCATTATTGAAAACTACTGTTGTCATATCATGGCCAGAAAAAATATCAATGTGATGGGAGACTTTGCATTGGGAAAGATTGTAATGCACTTCTACAAATGATCTGACATGAACTGGCACAAGTGAATGCAGATGGCAGTTGTTTTTTTAGGGGGTGCAGTAGACATTATCAACCTCTCTGACAACCTGACTCAGGTGCTGTGGCTCAGCAAGGTTAGACTCTCATGTTTGGTTATTAACATTTTTTTTTAGATTATTGTTTTACAATGCAGTAGTCTGCAAAATGCACAGAACCCCGACAACTGGACTTCTCACTGGAATTGAAAGCATGACCTGCTGCAGGGCATCCCTTATAAAAGTACTTGCAGTACACTATACCATAGTTGCCTATAATTTTGTGACTATGCTTTTACTACCGTTCACTTTATTATTATCATGGTATGCTGCACTCAAGTTTTATTAGGGAATAAAATGGTTGCTATTAATAGATTTGCTTTATTTCATATCAACGGTGTCAAACCGACTGTTTAATATAGCTGGGTGTGTAAAATAACCACCACTGGATCTTGACATTTAAAATTCCATAGGCCAACATATTTCCATAGGAAAACTTTACATTTGACTGCAAAACATTGAAGAATGTGCATGAATGAACTGATTAAAAGGTTTGCTGGCCCACTGAACAACGGAAGCCTGGGGATGAACTGTTTACTTCAGTAAACCCGTTTTTCTTTCCAGATGATACTCTTGTTTACAGTGACACATTTTAAAAAGAAAATGTAAATATATAAAAAAAACCTAAATTATAAGTGAATAATATACCGTATACTTAGTGTTCCGCGTTTTTGGTTTTTATCTTTAAAAAAAAAAAAATCCTGTAATTTGTCGGTAATTTCAGAAAAAACCAGAAACGCGGAACTCCACATTTACTGTATGGGACAGCTTTTTTTTTTTACACAAAAAGTGTTAAAATGTTTATAACTAGTTGAAATCAGAAATCTAATATGGTTGAGCAACAGCACCTGAGTCAAGTTGTCAGACAGATAGAAAACATTTCTGCTCCAGTCCCTGACAATCCCTGCTCTGATTTACCTGATAAATGATCTTGCCATAACCAGACAACAGTTGTGAATAACAATAATACCAATTTGATCCACTGCATACACTCTGCACAGTCGCAGAAATGCTTTACCTTGACAGTAGTGAAATAGTATTATAAATTCACCTCATAGTATTTCTGCTGTGAATGAAAATCCAACAAAAAGTTTGCATGATGTAGCAGGGCAGCTGAGTAATGACGCCCCAGACCAGAAAGCTGACAAAAAACATTTTCACACTACATTATCCATCCCCGGGTCGAATCGCCACTTGATTCACCCCTGAGTTCAGCCCTGCCTGCACTCATATTTGCCTTGCTCTTCAATCTATGGGGTGAGGGTCATCCTGGGGTTGGACACGATCGTTTCACACTACATGTTTTCATCCCAGGGCAAACACAGTAGCGGAAGTAATGAGCTTGTACGCCACGGTAGGTCGGCCATTTTGATATTGGAATGAATTTGCGCATGGATACATGACCCTCAACGTTTGTTTTGTGGCTACTAACATGCGCGTTTTCAATCTGAGGCGAACGTTTCAGACTGGGTTGGAAATTCTCAACCCTATCTCGGGCAATGGGTGCGTTCACCCCTGGTTGACAGTTTCGCTGTATCCTTTTGTAAGGATATACAAAAACCACTGCTCACAGAGCAAAATATAAAGTTCAAACTAAAACAAATCACCAGCACTGACACCAAAGAAATACCGTGCTTCCAGCACGCGTAGCAATTGCTTGCTTACAGCATCATTTTTACTTTCGTTTCTCTTGCTCTCTGTACACCCACCCCCAACACAGAAAAGCTGCAGGGTTTTATACACATGTGACTATCTCCGAATTAACACTCAGTTATTCAATTCGGAGATGTCACATTCCACACAAGTTTACCAGGATGAGGCTTTAACCCCATCCAAACAATAACAAACCAAAACATTGTATAAACACAAAATACATTTAAATCATACCAAAGCAACACACAAACCATTACTTTAAATGCACACAAAACAATACATTAAATCACCTGTTCTTAACCCCCCAAATAATACATTTAAAGCCCAATACATTTATTTACAAACAGGGCTTTGCCCTGCATGCCCCCTCTAATTGTGTGCATGGCTTTTCTTCTGCCCTGCCACAAATAGAAAGTCTAAATATTTATATCTATTTGTCCTATGTTTCAACCTTGATACCACCAACATACCTTACATCGTGTTGGGTTTCAGCCAGTTCCAATAGAAACTGTACCAGGGAAACTAGGGACAGAAATCCTAATTTGCATTTTGTTTTAAATGTTTAATGGCTACCTGACAGTGTACTAATAATGGATGACAACGTTTGACATTCAAAGGGCTGTTTACTTATTTTCTGTGTGTAAATATTTGGCCCTAATATAATTCAGTTTTCTGCAGCATGACACGTCTGACCGTTCACTATGTGTAAATGAACACATCCAGTAGATTCTAGCCTTTATTTCTAAGAATATCGTGCAGTAAATTGATTTGCCAATCTTAGAACCTCACTCCATGGCTCACACAAAGCAGCTGGTCAAATTCAGATTGTTATTATTAGTTTATTTAGCAGACGCCTTTATCCAAGGTGACTTACAGAGACTAGGGTGTGTGAACTGCGCATCAGCTGCAGAGTCACTTACAATTACGTCTCACCCGAAAGACGGAACACAAGGAGAATGAGTGACTTGCTCAGGGTCACACAATTATAACTAATATCGAACACAAACAAACATTTTAATTGCTAATACACAACATTAATAGGTTTCAGTAAATCTCATCAATATTTCAATATGTGTGGATAATAAATTATTTACAAAAACATATTTATCTGTAATGATTTATCCTTTTACAAAAGTGTTATTTTCAAATGGTTGCAATAATATGAATGAATATCTCTTGTTCTATATAAACCTCTATGATGCGTATCTAAACAGGAGAGGGCGCTCAAGACTCCAGTTGGTTCTGGTACTTACAGTGTGACTCTATTACACCCATAGCTTCAAACACGTAATCATAAATACTGAGTTAAAACTAAATAGTCAAACGTTTTGAAAATGTATGTGGAACAAGTAGTGTTCTGAAAAACGTCATTCTTTTAATAAAAAAATGTATATTTCTGAAATCTGTGAACGGGCATGAGACTTTTGGGAATAAAAACTTAGTGGTACAGTAGATAATCGAAATAATATTTGGAAGAAGATCTTCAACATTGAATTTGCTAGAAATATGAAACTCTAAAATTAAAAGTGTGCTTTTATCTGGTTATCACCAAATTGCTTTTTAATACTAATATGAGTAGATGCTTGCTATAGATATTCAATTTTAAACTGGCTATTGTATATTATATTCAAGTTTTGATAACAAGTTACCTACTCAACTATATTTGTGTATGAACTAGTTATACATTAATATCGATGACAACAATATATTTTAATCCAACACGCTTTTAACAGGCGGGGTAGTATGGATAAATTAAATACGACACGAATGACTCAATAGTGCCAACTTTTTTTGGTCTATACAAGTGTAACATAACATATGATATTGTGGAAAGCACATCCCAAAAGGGAAAATCCCCACGTGTCTCAAACGAATGGTCCTGTCAGCAATGTATGTCGTGTACATGTTAAAATGAATATGACTGCTATACAGGATCACACTCACAGAGAAGGAGGAATGCAAGCACAGTCTCGGCTCTCGCTGAGTTCATGCTAAATAATGTAATTTCTGTATGTACGGGAGTGCGCATTTCTGTATTGGGGTTGCTGTGTTGACAGACCATCACAGTCACTGTAGGATGGAATGAATGAACAACACTTAAAACAAAATGGTAAACGATTGTAAGTTACCAGTACCGAAGTATTCACATGGTTAGCTGGTAACGAGATCATATGGACAGTGGGCACCTTAGTGCTTTGTAAATGAAATACCTATCAAAGAATCAATAACCTCATTGTTTCTGATAAAGCCCCTTATTCTCTTTAGCTTTTAGCTCCGTTCTTCATAAAGGCGTGGTTATATGGCTGTGACGTTGCCTGGTTATGTGGCTCCACTACCATTTGCATTGAAATGCAATAGAAAGGCTCAGCTGCAGACACAGTCAGGCAAACATACCAACAGCTAACCAGTGGTATAATCCAATTAAGCCTTTCTGTTAAATTAAACCACAGAGATTTAAAGTATTCTGGTTCTTAATTATTTTCAATCCTGGATGGGTGAACACCAGATGATGACTTTGTCTGCAAGGTCATTTCCACCTTTATTGATGCAGAATCTTGCCATTCCAAGGTACAGTACATCAAGGTAGGTATTGCATTGCATGATCTTTTTTTTATTATTCCAGACAAAAAAGTACCAAGTTGTTGTTGGTAATTCAAATTTTTATATACTTAATTTTTGATAAAAAAGGTTATATATTTCAACATTTCTAGAGATCACTTTACTGTTTTTTTTAAAAAAAAATATAATTCCGACACGGTAGGCTACAGTTTATTATTATTATTATTATTATTATTATTATTATTATTATTATGTATTCATTTATTTATTTTTTAATTGACGTTTTGATTTAGTTTCCTCTCTGCTCTGTGTACCGTCTCCCTGCTTTTTCAAATAGCCAACACACACTGCAAAAGGGTTACACAAGACAGAGCAAATAACGTGGGCTAGGTGTTATGTCTGCCTCATGAGTTTACTATAGTGGATTGATAAGGATTGAGGTAAATGTGTATAATCGACAGAAACAAAAACAAATATTGCTGTTTGCTTTTTGAGAGCTACGGCTGTTGTTTTTCACATACACACACACACACACACACACACACACATATATATATATATACGTGTGTGTGCGCGTGCGTGTGCGTGTGTGTGTGGACTTTAGGCAATGTCAGTGATTTGTTCAGATTTGTAAACACTTAAGAGTCAAGATTTGGTCAGTCACCGACAAAAATAACTATTTCGCGATTTGAGCATTGACAAATTAACAAATTGCGAAATGTAAAATACCAAACAAGCAAAGAACGAAACAGAAAAGAAGAAACAGCGATATACGAAATGTGCTTTGAGCAAATGCACAGTTCCCGAACAGATTTTGAAGATGCTGCTCAATCTCTGAATAGCAATTAATTGCGGGGTGTTAAAAATGTGCATCAAGTGAAATACAAAGTTTCAATAGAATCTTTTTTTTTTTTATTGAATGAACATAAAATCAATAAATTATATTTATGAGATGCATGTCATTGATTAATTATTTATGTATTTATTATTTATGCAGGACTTTAACCCATTGAGACCGACCGTGGCGTCATTTGCAAGGGTCGTGGTAAGTAATTTAGGAGGATAAAACTTAACATTAAACTTCAAGCGAGTTTGAAATAACGTTCGTAATGTTCTCGTCTTGCTATTTAGAAAATACAGTTAGAGAAAAAAAATAAAAATAAAAATTGATTGTTTTATTCATATTGTAAGACTAATGTGTAGTATACACAGCTAAAATGACCAGATTTTTAAGTCCTTAAACTGGGACAGTATAAAAATATTTGAATAACTTCCAACTTCCAAGATACAGGGAAGGTGTAGGATTTTTATTTTCACTTTGGCAATGTTTGATCTAATATCATATTGAAAGTGAATGCAGACTCATGGTGATCTTCAGAGTGCAATCTTTTACTTTCAAAAACTTTTTCTGTTAATAGATTATCTTATTGTCTTTGTAATTTAATGTCTACACAACAAGTATATTTATTACATTACACAGTAGCAATTCAATAATATCAAATTCTGAGATTCTATTTTATTGCTGATTACTGCTGCAAATCTAGTCCTCTCTCTCTCTCTCTCTCTCTCTCTCTCTCTCTCTCTCTCTCTCTCTCTCTCTCTCTCTGCTGTCCTGCAGTGTCCAATCTGCAAACCAGGCCCTTCCTGTATGAAAACATTACATATCTCAATATTTATATTTATTAAATAGTTACTTCATAGAATATATATTTTTCAAAATATTTAATTTCTTACCATTTAATATGACATGGTATTTGTTCTGTATATTTTTTTCTATTGCAGTTTCTGCTTGGATCATTAATGTGCCATGATTAGTAGATACTAGGATTTCTTTTCAGCCACTTTCTACTATTAAACAATTACTATTAAAGGTGATGAAATGTGTTAAATATCCTATCTTTTGACTGTGTACAATAAGTTAAGCCCACTAAATCAGCTTCTCCGAGTTCTGTTTAGAAGCTGCCCTGATTACAGAAACAGGAGTTTCCTTCTGAAGTAGTTACTAAGTCTGGTAAATAGTAATCCATGTAGGCAAACCCTTTAAGTTTCTCTGAATAGTTGTATTTCCAAATCCCCCCTTTAACATGCTGTAAGCTGACGGGCATTGCTTAAAATGAAAAGGAACCTGTTAAAAACTTGTTAATTTCCTGCCTATTCCATTTTTCGGTACCAATCAATGATCATGAGAAAGAGTCTTCTAACAATCTAAATTAGATAACTATGTATTTTACGAAGGCTAATTTCTTTGCTGATCTTGGCTGGAGTTTATTTATCTGAGTCAACAGTATAGACTGAGAAATGGATCAAGATGTAATAAGATTAAATTGTAATCATTTTCTGATCAAATGAAATGTTGTCACTTCTGTATTTACAAACAGAATACAATTTAATCTTCCTTAATATAAGCAGTAAGCATTAAGCATTAGCCTATGTAAAATGCACAGTGTTCAGATTGTCTGGAAACGCTTTCTCTTTATCATTGATTGGTACTGAAAAACTGCAGAGACAAGGCAAGAAATGTCAAAATCAAACTATTTAGCCCACCCCAGCCCCCAGTAATTCGAGCCCTGACATTTGCCTCTTTTGCTGAAAGAAAAGCATTTTTTTAATGTTATTTTTCTTCTATTAAACTAATAGATCTGATAATGTAAAATACTAATAAAATACCTTTTATAGCTATCACATGTATGCAACAGATAGCATTAATCTTTGTCTCTATTTTTTCTTAAATTTTACAGGATAAACTATACTTCTTCTATAACACATTTAACACAGAAATAGAAATAAGGGCTCACCAAATTAAAAAGAGGTGTATCCTGACTCTAGGCAGCTTATTTAGATATGTTTTAAAGAAGAAAGGTAAAATGAGACGAGGATGTGATTCTTTTTTAATTGTTTTAAACTATTTGTATCATACAGCACTCAACTATCAATGTAAAGACTTTTTTTAAAAGAAATTAAATTGGCACCTGAAACTATTGTATAGCTTCAGTGCACTGCGTTGTAAACATGGCACGGTGATGTGACATGACAGTGTTGATTTCCGCAATTGTCACCTGTCGCTACACACGAAGCAAAGCCGTTTGCACCCAGATATACAAATATCATGGATGAAGAGAATAATTCCAGCACAATACAATGGTACGTGTATGAGCCGTTACTGTTAGACTACAGTAGCCTAACCTCTTCAGGCAGCGAGAGTGATGATTCAGACGAGGATAGCTGCCAGTTCATTTTAGCAGCAGTCAGTGGATAAACCCACCCGCAAAATTCTCTGTGATTGGTTTCTAATATGAACGTTGACTGTTCAGTAATTCTCCAGATTTGCACAGTGCTCTACAGCCACATTTTAATGCGACTGGTCGTTCAACCTTCTCTTTAGTCACATCAAGTATCATTGTACTGTAATAAGTTAGATATGGTAGTAACACAGCAGCCTGCATGAAAATACAATATTCTGTTACCAGCGCGACAATGCTCTGGGGACACTGGGGCCAGTGTTCCAAAAGTGGGACTGTCCTGTCAAAAACGGGACATCTGGTCACCTTATACACAGCATTTAAATTGCAAAATCAAATGCCAATCCATGTTTGTCTAATCACTGTTTTTAAGCGAAAGAAAGAAAGAAAGAAAGAAAGAAAGAAAGAAAGAAAGAAAGAAAGAAAGAAAGAAAGAAAGTATGGTTATAAACATTTAATATTCTCATAAATCATAGGAAGGGGTGAACTACCACTTTTTAGAAAACAGGTTTTGCAGACCCGATCAGCACCAGACAACAAGGAAACCTTCTTAATTTTTTTATATTAGATGATGACAACTTTGCTAAATGAACATTTTCAAAATAAACCATATTGAGAGCTCCACTCCACTGAGTCTCATTTTAAAACACTTTTGGATTGTTTAGATAATAACAGTCAGGTAAAATTAAAGTAGTTATGAAATTAGATACATATAAAGAAACCATAATGAGAGCTCATTGAAAAAAAAAATCACAATTTAGATTTAGAAACATACAAATCACTGTATTTTTATTTGTTTTTGTTAGGCTTGCAGCGGTGGCATTTAGTATTGCACTGAATGCCCTTACACACTTCTTTGTTTGGCAAAACTTATTGCACTTGCAAGAAATTAAGCCTTGCATAGCCCCAGAATCAGCTGCTGCTGCTGTACTGAGAAAGTTTGTTTTCTTTGGGTACTTTGTCCACAGTTAGGAATGAACTATCGGACAATTGAAATTCATTCCGACTGTTAAGGCGCTTCAGAGATCCTCCAACTGTGGCCAAGTGGTTCAGGCCATCATCGTTGACACTTTTTACAATGGCTAGGACGTTTCTAGGCGCCACCCTTCTTCTATCAACATCTGGAATGCATACAAGAACATTTTGTCCAGCCTCCACTGCTTTCAATTTATTTTAAGTCTACGTTCAAAGATCGAAGCTCAGCATTGTAAGATGTAAAGTGTAGTATGGGATGATTGACTGTTCGGCCCAGGATCTCGTCTTCTGGACCGATAGGAGCCGCCCTTGTTTGAGGTGTGACCTCCAACGTCGGTCAGAGGTCACGACCCCCAGAAGGGAGATACTGTTGCAAAGGAGGTGGTGGGGAGGTGGAGGAGAAAGACTTGCAGAACAAGTATTGGAAGGTGAGCCTGGACTATATAGATTAAGGAACTAATAGGATTAGCGTAGCAAGCTGAGCCTCGCTCCTAGAACTGCGACAAACCTCGATATATTGTTTAGTTGTCACGTCTTTATGAGCTACGAGAGCCTCTTTCACTTCAAGTAACTGTTTGTCCTATTGTTCCTTAGTCAAGAGAAAATACTTGTCGCTCCACTTTTCAGTCTGCTGATATAACGCTATCAAAATAGTTTTTCATTACTGCTAATTCCGCACATGTTTCACTTGGCGTGCCATTTCGAAACCACTTGCAATTAATTGCTATTCAGAGATTGAGCAGCATCTTCAAAATCTGTTCGGGAACTGTGCATTTGCTCAAAGCACATTTCGTATATCGTCTCTTCTTTTCTGTTTCGTTTTTTGCTTGTTTGATATTTTCCATTTCACAATTTGAGCAAAATAATTTGCTTAAAGACCGAAATAACCTTTCATTTCGCTCTTTGATCATTTTTAGATCCTCAAATTGTGGAAATGTTATTTTTGTCGGTGAGTGACCGAATCCTGACTCTGGGTGTATCATATGTACTGTATGTATACATATATACACACATATACATATACATACATACAGTACATACATACACACACACACACACGCACACATGGTTTCTTTATATATATATTAAGCATGACATCGGGTAGAAGAAATCGGAGTTAGTTCTAGGCCTTCTAGGACTACAAACTAATGTGTGCGTATTTGTGGCTGTAGGTTGAAATAATCAAGTTTGACGGTCATTGTACGTCATGGCCGGAGCAGGGGAGAAGGGAAGGGAATGCAAGCCAGCTGACCGCACGCATTTCTGTGTGTTCTGCTTTCACATTTTTTAAATGGTCAGTTTGAGAAAGAAACTTTGTTCAACAGCTGACCATGCCTTAGTACAAAGCTCACGCTACATACTGTTTTACATAATGGTAACATTGCTCTTAAATTACTGTGGCTGATTCTTTGGCTGAAGAGATATTATCAGCTCATCATCTAACCATGGAATCTTGTGCAATTAAATCACTTAAACTCCTGACGGTAAACAATGTAACAAAACCTACTGGGATGCAAGACGCAAGAGACGAAAAAAATCTATTCATGTTCACTTTATTTAGGCACTCTACGATTTGACTGGCGAATGATAACATTGGTTTATTGGAGTTCACAAAGACAACTTTTTTCAGCTTGGTACGGTAACCTTTTCACGTCCTTGTTTGTTTCATTCTTGCTCTTTTTGCTGCATTACAGCCCTTTATTAATTATGTTAAGTTTTTAGAGAATTTTGTTAATGGCACGTGTGCAAGACACAAACCTTAAGTGTATTTTTATTTGTTGCTGTTCTTGTTCTACATTTCCTAAACAACTGTTCATTTTAAGCTACTTTTTTACACAACAGTACTGGGGTTCATGTATCCTGCTGGTGTTAATATTCCTGATGAAGACACGTTAATGCACTTGCTACCAGATGCACTTTTACCATAGTCACAGCTTAATAAACCACTGAATTTCAAGAACCTACAAAACTTGTGAGCCTGCTTCATTTCCATAGAACACTACATTAGTGATCAGAAGTGGGATTATGGCTCAGACACTGCGGAAAATGAAGGATCCGTGCTGGGATAGAGATGACGCTGCCGTCTGAACGGACTACAGGCGGCTGAACGAGGTGACCATAAATGACTCCTACCCCCTCCCCCGCATCGATGAGTGCCTGGACCTATTAGCAAGGTCTATATGGTTCTCATCGCTGGACCTCAAGAGCGGCTACTGACATGTAGCCCTTGCACCAGCGACAAGGCCCAAGATCGTCTTTTCGATGGGCAGGGGACTCGGCTGTTCCGTGTGATGTCGTTCGGGCTGTGCAACGTCCCAGTGACCTTCGAATGGCTCATGGAGAAGGTTCTGGTTGGCGTCCCCTCCCAAGAATTCCTCACCTAACTCTGCGGAGAGTGCTACGCTGAGTGACCGCGGCTGAACTCAGGCTACACCTGGACAAGTGCCGCTTCATGAAGGGAGAGGTCACCTTGTTAATTTTGCAGAAATCTTTACTGCACATAACCGGATACTTGAGCTTGAAATCGTACCACAACTCAATATCAGTATGGGGGAGGGATTCAGAGCTGTGAGTTTAGTCATGTGTTCGATCAAGACTATTAATAACAGTGCCACAGAGCATGAGATCATTGCGCTTGGTTGTGCTATTTATATAGCATTTTCGTGAAACGTTATGAATACATCTCAGAATATTTGTTTTTCATGTTTATTCTTTCGTTTTAGTTTTTAAACATTTTCCAGTTTTTATTACTATTTCGTTTAGTTTTCATTAACTGAAAAAACACCCGCTGTCGCAGACGACCCCCCTTCACCCGCAGAGCGATGGCTTGGTTGAGCGGCTTAACTGCACGCTTGCGGTCCATCTGGCCATCTGGCCATCACCACAAATACTGTTGTAACAGGGCGATGTTACATAAGTGGGTCGTCACTGAATAATACTGAATCAAACACAGAGCAGTGGGTGTTGACACATCGCACAGTCCCGCAGATTTAATTGCAACACAGGCCCAACGCTAGGGTACCAACAATGGTAATCCTAGCGCCGGATTTAATAAAGAAAACAAAACAAAACAAAGCTAAAAATAAAAGTTTGCCCACAAATGGCGAGCACTAGTCCCACTTAAAGGAACATTCCGCTCCAGAAACCTGCTACATTACTAACCCTCACTGTACTTAGTTTGGGATTAAATCCCCTAAACTGACCTACTGTATGCCTGGGCTGCCAAAGTCCCGACATCCTCACGGCAACTCCGGCCTCTTCAAACGGCCTTGGCTGGGCAATGCCTTCACGAGCACCGTCTGGTCTTGGAGTGGAAGGGCTTTGTGTAGTAGTTCTCTCCATGGAGCAGCGTAGCGTAAGCTTTCGCTCAGTGCCCGCCTGTGTAGCTATTGTTTTGCAGTTGTCTCAAACGTTGGCACTGCTGCCTTCTTAAACAGGCGTAAGCTCTCTGAGCATGCCCCCCCTCAGCCAATCAGGACCTCCCAATCAGCTCAGCTCTGGGCACGGCTTCCTGTTTACCAATGCAGCAGTGCAGCTGAACCAGCGACAGGGTCCTCCCTGTCACAACTATGATGTTATACTGCATGACATGTCTCCGTGAATCACAGAATCTGGTATTACTATGTCATCAAAACTAATATGCAGTGTATACTGTGTGTGTATATATATATATATAAATTCAAAAACAAATGGGTTGTAGGGAGATATGCAAATAAAGCATTACAAGAGCCAATCAAATCGCGTGAAAGTTGCCTAACGGCTTCTAGGTTCACAGCATTTTAAAAGTCAAAATACAGTAGCTGCATATATGTTTCGCCCTTTATATATATATATATATATATATATATATATATATATATATATATATATATATAGATTATATATATATAATCAGTCTGGCAACGGAACGTGAAACAAGCAGTGTAATAGGTCGAGCAATGTTCCAGCTGTCTGTATATTGGATGGATACGGACAGTTGGAGCCTTGTCATATATTTGAAATCACTGCGCTGCCTCACAGAATTTAAAGTAATGGTAGCCATCTTGTTTACAGTTACATATGTACAGCAACTATAAAACTGAGTGACCAATTACCAGCAAAAAAAACCCCAAACGTAGTAAGTAGACATGCCGATTTGGATGAAGAACAATTAAATTAGCTGGAAGATAGCAAAATGGAAAAAAATCCAATTTTTTTTAATTGCTTTCTTTCAGGTCTGGCTGAAACAAAAAACAAATTGTCTCAGCTATGGAAAATGTACATCTTAAGGAAATCTTTATAAAATACGAAGAGATTTCTATGGGAATGTAAGAAATGCTCATGGAGAAGAATATAACATTTCAAGCTACATTAGTCGCTGAGCTGGAATAAACCATGAAAACAAAACTGGAGAATCTGGCACTATACACACACTCACCCCGACTTTGTCACTTAAAATAATGTATTTTTAGCAGTTTGTAAATGCTACAGAAAAACACAAAAGACACATCTGCACATTACACAGACCTCAAAAAACTATTGAAATCCAAGACGGCACTTAATTTATTTTGACCCACTCCCCCTCCATTCTGCTCAAACAACAGCGTCTTGCTCTGAGATGAAAAAAAAAAATGAAATCAGTGCCGCCTCCTGGTGGATCTTTTCAATGGCAATTTACAATCCAACCCATATCAAAAATAAACATTTACTTACTTTTGCTTGTTTCAATTAAATTAATTTGCTCAGCTTAACTTAGTGTGTAGTTCAAAGTTATAAATGGGACTACTTTATTGGCGTAAAGATATTTAATAAAAAACAAATAATTTTTTGCACCTAAACATGATTTTTTTTTTCAAATCCATTGTTTGACCTGCATTATACATTCAATTATTTGTTTATTTAGCAGACGCCTTTATCCAAGGCGACTTACAGAGACTCGGGTGTGTGAACTATGCATCAGCTGCAGAATCACTTACAATTACGTCTCACCCGAAAGACGGAGCACAAGGAGGTTAAGTGACTTGCTCAGGGTCACACAATGAGTCAGTGGCTGAGGAACCGGGGACCCCCTGGTTACAAGTCCTTTTCATTAACCACTGGACCACACAGCCTTCTCTGGGGTTGGAGGCACTCGACTTCGTGCCTCGCAACGCCCCGAGGCGTCCGTATATTTGACGTATACGGACACCCTGTCGGGCCTCATTGCATACATATATATCATCTCATACACTAATGAACACATTTGCCAAAATGTTTGTTGACTCCACTTACTCAGAATTTATGATTTTGTATTGGAAGTTACAGATGAAAAACATTAGCGCCAAATAGCCATAATTTAAGCATGTCAAAAAAACAGATGATGCAACAAGCATATTAATTGTAACTGCTGTTATTAGCAGACCAGTTACATAGCCCTTAGTTGAGCATCAGGCATACATCTTTCTCTCCAGAACTAAATATATAACCACCTCTATTGGCACTGCTTAGGTATAAAAGTACTACTATTTCATCATGCCTCAAAGGAGTTGGTTCTTTTATATGAGTGATTGAGAGCACTGGAGAATGGAGACCTCAGTCTGCCAAATCTGCTTACTGTAAGTCCTAAAATTGCCCCAACATACATATAAAATATGGCTTGGAGCAGCTGTTCTTCAATATAAGACAGCTATTTATGAGGCAGACTGCATGCCTCTATAGTTTTATGATATTATATAAAAAGAGTTTTAGATATCGAGTTTTTAAGCGGGAATTCATTTGCAGAGATTGACAGATGTGAGTATTCTGAGGTATGGCTTGTGGTGTTTAAAGGGAATAAGAAACACTTTTCGGTTTGTTTGTAAATGATAAAATAGATGGGAAAGCAATGTAATCTCAGGTGTTTTTTATTGTTTTTGATGTGTATATCTCAAACGTGCTGTTTAAATTCTGCGTGCTCTCAAACTGTAATCCACCATTGCTGGAAATCGCTCCTGTGACGTCACTAGTTGGAGAAGGCAGTGGGAAAAGTATGTGAAGTGTGTGAAGTAAGTGGTTTCTCTAATGAAAATTGTTTGGAAAATGTCATGAGATTCAGAGCTTTGTAAGTACGTTATATACAATCTACATTTAGCTTTTACATGAGTTGTCCAGTTTCCAAATGTCCATAGTACTTAGTAGTAAAGTAAATGCATTTGGAATCTGAATCCTTTCTTTCAGTATGGCCTATTTGGTGCTCTATGATTGGCTGAAATTCATAAGGCACCGGAAAGTTTTTACCAATGGATTGTAGCTCTTCAAAGTCTGATAAAGAACGGTCACTTCCAATGTCGGAGTGCTCTGTGAGATTTGCCATCTTTGTTTACAAGCCTGCCGGTCGAGCGCTCCAACCAGTGACTTCACAGGAAATCTCATTATGGCGGAACACATCAAAATGTAATTCACTGAAGAACTGTATTGTCACTACGAGCACTAGAGCACGCACTGTGGACTTGTGTTTGTGTCTGTGTTACGTGTGGGTGAATAAGAACGGGGCTGTGTATTATTTCGAGACCAACCCGTGGATTATAAACAGAGCAATACATGCTGCTGTATTGCCTGTTAACATTGATATTGTTTAGTGCTGTTTCGCCATCAGGCAATTGTATTATAAAAATAAAACACCATTGCACCTGGATTATCATTGTCTGTCTGATTATTAATCACCTGCACCTGCACACAGTTAACCACTTTGCCACATGATTTGTAGTGGTATATGGTTGTTTGACTCAGTAAACTGTAAATGCCACTTGAGAGTGCAGTTCATCTTGGGGCACACATGTAAATTGTTTTAACCTCCGGTCATATAAATGAGGCAGACTAGAATCTTTGTACATAGCTGTAGTCTATGATTCTTTTGCTCATGTTTTGATAATCGTATTTGTTCCATAAAAATGTACATTTGTTGTAACCTCCTGCCAAATACCAGAAACTGTTAATGAAGTATAATTCAGTGGCTTTACAACTATTTCTCTTCTTCATGTATACAAGCCATTCTATGACAAAGCTAAAAATACAAAAATTCCCTTTCATTATACCCCCGGGTATGCTCTTCTAGTTTATAAACAAAATACTCAGTATTTTTTGTAATTGCCTGTGATGGAGAGGCCCACCTCCTATGTATATTTGTGCGCTGTTTATTATGATTGATTATATTATTATGATTTATTGTATTATATATGACAGCAGAAAGCCTGTAATGTTATTATTTACGATGTGGACGAAAAGTTGCCGCCATTTGTACAGAATTAGCTGACAGTCATGCAGACTAATTTAAACCCATGTAGAATGCGACCATCTCCGGATTGATTGATTGTTGTTAATCTGGAGATGGTCGCATATAAATGGAGATCCACGGCTTTTGCAAGGGGGGAGTGGAGAACAGAGACGTGTCTGTCTGAAGAGAGATAGACTGGAAATACAATTGCTATCCTACAAACCTTACTTGCCTACTCACCTTCCTGAAGGGTACTCGTTTTCATTCGTTTTGTGTTCTGTTATAGTGTTTGTTTACTTTGGCCAATGTGCCCTTTTGTTTTGTGTTTATTTAAAGTGTATTATTGTTTAATAAATAGTGAGCGCCGTAGCATCTCATATTTACCCCACAGTTGCCGTGAGTGTGTGTGTGTGTTGCCTTTACTTCCTGGTCTGATGTCACCCACTGCAGCCAACTTGCCACATATGGAGTCAGAAGGGGGACAAACAACACCTCCATGAATCAGACCAGGGAGTGCGCCGGGCATTATTTTCAAAAAGTGTTTTTTTTTTTTTAAGAAGAAAAAGTGTGTTGTGAAGAAAGTCTTTTTTAAAAAAATCAGCAACAACAACAGCAGCAGCAGCAACAACAGCAGCAGCAGCAACAACAGGAGGAACTGGCACCACAGACACAGCGGAAAGGCCGCTGGGACGGCTATTTCCACCTGGTCGAGGCCTCGAGTTGGTGCCCTTCCTGCAGGGAGGGGGGCCACTCCGTCATCAACTGCCCCCCGCCCTGGAGAGGAGGAGGAGGAGGGATGACCAGAGGGCAGCTGGGAGACCTACATCAGTGCTCTCGAGGCCTTGAACATGTGCCCTGTCTGCGGGGAGTGGGGCCACTTTGTGGTCAACTGCCCCCTCCTCCAGGAATAGGAAGGCGCACCAGTTCCCAGCACAAGAGGGAGAATCCCCGCTGTCTCCATCGCGAGAGTGAAGAGCCCCACATTCTCCAGCATGAGAGATGAGAGGGAGAAGCCCCGCTGTCTCCAGCATGAGAGGGAGAAGCCATGCCTACCCCAGTGACCGAAGGAGCGCTGCACCAGTCCCCCTCGAGCGAAGGAGAGCCACACCAGTCCCCTGAGACCGAGGGAGAGCCGCATCAATCCCCAGTGCTAGAGGGAGACTACCTGCTGCTCTTGCCTCCACTGCTAGAGGGAGACTACCCGCTGTTCCCACCTTCGCCGCCAGGAGACTATCCTCTACTCGCGCCTTCGCCACCAGTAGGAGACTACCCCCGGTTCCCGCCTCCACCGCTAGAGGGAGACTACCGGCTGCTCTCGTTTCCACCACCAGAGGGAGACTATCCGCTGCTTCCACCTTCGCTGCCAGGAGACTACCCGCTGCTCCCGCCTCCACCGCTAGAGGGAGATTACCTGCTGCTCCCGTCTTCGCTGCCAGGGGGAGACTACCCGCTGCTCTTGTATTCACCGCCAGGGGGACTGCCCGCTCCTCTCGTCTCCACCACCAGAGGGAGACTACCCACTGCTCCCGCCTCCACCGCTAGAGGGAGACTACCCGCTCCTCTCGTCTCCACTGCTAGAGGGAGACTACCTGCTGCTCCCGTCTCCACCGCCAGAGGGAGACTACTACTTATTTACTTTGGCCAATGTGCCCTTTTGCTTTTTGTTTATGTAAAGTGTATTATTGTTTAATAAATAGTGAACGCCATAGCGTCTCATATTTACCCCGCAGTTGCCGTGTGTGTTGCCTTTACTTCCTGGTCTGACTTCACCCATTACAGCCAACTTGCCACATAGCCACATTCTTATTTCATATTTTTTTTGGTTGAACAGTAGTGATTGAGTTTGTTAAACCCTACTTAAGTTTTTTATTTTTTAATTTTTTATTTATTTTCATTGTTAATTAAGGAAAAGGGTAAAAAGCACACATTGAATGATTAAGCACATACTGGTATTAGGCACATACAAATAATAAGTTGTTCACAGCTTTAATGATTCAGTTCGGACCAGCATTTTAAACAGTCGATACCAAAATTCCAAAAGGTTTCTGCAAGAGTACTTTAAAACTGAAAATCCAGGCCTAAAATAGTATCATTGGGATTCACTAGAGCATGGTCTGTTAATGTTATCCTCCAGGAGTCCCTCAGCCTTCAAAGGGAAATAAGAGAGTATGATCTAAATTGAAACTAAGATTTACATTTTGCTAATTATTTTCCCTTACAATATGAATAAATATAACAGTATTCTTAAAATATTTCTAAGTGATGAAAACCCTAGCTATTGGGGTGCTCATGCATGTTTTCTTTTTTAATTGTATTTTGGGAACCCCTAATGCAATAGTAATGAATCTTGAACTGGACATTCCTTAGCACAAGTTCTTCTGTGTATCATAATATTATGGGCTAATGAAAGTTATACCTTTAGAGGCATGAATATTTTTTTTAGCCAGAAGACAATTAAAGTATGCAACAGTATTATTTTGTCTACTATCAGGAGCTAATAAACTATCGATTTCTCAAAATAAAACCTACTATGTACCTTTTTTTGACCATAACAAGTCCTAACATGCTGCAGAGTTGTTGTGCAAAGGGATAGGGTTTCTCTCCATGGAGATACTGCTGCCCTTTAAATGCAAGTGCATCGCATAGCACTAATGCATTAGTGAAGTTGAAACCATCCTGTGCAGGTCATTAACAATGACTGCTTCTACTGAAATATAAAAAGCTTCTCTTTTTGTTTTTGTTTTAGGTGGTCTAACCCGTTGGACTTCATTTGGCTGGACAAGACTTTACTTCTCTTGTAAACACTGTAAACCCCACAAAAGGAAACCACCGATATCATCTATCAAAGACTTCTGCAAGGAGACAACGCATTGAAAGGGATTCCAATGGGGACGATGCCTAATCCGCAGAGGACTGTAACAGTTCAAATGGGCACACCTCTTGTAGTAGGAGATCACCAGGGGAACAAGGAGTCTACTGACAACTGGCAAAAACAAACAAGCTCAAATCTAAACAAGACTTGCATATCCCCAGCTGATCACAGACAGAGTAATGCTTGTTTAATTGAGTCAGACATGACTTCGGCTGATGAGACCCTAGGCTGTGGAAAACAAAGCAGGATGGATATTTGTAATCCAAAAGGAGATAACAGGAAATCGGAAATGATAATTCCCAAAGAATTGGACTCAGCCGGAAATTTGAAAAGCTGGTGTAACATTGACCATAACACTGACCGTAACACAGAAGAAAACATAAGAGATAACAACGCCAATCTAACAGTATTGACAGCTTCTCAGAAGGAGGAAGGTTCTACAGCAAGCCAGCCTGCTCCAGTTTACTTAACAAAGACTGATTTAGAGGCAAATGACAATGATATCCCCTCTGATCATCTCCTTACAAAGCCAATTATAATGAGCCATGCTGGCATTGTTACAGGTGATGTCATTGCCTTGTCCTTGCAATCAACAAAACGAAAGGATTCTGACATCACTAAAGTGAATCTCTCTGTCTCAGCAGAATTGAAAGCACAGAGCTCCAATATGGCAACAGGTAATGATGTTTCAGAAAAAACTGAAGGTGCCAAAAAGAACCAAGAGGAGACAGCTCTAGTGAAACCTCACAAAGAGCTGTCAGAGAGTAAGGCAATAAATTCACCAACTGAAGTTCAACAGTCTACTTTAAAAGAAGCATTAAGCCATGAGTGTATTGAAAAGGACTTAAAGGTCCTGAAGGACTCTGGGAGATCTTCATACAAAGCCACACAGGAAGGCCTGCCAGAGGATATTATGACTCCTGGAGGACAACAGAAAGGCTTAACACTGGCACAGATGGCAAACCAAGCAGCGCATATCCAGAGCGTTCTGCCAGAATCATCACAAGGCCAAAAAGAGCAAAGGAAGAAATTTAAAGAGGTGGCAACAATGACATTTCCATCTGAATGCAGTCCCATTGCTAGAAAGAGCTGCCACGATGTAGAGATCCAAGCTGTTCCCAGTGTTCAGTGCAAATCAGCATCCACTAGCCCATATCTTTTCCCACCAATTGTTTGCCCCAACCATTGCTGTGAAGGGAAAGATGATTCTGATCATCTAACAATTGTGTACCAGACTGGGTTGGAGCCATTGAGTCCCGTTTACGAAATCACCACAGGAGTAGGTCCATTGAAAGGTCCTAGTGTCATTCAGGATGTACTTTCGGAGACACCTCTTACAAATGCTTTTCAGGCAATTGTGTGTCACCCACCAGGAAATGGTATACACAACTTAACTGACCAATCCGAGACAGCTAAAGTGGATGCTGATTTAGCTGAGGCTACCTGTAAAATAACAGTGAATACTCACCATTCCGCATCAACCACTCAAAGTGAACTTGGACCTGCAACAAAGCCCAAGGAAAACACTCTAGAATATAAATGCATTGTAAAAGAGGATGCTTTGCCTTTAAAACCTGTTTACCAAATAAATATAGAGACTCCCAGCCATGCAGACCCTATTCCCAGTATTAAGTTACAGAGTGAGCCATTAAAGACTCAGGAAAACATGAACAAAGCAGACCCTTCTGGAGTGAATGATGTATCTTCTGATGGCCTCTCTACTAAACCAAGTACAACCAACCATTCTTGCAGTGCCATTGCTGATGTTATGCCCTTGCCTAACCAGGCAATCAAACTAGATGTTTCTGATACTAAATGCTCTCCCTCAGCACAGGAAACTAAACTTTGCCTTGTAGAATTAGATACTTCAAAGCAAGCACCACCTTCCTCCACTGGGAAAGCTTGTGAATCTGCACAGTCTAAAAGAGATGATCACAATAGTGTCCATTCAGCCAAGCCAAATATTGTCATTGATAGTATGAAGCAATCCATGCAGTCTGAAAATAAATCTAAGGTCAGTAGCAAACCAACACAAGCCCAGAATCTCAAGACTAATTCTAAGCATTCAGACCACAAATCTTCTGCGGCAAAACAAAATTCAGCTCATAGAGAAACTAATTTGGGAAACAAGAAAAACGAGACAAGCTCTAAAAGCAAACAGCAAAAGAAATCTAAGGGTGTCCATGACGTACTGTGGGATGAACAAGGAATGACTTGGGAGGTTTACGGCGCCTCCCTGGACCCTGAATCTCTGGGATTTGCCATCCAGAATCACCTTCAGTGCAAGATCAAAGAGCATGAGAAAAAAATAACACCACAGACTCAGAGCAGAAAGTCAATTTCCTCAGAGACTTCCACCAGTAAGAAAAATAAAAGGAGGCAACAGAACATTTTCAGGTCCGTCTTTCAGAATGTTCGACGGCCCAACTGCTGCGTGCGCCCTCGTCCCTCCTCTGTGATAGACTGAACTCGGGTCTGAGCTCGGGTCTAAAATATCTTTTACGTTTCCTTCATCATCTGTAAAATAGTCTCTGTTCACATTGGTTTTGGAAATAAACAAGTAAATGGGTAAATGGAAATTGATTAAAAGTGCGATCTAGCCTGAAATGTTCAAAGTAAATTTTACATAGAAGCAACTCGGGCAACCAGTTGCTGCAAGTTTGGGCTCAGTTTTTTTTTTTTTTAAACAACCGTAGTAGCTTAGTATATGAAAAGACACTTTTAAGAAAGATTGTATCATAGAAATCCAGATTGCAATAATAATATAAATGATGTGCATGTGAATTTGTTACCCCTAACCATCCCAAGGGATTTTATGTATGATAACTTTCATGTTACTGGTAAATAATAAACCATTGTAAAGCATGTGCATTTGTTAAATGTTTTTGAACAGATTTTTTTTGAAAGATTTAGCTTACATCCTAATTTTAAGAAATCATCAAAGACCATTTCACATTGACTAATACTGTGCTTGAGTCTGAGACTCATGTATGTTGCTTCCAGGTAAAAATTACCGTTGTTGGTTTGTTTTTTGGCTAGACAGACCTAAATGGGTCTGATATATATTCAATGTCCATGTTGTGTTTTTTGTTAATGCTACATACCAATCTGACCAATCCAACACTTGACCTGATTAATTCAAGGTGGTTGGCTGTATTTCAACTCCCAAGTTGTGTTTACCTTTTATTAAAAAAAAATACTGCTATAAACCTCTGTGGATTTCATTTTCAATCATTTGAAAGTGCGACCTGGAAGACTTTGAACAAACTATACATTATACAGTACTCACATTCTTATCTGTACCAATTAACACTAGGTTTTTTTGTTAAGACACTGATTGAAATCCCAACTGAAGCATTGCACTGAAGGGCAAATAGACAGAGAATTAAAGTGTGTGAAATAAGCTATTAAAAAAGAAACTATTGTGTGAAATAATAACTAGTGTGTGAAATAAGCTATTAAAAAAAGAAGGGTTGTTCATTTTTCATCTGCATTCCTCATTAATGCACACTTTATGTCCCAGAGAATATTAAAAGTATGTCAATGATGGGAATTTTTTAAACCTTTTTAAGCAAGGCAAGGTTTGTAAAGATTTATCATGTGGTGATTCCCCTAGAGAAGTCAGGTCACGGGTGATGAAAATACAAGTAACTTGTATTTCAAGGACCTATATCGTCTTAACAGTTTTCCTTTTGAAGAGGTCGATTCCATGGAACTAGACGGGTATTTTCTGTGGCCAGTTATTATAGGTTAATATTGGCTAGAAATCTTAGTAAGACAGGTTTAGGAAGGAAAGGCATTTGAGTTCACTTTAAAGGTCAATTTGGTATGGTAGGAAATATCAGTCAACTAATGTATTCTTTATGTTTTTTTAGATTTGTATTTTGTATTATTTTTTTTTAGCCATTACATGACTTTTTTTTAGAACTAAAGTACCTCTGTGATCTCAGTGGAGATCTGAGAATCCATTCTAAACTCGTCAGATACATCAGGTACCCCAGAGTGTAACCATTAACCTGAAACACCGTAGTGGATGTAAGAAATGCCACATTAACTCTAAGCGTAACAATCTAAGAGCAAAATATTTCTTACCCATACCATGTTTATTAACCCAAGATTTTCTTATGGTCTCCATATCTCCAATCTGTAAAGCTCCTAGGATGTCATGCTTAGATTTTTTGAGACTTTTTTATTTTATTTTTTACAGCATATGGTAAAGACTTGATTGCTTAGTCTTTTGTTTGACTAAGGTAGTTACTGCTATACAGGTGGCTTTTTAATCGTCTGGACATTGATTTTTATTTCAATGTTGTTTTTTTTTACTCCTGTTTAACTTTTTCTATTTACTTTTTGCATTTCAATATGTTCAATCTGGTACTATTCAAACAATGCATACTAATCATTATACCAAACATTTAATTGGTCTAGACCAGGGGTCTCCAGCCATGGTCCTGGACAGCTACTGGGTCTTCTGGTTTTCATTTCAACTGAGCTCTGTTAATTAATTGCACCCATTATTGGCTTAATTAACAGGTGTTCCCTATCTTTAGCCATTGATGACGTAGATACCTATAAAACGTGAGGATTCTGGGCTCTCCAGGGCCAGGGTTGGAGACCCCTGGTCTAGACAATAATACAGTTTTACTGTACATAACTGAGTATGGTTAGTGCTGTAATCTTAAAAGACACCACTGTTATGTATTATACTATAGACAGTAGTGATACTCAGTTATCATTTAAATCTGTTTTCAATTTGATCTCACATTTCAATGCTATTTTTTAATATGTACATTTTAAGCACAGCTAAATCTCACATGCATTTAGGGGGCAAGACGTCTGAGCACTGAGAAAACCTTGTGTTCAATGGAGCTGACAAATGAAAAGCCTTTTACTTTAAAGCAGACAAATTATTTCCTGAATTACATTGATACTTAATACAGCTTCAGTTTGTAAAACTAAACAAATGGATGACAAGAGATTTGCATACAAAGGTGTTATTACCCCTTTAGGATAATATTTTGTATTCTGTGAATAACATTCTTCATTTGAAAATATGCAGTGTTTGTATTATGAAACGACATGCTGTGAATTTTTTTTTTTTTTTTTGCCCTAGAATGCTTTGTTTGCACATCACATTCTGGTAGGCATAAATATCTAATCTGCTTTCCTTAGCCGACCGTACATAAAAAGAGGACCAGGCTGCTCAAGAAGAGTGTTACTGTTCTTGTGAAAGTAATCAGATAATGTAAAGCACTGGAAAAGTCTCATTCACTGTAATGTATAATATTTGAACAGTACATGTTTTAATAACACTTTGGGAGTGTGGGATGTATTTATATGTGAACTATCTGTCATTGCAATATTGTAAAGATCAGACCCCGGTCACTAAATCTTAGTAAAATTTGTAAAGAGCAAAAAATGGACACTGATGGATACTGATAATCAGCCAGCTAGCTATTTGCATTTCATTATCCATCAAGGTCAGGCCTACAGTTGATCTGATCTAGCCAGCATTGGTAGTTACATATGAATGCATTTTGCTCTTAACAATCTTTTTGGAAATATTATGATAGAACCATCACATAGCCTCATGTTTTGTAGTCTTTAAGCTTGAATTGAAAAGTTTCCTTTTTTATTTTGTAACTTCAGGACTTCATATTCAGTTATAGATGGTTGATTACAATAACTTTAGGCACTTCTTAAGTTATAAGATGCAACACATACAGTATTTATTCAGATAACTGTCACTTGTCACTTGTTTTTCCTGCTCTTGTGTTGTTTACTTCCTTCTGTATCCTGTGATATTCTTCAATACAGTCACATTTTCCAAACAAACTTTAGATAGAATAATCTGGTGAATTTGAAGAGCCTTTTTCTCAATTTCTTCATGTCTTGCCTATACTGAATATGACAAACACAAATAGTGTACCCCTGACAAGAGGGTGCTGGCTGTAGGAACATATGTCACCATGAAGTTGAAAGGTTCCCTTTCATTGATGGAATAACAAAATAAATCAATCTCCATCCATGGCCTGCCCGAAAAGTCGTAAATCTCATTGAATTTCGGACCAAATGGAAAAAACTTTGAAAGCCCACTAGTGTAGTAGACAAACTGAAGTAATTCTCCACAGGTGGGATCTTGTGCTATTTGACTTATCATACACCCTGAATATTTACTGCAGATGTTACAGTCAATGGAATATAAACTACTGCTGAAAGTACCAAAGAGACTTGCATAGCCCAGGGTCATTCTTAATAAAATGATTTAGGAATTATTATTGGACATAACACTTACCTTATTCTTTTTCAATACCATGGTGTAAAATGTTTCAACAAAGCAATCAGACAGAGGTAATCATCAGGGGTAGCCTATGGAGAGCATTTTTTCTCTGCACTTTGATCTGTTTTATGTTGGTCCCCATTCAGAGGACATGCTTCCTTGCCTACTGGTACAGTTCTTATATTGGTGGCCTATGTATAGCGAGTTGAAGCAACAATTCACACCAATGGTGTGAAGTGATTAGGTTCCAGGAAGCAGTAGCCATCTTTGAGCTACAGCAGTGAAATATTTGTGTCCCAAAATACTGTATATTATAAGTATATAAACAAGCAAATAACCAAAAGATCTTCGATGAAAGAAAATAATTTTCTGTTATTAGACTATTACGGAAATGACATTGGGTATACAGAAATCTATAATTTATTTGTGTTATGTATTGTTTAACAAAGTAGCAATTGCAGTAATTAAGCTGTTAATATTAGTAAATTGATCAGACATGAATTACTGTATACTCTTGACTCCTTTAGTGAACCTTGAGAAGTTTCTTACTGATTTTGTAATATTATGAGGTAGAATTTCCTTAACAATTGGGTGTAAATTGCATTTCTGCATTACATCTTGACAAATCAGGGCCTAAATTAATTTTCCAATGCCGATGAGAAGGAAGGACTAAAGAAAAAAAGTGTTTAAGGTCTGTCAGATGTAGTACACTCCAGTATATTTTACTGCTCTTAATGACAAAAGTACTTTCTCACTTGGGGTGAGTTCAATGCCACTGTTCACTCGGTGTTGCATGAAATAATTGGCAGAGCTACTCTCTTCATTGGCTTTGCACCCAGTGGAAAACGTGTCCTACTTTGTGGTAAAACCTACAGAAGCAGAATTCCTATTCTTTTTTTTCTGTCACTGCTGCACTATACCCATTGAAGCAGCTTGGCTCTTTAACTGTCCTTTTGGTGCATATCTACATGAGGAGATTTACATTTCAGTGTCCTTATTATTTACTGCTAGACAGCGGAAGGACCCTGTAGCAAGGAGAGAAAGTCAAATTGATCTGAAGGGCACCTTTTGCTGCTTCATAAATTAATTCTTTATTAGGGCTGACAGACCAAGAACACATAAATCAACAGCCTCTAGAGAACACACTCATTGTTATGTGTGGAGTGACCCTTTGCGCATCACTTCATACAGCGTATGTACAGTACCTAGCTTAGGTAGCTTTCCATTTCTGATTCTTATTGTATTTGGTAGAGTGCCAAACATTATGGATTACGTTTAAATAAATAAATAAATAAATAAATAAATAAATAATAATAATAATAATAATAATAATAATAATAATAATAATAATAATAATAATAATAATAATAATAAACTGGTAGCAAGTCTGTGATGGAAAATCAAAAACATATTATCATTCAAAAAATGCATACAATAGAAATGTAAATACAATACCAGTATCTCAATTTATTTCACTTTGCTAATTTCCCCTTTATGTATGTTTCGGATGATCTTTTCCATTTGCTGAACCATAGTCCAGACATTTCCTGCCCTGGTTGTAAACACAAAAAAAGGTATATTGCAAAATACACAGTATTACTATGTTCTACAACCACTGTATGTGAAAATGTAAGCTTGACATACAGACAATGGACAGATGCCTCCATATCCACATATTCTGATACCTGTGTGTGACAGAAAGACAATGATTCTTGGTGGTAAATCTCTCTCACGACCTGTGAGGGTGCTAAGTAACGGGAACAGAGTACCCTGGACTGCTTGGCCTGACACTTCGTTCCTAGGGTTAAAAGGAAGTCGGTCATTTCGAAAAGGGGCGGAGCTTCGGGACATTAACTCATCGACCCGGAAGTGAAATGATGTGGCAGCCAGCATTGGAGGAGCGGCTGCAATCATTTACCAAGGGATCATGAGTGACGGTATAAGTAGGGGACACTTATTCCTAAAATGTATAAGACTACTGTACAAAAAAAAGGAACTTGTACAAATGTTTTTTTTCACAAAGCCGACAGAAAAAAAAATATGTGGAAGAGCAACTGTAGCAACTGTTGCTATTTTTCCTTCTTACAAATAGGGTCTGATTTTCAGAGGGGGCAAAATAGTTTCCAATGCAAAACACCTTTGCATAACTCGTATAACTCAGCTGCACAATGGCATTTTAGGGTTTGCACTTTTTTTAAGTACACTCGCATTACAGCTTGTTAAGCAATTGAAATACGTAATTGGTTCTATTTTGCAATTAACTCCTTATTTTCAAAGGCTGCAAAACACCAATGTGATCACTTAGTACAACAAAATACAGGTGCAAACCCTCTCGGGTCTTATTTCACCTGTGACCACTGACAGGGCTACTGAGCTGTAATCAACAACGGAGGATATCAAAGTGTTTCTGATTCACCGACTGCAGCACGAGAGGGAAGGGAGGAGGAGAAGACGACCCTAAACCCAGAATAGTTCATCCCCGTGACACATTTCTAGATCTAACTCCAATACAGATTGGATACAGATACTATATTATAACAGAGCTGTGTCATATGCTTAAGTGATTCAGAATCAAAAGCAGCCAGCAGTCACGCCATACCTGTACCTGTAAAGGCATTTGCCAGTCTTCTATGTCAAAGGCACTGACTGATGTCACAGATGCAGTTTTCCATAGGGCAAGGGAGCATATAAGATTTCCAATTGGGGATGTGGAACAAAATGGAACCAAGCACACATTTTATCAGTTGTTTTGCTTCCAAAACATACAAGGTGTAATAAATTGCACACATGTTGCATTATGCCCAGATTCTAGGAATGAAATTGCTTTCTGAAACAGAAAACATGATCATTCTTTAAATGTTCAAGTTTTATGTGATGCTCAAACTATTATCACTGATGTAGTGCATGCCATGACTTATTTATCCTGGAGAACAGTGCCTTCTTGAGAAAATTTGAACAGGGGCTTCTAAGTGGAGGCTGGCTTTCAGGTAGGTTGCATTTGTCACGGTTTGTCTTTTAATTGACATATTCAATTTGAAGTTGTTTTAATATCTTACTTAAAACTATTTATGTTTGCAGATGACAGCACATACCCACTTAAAACGATGGCTGACGATAACCCCAATATTAAACCCACAAACACAACAAGAAATACAATACAATGCTGCTCACATTTTAACTCAAAATGCGATTGGGTGGTATTTTTGAAATAAAGATTTAGATGTCTTCATAAATCTACTGGTGAGCTACATTATGATCCTGGTAAGTTATGTAAGATGGTTGTGGTATGTTGCATGATTCACAATAGCAATTGTGGTCTGGAGCTTCTACTGGATAACGGAGATGAAATGCTACCAGGGGACATAGATAGAGATCAGCATCACCATTATCAACGAAACCATGGAGCACAGGCAAGGCAACTGAGTGAACAGGTTATGAAAGGAATGTTTCATACTTGGTAAGTTTGCTCATTAAACTTAATTATTGATTAGCATTAAAGTACTTTTGATAAATCATTTTAGAATATATTATATGACCACGATACAAAATAAATATGTAACAAATGTATATTAATGTTTTAACATTTTTATTATGATTTTTCACAAACGCTACAGAAATATTCCAGTGATATGCAATATTGATTCCATTTTAGTACAAATGTTTTATTACAATCATACTCTTGCAAATCTTTTGGATGGTTCCCTTTCCCTGTCGCTCCTCTGCTGTGCCACGCCAAGAGCCTTGCCCTTGCCACGAGGTCCACCTGGTTTGGATGCAGAAGAGTACAGCTGCTGTTGAATGTTAGTTGGTACTACAGGGCTCTGGCACAGTGGAGGCAGTCCTGGGGTTGGAATTGTGCTCCATTACCATGAATGTATGCTCCAGGAGTGCATTGGGTCTGACTAGCTCCTGGTGTATATCTTCATTGGAACCTACCCACCGGTCTACCAATACAGTTTAATTTATTCTAATATTTCACATACTAACTTACATGCTTTTTGTTTCTATTGGTGATATTTTACATTTTTCTTTCAAGGGCATTTAAAGATTAAGTAGTTCCAAAAAATATGCTGTTACACGTCCCAGGTGTGGCTACTGTTTAAATAAAGTACCTGTAATTTCTCTTTTCATTGTTAACATCCTAACAACGTTTTACACTTATAACTTTAAAGTCTGTTTCTAAGTTATTTTCAAAATGTCCACTCTAGTGCTCTGATAGTGTAAGGATTATTGCCCACATTGTCAAACAGGTAACACAGCAATAATGATCCATGATGTGGTACGGAACAGAAAAGCTGTTGCTGTTGTGTTTTTTTTTTTTTTTCAAATCGCCTTCCTGCAGTGATTTAGAGGACAGATCTCAAACCCCAGTGCACTAGAGCGGACATTTTAAAAACAGCTTTGAAACAAACTTTAAAGTTATAAATGTAAAAAGTTGTCAGGAAATGACAGGTGCATTATTTAAACAGTTGTAGCAACACGTGGGGAACCCTGCTACTTACTCTTTAAGCAATCTTCCCTGGTGAAGCGACGGCGACGTGCAGGGGAAGCAGTACCTTCACCCTGGCTTTGAGAAGACTGGGATGTAGACATGTCTGCTCTTCTCCTTACTGCACATTTACACATTCACCTGTATGAGAAGCCTCGCCTCTTGCTTCCTCGGATTCCATTAGATCTGCCCGATCATGTATCCCAGATACAGCCACTGGATCGATCAGGCAATGAAGTTTCTCTGAAGGCGTTAGCTGGGCTTGAATCAGTGGTATGCCTGATTCCCTGGAATCTCAATTGAGCATCGCAATTTTTTGCTTAGTTCTGCGCTTTAGGTCCCAAAATATATTTTGGACTTCCTTAATTGAAGTTTTTATGGAGGTTGTGCTTATTTTTTCGGTTATTTTACTGTAATGTTGTAGGTTATTAAGAGACTAAAGCTACCACTGAACTAATATGCATAACTCAGCCTTTATCCATGAAAGTGAACTCCTAGGCCGAACAGCAATGAAGCTGGTTTAACACCTTGAAAAAAGGCAACTGGGTAACTTGCTTCCTCACATGTGCCATCAAAAAATCCAATCCAAGAAGGATTTAGCTTCCTACAACCCTTTAATTGCAAAAACATCATCGTTGGGTTACAAGTAGAAATCATTATTCATCTCTCTGTGTTGGCATAAATGAATTGCTTCCTGAGTACTTTATTTTAAAAAGAGAAAAGTAAAAAGAACCCTTCTTGGCTGACCTAATTTGTAATCGTCTTATCACATGCATGCTGACCTAGTTATCATATTGCACCCTGGAGCCAGCCTGCCAGCTCTTTACTGCATCCCCAGAACCAGGCTGCCACATTTCTATCAAATCAATACAGTATCTCTATGTGTCTGTGACTGCAATATTACTGATTTCATTACATTAAGGAGTACTATACTGGATTTAACGTCTTACCAGTTTAATACCCTTTGTTAAAGTTTACAGCAGTAAATTTGCACAGTAATTTTGTAGTTTTCCCATGTTTATACTATGCATTTACCATAGTTTGCTATGATTTGCCATGCTTTTGGATAAACTTTACTATATTCTTTATTATAGTCAATGTTTATTCGTTTGTGATATTAAAAATATCCTGTTTAGAATACATCGGAACACAGTCAATGTTAGGTCAAAGGCTGTCAGGCACTAAAGCTAACCTGCAGTGAGTTCCAGTTGTAAAAGCTGCAATGCATGAGTTGATCTGAATACCAATATGTGAAGTCACTGTAGCAGCTGTTAAAGCCTATGTCCCTGATATACAGCAGTGGTGTTGTTCCCTACTGAATTAAACAGCTCTGCAGCTGCACGATTTATAGGTGAACAAATAGAAAACAATTGAAGTAAGCAATTCTGGCATGCTATTATGCAATTTATTTCTGCTCATTGTCAGGAAGTGACAAATGGAACCAAACAACAACACGTTTGAAGTATTCCTCTTTTTTACTTAATTTAAGAAATGCTAAATTCTGCAAGGAAATATTTTATACAACAAGTGATGCAACAGCCTTTCATTAACAATGGAATCATTTGTTTAGAATAGAACTCATAGAACAGGTGTGGCCCAGCTTCTTGCCCTTACCCCCTTCTTATGAGGTGTGACAGCAAGTCCTTAATTAAATGATTCCTCAATCATTCTGCCTAATTGTCCAAATTGCCCCCTCCGTCCCCCTAGTTACCTACACTCTTAAACATAGAAGACTGGATATACTCCTCTGTTTTGGGTCTGTTATAACTAGAAATTGAGATCATTTTTAAATGCCCACATGAAAAATATACTGTGAGGTTTAAGACTGAGAGTGAATATTGCAGTCCTCAAGTTAAGTATATTCAGGGGCTGTTTTACTCAGGGATTTGAATATGCAAATGTATCCTTCAGTGGGGATAATAGACATCTGGGTATAAGATATTCCACACTTGTCAGACCAGCTGAATAAACCAAAAGCAGAACATGCAAACAGAGATTATTAGTGAAACCCACACACAGGCTGCAATTCTGGCACCTGTCCAGGAGATGTCCCCACAGATATGGCATAAATTAGACAAAAAGCCAAAACAAATGCAACATTACAATAGAGTTAACAGAAACTTGGCTGGGTGTCAGTAGTAAAAGTTGATAAGGAGGTATATTGGGTAGAAATACTAAAATATATGAGCTTTCATTTTGGTTCTACTTTGAGTGTTTTATAGTTATGGATTATTAGGTATATTGAGGTTATGTACAGGTAGTGGATAAAAAAATGGAAACACCAATGTAAAGTCACTTTATAGGGCGTTGGGCCACTATGGTATCCCGCTCTGTGGAGTTCTCGGCACACCGTTTTTGATGAAACTGGCTGCTCGCGCCCCAGGTTGAAATTTGCAGTCACTTGATCTGCAGTTGCTCGCCTGTTTTGCCTTGCACTTCGAATTAATGCACGGATATCACGATCCTGGAGTATGCGCTTCCGCCCACTGTTGCCCTTTGCTGATGATGCCTTTCCCTCGGAGTTCCATGCCGACATCACCTTAGACACCGTTGCTCGTGAAACACCAGCAAGTTGAGCTGTCTTGGTCACTGAAGCTCCTGCCAAACACGCCCCAACAATCACCCCTCTTTCAAAGTCACTGAGGTCTCCTCTTGCAGCCATGCTAACCATAATTATAGGCAACCAGGCCTGTCCAGCATTTTTATACATGACCCTAAGCATGCTGGGATGTTATTTGCTTAATTAAGGCATGAGCCACACCTGTGTGGAAGCCCTTGCTTTCAATATACTTGGTGTCCCTCATTTACCCAGGTGTTTCCATTTTTTTGTCCACTACATGTATAGTGTGAAATGGAAATTGTTTTCATGAGAAAGGAAACTTCACATGATAGATCCAGATAGATTCAAGGTCACATTTAACCTAACACTGCTACCTTAGTGATAAACATATTTATTGCAGGCAATAAATATCCCTCTTATGATTTTAAACAACCCTAATTATAGATAGTGAAATGCTGCATGTTGCTGTATATAAGAGGCCTCACCAACAGTATTAATTAGTGTGCTTTATTACTGCCATAGCCACTGGTTAATATAATCAATCAACATTTTTTTTTAAGAATTTGAGGTAGTTCTTGCATTAAAAACAAACAAACACTAGAAATATTAGTAATGCTTTCTTGTTTCAGTTCATTTTGGCTTTTTAAGGCAGGCTATTTGGCATACCATGAAAAATGATTAATGTTTTGCAGCACAGACATTAACAATCATATTAACTTTGAGATTTTGTACATTTTGTCTTTACCATCTCTGTAGCTGGAGGGAAGTATCGAGACACATTTCAAATTGCAATTAAAGGGGAAGTCTCATTCAGATTGTATTTATTTTACCTGGATTCTGCTCCGCTGGTTAATTGTGCACTTTTTCCATCTTCCATCTTGGTACCCACCTGTCATTTTTAGTATGAGTAAGCATATGTACAACTCCAAATGAGTCCATGAATAAGATCTGCTTGCTTCCTACCATAACAATCTTCCATAGATCACCTCTTAATATATGCACAATACATTGATGACCCCAAACCAAGACCAACCACCAGTCAAATTCAATTTCAGCTCCTCTGCAGTTTTGAGATGTGAAAATAGTGTCTTGCTCCATAGGGTATAATGGCCCTGTTAAAAAGCTTCTTTTTTTTTTTGCAATTGCAACTAGATATATTGTACAATATTTATATTTGAACCCATTATTGTTAATTTGTTTTTTTCAGCTTATTAAACCAGGTACTTTATTGTTAAATAGCTTTACCTTTCAATAACTGATAATGTCTTGTGTTCTTAGAAATGAAAATGTATGATCTTATCAGGTTTATGGTGCTGTTTTGCTTTTCTTGGCGAGTGAAATTATGAACTACATTTACAGATACTTACAGATAACTATTGTACTCTGAACGAGTCTCTTCGCTGCAATCAGCTAAAATTGCTCCAAACCAGCTGGCCTTGGCACATAGCAGAACTCCTCGTCCTGGCCTGAGTGTGCTGCAGATTTACTGTGTTTAATAAAATATGACACGCAGGTATTTAATTTAAATGCTAAATACTACACAAATTTGGATGTGTGGTCCCTTTGGTTAGATCTCTTGATGTCGGCCATAGGTGAAGAAAAACTAATCATGTGTATTATATATAAACCTGTGACATGTTTAATCAAGTTTACAAATATAGTCAGTTTTATTTTTGTGCTCTATAATAGAATATACAGGCTTTCTAGCCATAAATATATTCCCAAAAAGGAAGGAAATTTTTTGCAAAAAACTTTGTTAATGCATCAGTTAGGGTTTATAACCCTAACTCTGTATTCCCTCCCACCCCCTTACAAACAGTGGAAGGGGAGAGGTAACACCAACCACAGACAGCCATCAGTCAATACAAACAACAAACAACTCTCTGCAGATAACACAAGAGACATCCATCTTCATGGTCCACTACCTCCATGCCAGTGTGTTGGGGGGTCATGTATATCTGGGCACTGCTTATGCAGGTCTAGTAGGAGACAGATGCATAATAATGGCACCAACACATACACTGTACCTCTATGAATTCCACTGCAATGACCAATGTCTAGTGTGGCATCCACATGTTTGATGTGCATCAGTTTTTTGGGTGGGGGGTGGTGGATTGTATGCAGGGCAACATGAGGGGAAGTGTGTATGTATGGTAAATCATGAGACACAGGTGCATGACAGAAGGACTATCAATAGTGCTGTAATATGAATCTATGTACTAGCATAACTTTCTGTGGTATGGAATTGCAGATGTTCAATGGCATAATACAGTATTTTGCAAGGGAGGAAGGGGTGATGGGCCAACATTAGCATTCATAGTTTAAGAACAGGACACCCATGTGACAGATGTATGACACAATGATATTGTCACCTGTAAAAATGAAAGTGTATGAGGTACACTGTTATGAAACTGTTTTTACATGAGTGAGTGGAATGTGCCGTGTCATGTCAGTTTGAGAGGGCAGCACCAACAATACAGATCAACCAAGAGTTTTTCAGTGTCATACTGGATGAGCAACAGAATACAGTTTAATGGGAGGGATTGCCTCACCGTCACAGTTGAGTTGTATACGTTGTGCTTTAATGCCAGTATATTCTGTATTCTCCAGTGTTTTAGGACTATGTTGGCAGATAGCACACACATGTGTTTTGTAAATATCAATCCTTATGCAGTGCAGATGGATATCTCTTGTTTTATCTGCAGAGTTGTATGTTGTTTTCTCAAAAACAAATCATTTTAGGAAATCTTTTTTAGCAATTTTTTTTTTTTTTTTTTTATGGCTGAGGAAAGAAAGTTACAAGAAATAATGCTAATTCAAAAGTATTCCTACCCTGACAAGGAAAATGAAATTAATAGCTAGTTGAGGCACCTCTTGCAATAATAACCTCTTTTAAACGATTAGGATATTTGTCAATGAGCTTTTCAAATCAAAACTGTTCTAGTTCATTCAAATTCTGAGGACTTCTCTTGTGCCGAGCCTTCTTCAACGTGTACCAAAGATTCTCAGTCGGATTTAGATTGGGACTTTGACTAGGCCATTCCAGAACCTTGATTTTATTCTTCTTTAACCATTCTGAAGTAGATTTTGTTGTGTTGGAACGTCCAGTTGCGCTTTAAACCAAGTTATGTAGTGGAGGGTTTCAGATGATTGGCCAACATCTTTTGGTATGCTATGGAATCAATTTTACCATGTATTGGTCCCATAGAAGGGTATTACCACCTCTATGCTTGACAGTAGGTATGATTTTCTTTTCTTTGTACGCCTCACCAGACTTTTTCCAAATGTAACGACTATCTGCGTGACCAAATAGTATGATTTTAGTTCCATCACTCCACAAAACCTTTGAGTAGAACTCATATCCAATATTCAAATGCCGTTTTGCCAACTTTAAGCGATTGTCCTTGTGATGTTTTCCTAAGTGTGGCTCTTTCCTGGCCTGTGACCATTGAGACCTTCAACATGCAATACTCAACCTAGGGTTGAAATGGAAACCCCAGGCCCACTTGCAGCCAATTCACTTTGAATATCTTTTTTTTTTTTTTTTTTTTTTTTTAGTTAATTATTTTTATTATTTTCTCCCAATTTGGAATGGCCAATTATTTTTAGGCTCAGCTCACTGCTACCACCCCTGTACTGACTCGGGAGGGCGAAAACGAACACAAGCTGTCCTCCTAAGCGTGTGCCGTCAGCCAACCGCTTTTTTTCACACTGTGGACTCACCATGCAGCCACCCAAGAGCTACAGTGTCGGAGGACAACGCAGCTCTCAGGCAGCTTACAGGCAAGCCCGCAGGCGCCCGGCCAGACTACAGGGGTCGCTGGTGCGCGGTGAGCCAAGGACACCTTGGCCGACCTAAACCCAACCCCCACCCCGTCGACGCTTGGGCAATTGTGCGCTGCCCCCTGGGAGCTCCTGTCCACGGTTGGCTGTGGAATAGCCTCGACTCGAACCGGCGACGTCCAGGCTATAGAGAGCATCCTGCACTCCACGGTGAGCGCCTTTACCGGATGCGCCACTCGGGAGCCCTTCACTTTGAATATCTTTCACAGTCAATCTTGGATTGTTATTAACATTCCTCACAATTCTTCTGCTTGTTCTTGGTGAAAGAACCTTCTTTCTTCCAGACCGAGGGAGCATTATGACAGTACCATGTGTCTTGTACTTCTTGATAATAGAAACAATAGTTAAAATTGTGATACTTAAATGCTTGGAAATCTTCTTCTATCCATCTCCAGCTTTCTGACAATAAATCATTTTCTGCCTAAGGTCTTCAGATAGCTCTTTAATTTTTCCCATATAACCCTTTATACTCTCTAAGAATGTTCACCTACAATCCAGCATTTTCTAGACTTTTCTAGAATTAGGTTCTGCATTATCATATTGAAATTTCTAGCACCTTGTAGACAATCATAGCATCAAAGGGTATGAATACTTTTGAATTAGCATTTTTTGAGTTTTGAAATAAATAATTATAGACATCTATTTCTTGTAACTTTTTTTCCTCATCCACAAAAGCAAAACTTTTCCAACAAAATATTTTTTCCAGGAGTGCTAAGCTAAACTTTGCTTTAGTCTAAATTACACCAGATGGCTCAGCCGTTTACCGGCTCAGCAAAGCACAGTATACACTTTTGAGGGTCACACAGTACTTTTTGTTCCGACCACACAGGTCTCTGCACAGGCTTTACACAGAGAGCCCCAGCTTCACACAGACAGCCTGTTTAAATACTCAGTACTGTGCAAAAGTTTTAGGCAGGTGTGAAAAAATGCTGTAAAGTAAGAATGTTTTCAAAAATAGACATGTTAATAGATTATATTTATCAATTAACTAAATGCAAAGTGAGTGAACAGAAGAAAAATCTAAATCAAATCCATATTTGGTGTGACCACCCTTTGCCTTCAAAACAGCATCAATTCTTCTAGGTACACTTGCACAAAGTCAGGGATTTTGTAGGCATATAGTCAGGTGTATGATTAAACAATTATACCAAACAGGTGCTAATGATCATCATTTCAATATGTAGGTTGAAACACAATCATTAACTGAAACAGAAACAGCTGTGTAGGAGGAATAAAACTGGGTGAGGAACAGCCAAACTCAGCTAACAAGGTGAGGTTGCTGAAGACAGTTTACTGTCAAAAGTCATACACCATGGCAAGACTGAGCACAGCAACAAGACACAAGGTAATTATACTGCATCAGCAAGGTCTCTCCCAGGCAGAAATTTCAAGGCAGACAGGGGTTTCCAGATGTGCTGTCCAAGCTCTTTTGAAGAAGCACAAAGAAACAGGCAATGTTGAGGACCGTAGACGCAGTGGTCGGCCAAGGAAACTTACTGCAGCAGATGAAAGACACATCATGCTTACTTCCTTCGCAATCGGAAGATGTCCAGCAGTGCCATCAGCTCAGAATTGGCAGAAAACAGTGGGACCCTGGTACACCCATCTACTGTCCGGAGAAGTCTGGTCAGAAGTGGCCTTCATGGAAGACTTATGCCAAAAAGCCATACCTCCGACGTGGGAAACAAGGCCAAGCGACTCAACTATGCACGAAAACACAGGAACCGGGTGCAGAAAAATGGCAGCAGGTGCTCTGGACTGATGAGTCAAAATTTGAAATATTTGGCTGTAGCAGAAGGCAGTTTGTTCGCCAAAGAGCTGGAGAGCGGTACACGAATGAGTGTCTGCAGGCAACAGTGAAGCATGGTGGAGGTTCCTTGCAAGTTTGGGGCTGCATTTCTGCAAATGGAGTTGGGGATTTGGTCAGAATTAATGGTCTCCTCAATGCTGAGAAGTACAGGCAGATACTTATCCATCATGCAATACCATCAGGGAGGCATCTGATTGGCCCCAAATTTATTCTGCAGCATGACAACGACCCCAAACATGCAGCGAAAGTCATTAAGAACTATCTTCAGCGTAAAGAAGAACAAGGAGACTGGAAGTGATGGTATGGCCCCCACAGAGCCCTGATCTCAACATCATCGAGTCTGTCTGGGATTACATGAAGAGAGAGAAGCAACTGAGGCTGCCTAAATCCACAGAAGAACTGTGGTTAGTTCTCCAAGATGTTTGGGCCAACCTACCTGCCGAGTTCCTTCAAAAACTGTGTGCAAGTGTACCTAGAAGAATTGATGCTGTTTTGAAGGCAAAGGGTGGTCACAACAAATATTGATTTGATGTCTATTTTTCTTCTGTTCACTCACTTTGCATTTTGTTAATTGATAAATATAAACTATTAACGTGTCTATTTTTGAAAGCATTCTTACTTTACAGCATTTTTTCACACCTGCCTAAAACTTTTGCACAGTACTGTATATATATATATATATATATATATATATATATATATATATATACACACACAGTGCTCCCTCGCTATAAGGCTCTCGGTTATAACGCTCCCCCATGTCCCCCAATTCCCTATACTAGTGATTCATGCAATATTTCTACAGTAAATACAGTACCAGTGTTGTTCAAACTATAAACAACCTCTCAGTTTAACTTCCGCTTCTGTCTCTCCCTTTTGATACAGTATCTGAACTTAAGAAAAGCTGCGCTGGCACTTTATAACACAGACATCTTATTCAGCATTTGTTTTATAACGAAATAAATATTAGGCCTATTACGTGGTTATCTTTCCTAATATATTTACTTTTTTGCTGTGAGAGGAGCTGCGGCTTTCTCAGGAAGACGAGATGCTTCAGCTTCGCTTCAGTCCCGCTCCGGCAGCCGAACCTGGGGCGAGCCCATTCCCTCTTCCCCTCTCCCGACCTGCTCTCCTTCTTGAACTTGGTTTGCTTTGTTGTCGCTTTTAAGTGAACTCCCCACCGTCATTTAGCCAGGCTATTTATAGTTTAAAAACGGCTAATTAAAATGATCCACGAGTGGGAATGTTACCTTTTTTTTTTGGTTGTATTTTTTGTAAAAAAAAATATAGCGTTGATTACATGGTGCGTTATGCATGGTTAATTCACGGAAAGTTAAATTTTTGCTTCGCTATATGTACATTATAGAGAGGCAGTTATTTTATTTAGTATTTTAGTCAGATGTGTGTTGTTATGTGTCCCGTGGCGTCCCTTGGTATTCTCTGACACACCTAAATAAGCTCTGGGTCAACCAATTGTCTTTAGAAGTCACATAATTAGTTGAATGGCGTCCACCTGTGTGCAATTAAGGTGTTTCACATCATTTCAGGTTAAATACACCTGTCTCTAGGAGGTCCCACAGTTGGTTAGTACATTTCCTAACAAAAACTACAACATGAAGACGAAGGAACATTCAAAGCAAATCCGGAATAAGGTTCTTCAAAAGCACCAATCAGGGGTAGGATATAAGAACATTTCCAAGGCATTGAATATCCCCCAGAGCACAGTAAAGTCCATTATTAAGAAATGGAGAGAATATGGCACAACTCTGAATCTGTCTAAAACATGCCGTCCTCAAAAACTGAGTATCCAGGCGAGAAGGGCACTAGTCAGGGAGGCCACCAAGAGGCCTATGGCAACTATAAAGGAGTTACAGTCTTCCACGGCTGAGCTGGGAGACACTGTGCATACAGCAACAATAGCCTGGGTGCTTCACAAAACTGGCCTTTATGGGAGAGTGGCAAAAAGAAAGCCATTGTTGAAAAAAACTCACATCAAATCTCGGCTAGAGTTTGCCAGACAGCATGTGGGAGACTCTGAGACTAAGTGGAAGAAGATTCTATGGTCTGATGGAACCAAAATAGAGCTTTTTGGCCTCAACGCTAAGCGCTATGTTTGGCGCAAGCGTAACACCGCACATCAACCTGAGAACACCATCCCTACCGTGAAGCATGGTGGTGGCAGCATCATACTATGGGGATGCTTCTCTGTGTCAGGGCCTGGAAAGCTCGTGAAGATAGAGGACAAAATGGATGCAGCAAAGTACAGAGAAATCCTGGAGGAAAACCTGCTAAAGTCTGCTAGAGACCTGGGACTTGGGAGATTCATCTTCCAGCAGGACAACGACCCCAAACATACAGCCAAAGACACACTGGAGTGGCTTAAAAACAAAAAGGTCAATGTCCTGGAGTGGCACAGTTAAAGCCCGGACCTCAATCCAATTGAGAATATGTGGAAGGAGTTGAAAATTGTTGTTCACCAAAGGTCCCCATCCAACTTGACAGAGCTTGAGCTATTTTGCAAAGAAGAATGGGCAAAAATTGCAGTGTCCAGGTGTGCAAAGCTGGTAGAGACTTATCCAAATAGACTCATGGCTGTAATTGCTGCCAAAGGTGCCTCTACCAAATATTGACTCAAGGGGGTGAATACTTATGCAATCAATTATTTTCTGTTTTGTATTTGTAATTAATTTAGAACAATTTGTAGATTTTATTTTTCACTTTGACATTATGGACTTTTTTGTGTTGATCAGTGGTGAATACTTTTGAGAGCCACTGTATTCTGCCAGAACAATTTAAACACCCTGCAGACTAGTCACATTAATTAATTAATCTGCCTTCTGCGTGCTATGAGGGTTATTTATGAGAATTTGAGAACAAGCATTATCCAGCCTTGAAACAAGAATAAGCTGAAAATGCTTTTGGAATCAAAATAGATGGGAACTAATATTTAGTTTGACTGGAATGCAATTGGTTGGTCCTAGTGTATGCTGGTCTGTGTCTGGTTTGCTTGTCAGTTCTTCTCCTTCTCCTTCTCCTCCTCCTCCTCCTGAAAAGTGCTGGGCTGATAACAATGAATACTGATGATTGTACCACCATAATTTGTTATGTGAAAGACTATTGCATAAACCCAGTAACCCAGTGGGCCACCTAGCCCCCCAGCCTGTCTATTTCTAAGCGTATGATAGAAGAGAAGAAAAATGACATTACTGTTTTGCTTTGCTTTTTATAGCAGCATCAAAATGCAATATCCAAGCTATAAATGTTTTATAAAACTTCACTTGGCAGCTTTTTTAGTTTTTCATTTGGAGTCAAAGCAAAGCAAGGGTAAAATGAATTAATTAGATTACCATGAGGTAAAAATGTCCTGTCTGGTAAACCTCAACTGATGAATCCATCTCAGTCAGGCAACTGTCCACAAGGTTGACATTCGGTGGTAGAGCTAATATTTCAAACCAGGACCTCCCGACTGCTGCCCCAGCTTAACCCAGCAAAAGATAAAGTATTTATGGTCGCAATACTTTCCTAAGTAGGCAACAACATTCAGATGCACTAATGGGGATTGCTTATTGTTTTGTGAACTACATAACCATCATTTGCCCTTGACTTTTTTTTTTTTGTGTGTGTGTGCTAGCCAGTTTAATAACAAGACACCTGGCTAAATTATTTGAGTCCTATTGGAATTGCAAATGTTTCAGGTGCTGCTGTTACTCTTCCAGATTTAGGAAGGTTTTGCTTAAGAAGTATTCATGTATATGCCAGTGCTACAGGATGACATTGAGCTCTACCACTAGCCTGGCATATGGTAATTTATTGATTCAAGTTACAGTAGGTGTGATGTTTTCAAGTTCTATCCAGATGGTGCCCTGTGATTTGTCAATGTTCCTGTGTTGTGTACTGCACTGTATTCTGTTTCCTGTATATCTGTCCAGTAGAACTTAGAACCGTTATACATCCTAATATCTAATCTCAGAGAAGTGGGGCAGTGGCAAGCAATTGCATTAATTACCTAACTTTCTATAATTCTCCCTTGGTAGAGCTAAAATGTTTACTGTTACATAAACTGAAAAGCTACAGACATAAAAAAGCCTACTTCCTGACTCACAGAATGATTATCAACTACACTATATCCAGGCAAAGGGATGGTGAATCTTGTATTTAAACAACACAATCTGCTACATATTACCGGTATTCCAACTTATTTATTTTTTTTGTTTTGCAGACTCTGGCTGTGGCAGCAATGGTATTCTTTACGGCCGCAAGGGAACAATCCATTCCAAGCACTACCCAGAATCCTACCCTGCAGACCTGCACTGTACCTGGAACATCACCGGCCCCCAGGGACTCCTTGTCAAATGAACAGTAACAGACTTTGCCTTTGTGGGAGATCCGGGTTAATGCAGCAGAGACAAACTTGAAGTATCAGACAGCTTGGAGCTACTAGGTATGCCAGTCTGCTTGTATTACAAACCATTCTGTATGCCTGTGGCAGGATGGCTTGCAGTGGTGAGGTGTGGTGACGTCACGGACCAGGAAGTAACTGAACCAAAACAATGAATGGGCGGGTGAAGCTGAACGCTACTGCGGTCAGCGTTTAATAAATAATAATACAAAACAAAAGATTTAAACAAATAACAAAACACGAAACAAAAAGGCGCGATGGCCAAACAAATAAACAGAAATAAGTATATTTTAAGTATTTTGCTTTGCTTTGCTTTGCTTTGCTTTGCTTTGCGCTCTCGCTCTCGCTTTCGCTCTCGCTCTCGCTCTCCCGTACTCCCCTCTGTACACTCTTCCCCCGCAGCACGGACAGCTGCAGGTTCTTATACTCTGGCCGAGGGGTTAACTACCTGTTAATTATCTTATTACCCTTCGGCCACAGTCTGCACGCGTTTGGTAAGGATGTGTGACTGTCAGCTAGTTAAATAATCAGTAGCTGATCAGCCACGCATCCTCACGAGGTTTTTAAATATAAAAAACAATAGCAAAAGACGCAGCGCTTTTATCCGCGCCGCAAACAAAAATACAAATAATGATAAATAAATACATAGGGGCGGGACACTCCGCCACAATGCCATTCAGCTCTATGGTGTGAGCATTCATGAAAAATGTTTCTTCCAGTTTTCAAATGGAATGTCCATATATCACCGGCGTTTGAGAGAGAGAGAGAGAGAGAGAGAGAGAGAGAGAGAGAGAGAGAGAGAGAGAGAGAGAGAAATATATACTAATCTCAATCAAATAATGGGCCAAATAATTTAATTTTAATGTTTTTGCTATTATTGCTGTTATCTACTAGTTTGTAAAATCCAAGTAGGGTAACAAGCCCTGAGATTGAACAGAAACCACTTGCTTAAATGGTGCCTAAAGTTTTTTTTCCATTCTAACATGAACTGCCTCATTATTTTATATACTAGTAATTAAGTAAAATTAGTAAAATTAAATCTGACAAGCAAGGAATTTGGTTGGAAGGGTGCCAGTTTTATTGAGGATGTTTGAAAAGAGAGAATTCCTATTTTAAAATCTACAGTTTTTTTTATTTTATTTTTTTATAGAATACCCACCATGGATTTCAGTGGTGCCCAGAAGCAGTTGCTGCCTGGGATGCAATGGTTCAGCTGTGATAATAAAGCTGCGTGTGTACCCATTTTACACCAAACTAACTAAAAACAACTGCACCTGGCCCTTTACAATGTCAATTATGTTACTCGATTCGGTTCCTTTACCTAACATTGCCTCATATTGTGTTTACTATATTTTTTAATTGTACTATATAGGCTCTTGCTGGATGGCAAAGCACATTGTTTAAGTCTCCAGTTTGCATGTACAGTGCACTAGAGATTGAAGCGCATGCTGTCCTTGTGTGCCCTTGCTAATGTCTGTCACAGAGGCTTGCTGTGATTGGAGAAATCTGTGGCTGGATCACTGCTGGACAAGGAGCTGGCCTGGCAGACCTTCAGCGGAGCAGCTGTCTGAGCAGCAATAACTGTCTGACAAATATGCCTGAATCACTTCAGGACTGAGGAAGCGACAAAAACAAATAGAGATGAAATAGAAAAATAGCAACGCTTTAAAAACAAAAAAACAAGACAAAACAACAACCGCAGGGCTTCTCTAAAATCATTTTGCTGGCACAGACAGGGCTGGAGCAGCTGTTATTTTACCCATGGCTGCACGCTCCTGCTAAGTCTGACGCTGGCTGTTTAGCTAATGAAGGGTATCAATACAAAACACTTAACTCCTCTACTGAGATACAAATTGGCAACACTATAGTTTAAGGGGTTGAGGCTCCAGGGTACAGGACTTCAGTGACTTGAGCCCTCACACTGGCTCTGTACTGAAATTCAAAAGATTTTTGTGTTTAGATGTTCTTTCAAGTCCTGACAGTATGTACACTAACATCCTCTACAACACCGGACATGATGCGACAAGTGAATTGGTGTCTAACTGTCGGAACTGACCAATGAGGAAAAAACTTCCCTTGTCCGCATTTAGTAAACAGTGGTGGAAGAAAAGATCATTCTTGCAGTATCAAAATACCCGGAGCTGTACAATAAAGGGCACAAAAATTATTTAGACACGGCTGGTGTGTATGATTCATTTACCTTTACTGAAAAGTATTCAGAAAAGCTATTATTTCTATGTTTATTAGCTGTATAACAGGAGTATCATACATGTGATTTTTTCCAGCTGATGTTACAATCAGAGGAGTTGCCTATCACATCGCGCACATACCATTTTATCGCAGGACAGATCGCATCGCGTCTGCTGTGTGGAGACCTTAAGACAGTTTGTGCATTGCATATATTACAGGGTGACTGTTAGTCTCACTCTTAATCTGGAATCCCATCTATTGAAACTAGTCGGCTCTTAAAGCAGCCAGTGGCCTTAATAGCAAAAAAACATGTCGTAAGCCTGAATACTATGGAAGGCCATCTGGGTCAAAAACGCATTGTGTAGTACATGTTTCAAATATTCGCTACACGTACTTATTTGGACCAATCAGAGCACAGTATGGAAGGTCATCTGGGTCAAAAACGTGTGCTGTTAGTACATGTTTCAAATAAATTACTACGTGTATTACTGCGATACACTAAGCATTCTATTATCTACACGTACTATTTTTACTACACGTACAAATTTGGGCCAATCAGTTCTTTAGAAATGAAATAAGAGCCAATGAAATTAAAGAAAATAGTATGTGTACTAAATGATCCAATGAAAAGTCACCTCACATTTTCCATGTGCTTCCAAAAGTGATCAGGGAATCTGAGCCTTTGAATATTTTTAAAAGCCGTCTTAAAACATACTTTTTTAAACATGACCTTTGTACAGTGTTTTTTTTATGTGTCTTTACTTTTCCTGTAGTATGGTTTTTATTATTTTTTTTATTATTATTTATTTCTTAGCAGACACCCTTATCCAGGGCGACTTACAATTGTTACAAGATATCACATTATTTTTACATATAATTACCTATTTATACAGTTGGATTTTTACTGGAGCAATCTAGGTAAAGTACCTTGCTCAAAGGTACATCAGCAGTGTCCCCCAGCTGGGAGTGAAACCATGACTCTCCGGTCAAGAGTCCAGAACCCTAACCACTACTCCACACTGCTCCACTGCCCTACCCTTTTATTTCTGTCACTGTAAAACTTCCAATAATCGCCAGATGGCCTTCCATAGAATACACTCAATTTCTAACTCTGTTTTCTGGTCCTGGTCTCTGTGACTTGATTTGCAGTGACTCAAATAGCAACTGCACAGTATTTAAGTATTTTAAGCCATGACAAAGATACCCCATTAAAGACAGAAACTGTAATAAGTGTAAGACAAGGTCAACAGGTACCGCTGTAACGTGTGTTGCTTGGGTTGGGTGGATTTAGAATGGAATCAGACTCTATGTCTTCCTTTTACAGGTTTTGGCTCCTAGCACTGAGGTACAGGATTCTTTTCATTTGAATAAATACCAGTTGACCTAGAACACCTGAAAGGGGAGGAGTATCAAATCTGAATTTGCTATGTGTCTGTATTAAGACAAGATGCATCTTCTTATAGGTGTGGGATATGAAGCATGGAGTAGTGGTTAGGGCTCCTGACTCTTGACCGGAGGGTCGTGGGTTCAATCCCAGATGGTGGTGGACACTGCTGCTGTACCCTTGAGCAAGGTACTTTACCTAGATTGCTCCAGTAAAAGCCCCAACTTTATAAATGGGTAATTGTATGTAAAAATAATGTAATTGTATGTAAAAATGTGATACCTTGTAACAATTGTAAGTCGCCCTGGATAAGGGCGTCTGCTAAGAAGTAAATAATGTTGCTATCGAGAGTGTTTATAGGAAAGGTACTCATGAGAATGTGTACGATCTTGCCACAGTATTTACAAGCAAAGTAAATGAATGTGGCTGATCTTTTCCCTCTTGCCTCTCCCTCAGGTTCTTACTGTGGATTATTTCTGCCTCCGGTGGTTGTCAGCTCCAGCAACAGACTGTTCCTGAGGATTCAGTCAGGTGCACGCTTGGCTGGACATTGATTTAGCGCCAAGTGGGATGCAGTATATCCGTAGAACACTAAAGGTGTAGTGTAGAGGTAGTTTCACCTACAGTACATATTTTAAAAGTCAGAATATTGACTTGTATCCATGGAAGTGTGCAGTTCGTTACAATAGATAATGTAAATAATTATCTGACATTACCTTTTGGTGTGGTAAAACAATTTTTGTTGAGAGAAACAGGTGTAATATCCTGATAATCCAGACAAGCAATATAACTACCTCAGGAAATCTGTTCTATGTAAGTAAGGTTCCTTAGTGTTTCTACTAAAGGCCTACAAAATGTAATAACATTAATACAGTATTTCTGTTGTTGAAAGAGAATATATTAAAGTTTATGTAATAATTGTGTATTAACTGAAAATAAGAGCCCCAATTAAAATATTTTGCCATCCATGCACGGCTCTATATAACTGCAGGCTGCACTATTATATTTTTAACCTGTTTTTACAGAAATCCAGGGATGTGGTGGCACCTTCCACGAGGAGGTGGGTGTGATCAAGTCCAAGAACTGGCCCAAGAACTACCAAGGAAACAGCTTGTGCTTGTGGACTGTCGAGGTACCTGCAGGGAAAACTATTACGGTGAATTTCCCCCATTTTGAGGTGGAGGAACCAGGCCCATTTACCAAGAAATGTTTTGATAGCCTGCTCATATACGATAAGGCATCAGGTATCGCAGAGAAGTATGGTGAGTGTTCCTTTGAGACGTAAGCAGTGCTGTTTAAAGCTAAAAATGATTACTTTATGCATCCTTGGATACAGAAGTACTTGCCAACTAAGCGCCTGCTATCAGCCCCCCATCAAAGTCATATCTGCTGAGCTTTCTTGGCCATTATGACTGAAACTGACTTGTCACATACAGCTTTCTGTATATTGCAGAATCCATGTCAGGGATGCCATTTCCACAAAAAAAAAAAAGGATGGGCGATCCCTTTACTCATGACTCTGTCAAAAATAGCTTGTGAAAAGAAAATAGTCAGTGAGGAGACTTGCTTGAGCTGGGTGTGTTCTCAGTTTAAATATAATCAAATCAGCGTTACATTTTCATTTCTCCAGGTCCATATTGTGGAACTAAACTCCCACCAGCAATTACATCCAAGGGAAACAAATTGGTGATGCGCTTTAATGCAGATTTCTTCACTGAAGCACAAGGATTTCAAGCCTACTGGACAACAGATCCCACAGTACCACCTCCTACAGAGGTCCCACCACAGCCTAACCCCTGGGATAACACCCCTATTGGTAATAACTAATTCTCACTGCGATTAGGAAAAACTATGCGCATCAAACTAGAAGAGGGTGGTGGATACTGGGAGGCTTGGGAAAGAGGATATGGTTTTCATTAAAATACAAAAATAAAAACAGTTCAAAAGTTTAATAAAAAGGTACTAGATATAAGACCTGGGGTTACCGGTTCAATTTTAAGCAAGGCAGATATCATTGCTGTAGTTGATCAATAATAAAAAGAATGAAAATATGTATTTATTTTTAAAATATACTGTGGTTTAAACTCTTAATGATACCTAGGCTTTAAAAATGTGTTTTACCTCTCTTTAGCATTAAAACATTGTCACAGGTTCCTTACTAAAGAGATTATTCAAAAGTGAATTATGACTTGCACCAACTCAAAAGAACAGATCAGTTTGGATTTGAGACAGAAACCTAAACTAATTGGCTTTATAGAGAAATCAACCATCCTAGGCTGTTACCAATGCCAGTCTGTTAACTGCTGCAGAGACAAGCAGTTCCCCACCATCTTATCCAATTAATATCTAATTAATTTCTAAAACAGAACAACAGATCCAGACGATTGCAGGGTAAATGTTTAAAGTCATCTATTCCAGGTCAGCTTTGAAAGGGGCTTTATATACAGTACCTCTGTTAACCAGTGCAGAAGATTCTACAGGATGTTATATACTGTATGAGTAATTATCAATAGTCTCCTCAGGTGTTCCTAAGGGATGAATTTGACCTATTTTGTTGTTTATGCTATTCATAAATGGATTGCCCAGACTACAGATTTTGTACATTGTTAAAACTGCAGTGTCTCACAATCTTGTTCAGTTCTAAACTAAAAGATTGCCATTTGTTGTCTGTTTTACATTATTTAAATAGTGCCAAATTGTGTGGTGGTTTCCACTACAGAGATGTATGGAAAAGCATGATAAATGAAAACTTGTTTAGCTTGTTAAATATATATAACTTAAACCATGAGTTGTGCAGAAATGTGAGCCAGTGCATTTAAACTTATTAGCATAGGGCTGCTTCAGAAGTATGCTTCATACACATTTGTGTGTTTGATCGAATTTCATGATTACACACCATCTCTTTTAGGAAAACCTACAGTTTACAGTATGCATCAGCCAACAGAATATGAATTTGTTTAAACTATGTCCTATGCCCCTCTGACTGCTTTGATAGAAACATTCTCCAAGACTTACTGCATCACTGCTAATGTGTGACCAGCCATGTCAGCCTAGAACATTGTAATGAAACTGTACAGCATTAAAAACCCCCATGATCCAAAAGGGTTTCATGTGGGAAAAGATTTCAATACTTTAACCTTCAATATTCATCTAATCCCTAAGGTCGCTTTCCTACTGGAATGTATCTGGAGGCAAGGGACTGTATAATTTACATGTATAAGAGCTTGAATGAGAGCAAATTATCTATTAATATGACACAAAGTGATATATTTCAATGCATGGACTGCATTTATTAGCCCATTATACCCTATGGAGGTGCATCATCATCACTGTTAAATCAGAGCCTGCAGCCTTTGGGTAAAACAGAGCAGAAAGATTTTAAATGAGAAACTGCTAAGGTATTAAGGGGAAGATGTTTAAATCTTTTAATTGGCTTCCCCCTGATTTGAAAGTACAGTGCATCCAGCTGTGTCAGTTTCCTCCGGCAAAGCTAGTTCAAAAATACAGATGAATCAAGCCTTAAACATAAAAGGCAGAATTCTGTGAATGTCAGTGGTTTATTTAAAATGTATAAATAGTTGGACTGAAACTGAGAAAAGATCTCTTATCTGTCTATGTGTATTATTACCGGTACAGAATTACCATCCCGAAGTCAAAGTGAAAGAAAACTATGAATGTTTTATCTTGACTTAAGAGATTCCCCCAGAAGATATCATTAAAATATTAATATCTATTTTCTAAATCGTAGGTTATCTAATATAAATACAGTAATATATTTGCTTCTTTTCCAGACTGACCAAAAAATTGTGGAGTGTCCACTGTTCCAACTCCGACCAATACACGTATTGTTAACAGAGAGCCTGCTGAAGCAAACTCTTGGCCTTGGCAAGTTTCCATGCAGATCAGTATCTAATATTTTTAAAAAAAGTATTTCTATGATAGATAGAGTGCATCAAAAATAATGTGGTTTTCTGTGGCCACACAGCAACCAGGCACGAAACTGTGGAGAAACAGTGGGGTTCCAGTGGGTTACCGTATACACTATTGATTAAATATAGTTCTAGGTAACAATGATTAGGTATTAGGATATCCTTCTCATGCTCTGGTTTTGTGGCCAATTCTGTTTCAAGGCCTGGTCATACAGGCGACTTGTCGACGCGGCAACAGGGGGATGTGACAGACTGGCTGGTGGTTATGTCAGGCCAGGAAGTGCCGGACACAGAGTGTTGAGTAAATTGCGCTACCGTAATCTGGGGCTATTTTGGACAGTTTTCACACATTTTTTGTAGTACTTTTTTATAATTCATTTTTTAGAACTAAGTTTGTGATATATTTACAGGTATAGTTTAGGGCTATATAAGGCAGCAGTGTGGAGTAGTGGTTAGGGCTCTGGACTCTTGACTGGAGGGTCGTGGGTTCATTCCCAGGTGGGGGACATTGTTGCTGTACTCTTGAGCAAGGTACTTGACCTAGATTGCTCCAGTAAAAACCCAACTGTATAAATGGGTAATTGTATGTAAAAATAATGTGATATCTTGTAACAATTGTAAGAAATAAATAATAATAGAGTTGAAACATTTTTGTAACACGTGACTTAAAGACCCTTTTTTTAATTTAAAATGTGTCCAATGTTCCAGGGCTTTGTGGTGTCGTTGGACACCTGAGAAAGGAGAAAATAAATTGTGCTTTTTGGCCAAAAAAATCAAAACAATTTTGCTGTGCAGGCAGAACTTTAAACCCCTGAACTACTTTTTTTTTTTTTTTTGCTTTCATTACTCAAAAAGCTGTAGAGAACAAATATAAACTGAGTAATGTTAACCTGTAAACAACTATTTGGGTCCTCTTTCTTTTTTTTTCACAGAAAAGTTTCACTGAACATTGAGTTATCAACAGGCCTTTTTCAACTAGACAGCGCCTCTTCGGCGAGTTCCGTATAATCATGGTAGCTTCGAGCACCAAGTTTTCTTTTATACGTTTGAACCATTTCTACCGTCTCTGCAATCTAATGCCCTTCAGCTATGAGGATTTCCCAGTCTGAAATTCTTATCGCGAGATCTAATGTTAACACCCTCACATGATCAGTGACGAGATAAAAATCACATGATATGCGGTAAAGTAGTATGCGGTATAGTAACATATCAAGTATAGTACATATCAAGGATAATAATAATTTTATTATCCCTGGTACATATGCAGAACTATTTCTATCCAGAGTTACCCCAAAAAAGTCGCACTACTTAGAGATAACACTGGACAGGTCATTTTCTTGGCCATAGAAAAGGCTACAGATTAGAATATGTCCACAAATCAGTGATTTGTGCAGATTCTGACAATACAGAACAGATCTGCCTGCGAGCTTCAGGCTGCGCTGTAGAGATGAAAGTTTGACAGATGAAAGTTTTCACAATGTTTGTATAGTCATTTTCACTCCTTGCACAAATCATATAAAAAAGGTAGGTAAACCCACAAATAGAATAAAACTAAACTGTTCATCAGAAAGCTAAGAACCAGGGCTTTAAAATGATGTATAGTTTAAAAAGCAAAAAGTAGTGTTTTATTGCAAAAAATAACGTAGCGCACAGATTTAATAAACAAACAAACAGTTTTCACAAAACAGAAAACAAATGGCACTTTGGCCAAAATAAATAAATACAAAACAGACACGAAACCAAACAAGTATCATGCTGGGGTAAACCAGCACGGATAGCAAGTGCTTTCTTGTCTCACGACTCACGTCTCTTGTTCCTCCTGAACACACAGCCCCGGATCACCCGTGATCACCCTATTTATGGCTCCAGCCACATTCCCATGTGTTTTTGCAGGGAGGATTTTAACTTCCTTCCAGTCACCCATTATTCCACACACACACACACACGCAGCCATCCCTGTGCTCACATACCAATATACCTTTTTAATCTGCACGTGAAGTGATTGTGCAATCCCTGTGCCTAAATACAAATATACATTTTAAATCACCTGTGCTACATAACCCACACTCCGTGCACCAATACATACACACCACATAAAACACAAAACACGCACAGACAGATGTTGCCGGCTTGTCATCTCATGTGACTAACCTAGCGACACACCTGTGATGTGTCTCCCACTTAGGACCATGTTCTAGTTTTCAGGCGTTAAAAGGGCAACATTTTCAATACCAGCTTATCATATTTGATAGTAGTGTCACATGATAATAAAGATATATTATAGAGGCCATAACAACCAGCAAATGATATGTAGGCTCTGATATGTGCAATAAGCGAATGTTAATGTCCATGGTTACAATAACATATTTAAGCTATAATAGAATTATCTTACAATAATAACATACACATGTAGCATATTTTTTAAAAATATGTTTTACTTTAAATTAATTTGCTGTATATGCAGTATGACTGTCATTCATAACATCTTTCATTTTAACAGTAAACAAAGTGAAAAAAAATTCAATAATCTCAGGTCTGCCTTCTTGCGTTCGAAAGCCTAGAATTAAAAGTATTAAAAACTGTTTAGGATAATGAATACCAATACTGTATATTTATTATGTTTGGCATATTGTCGACACGCAGGCAACAAATGTGTTCCTCTTGTTGCCGTCGACAAAAGTTGCCCGAGTGACCAGGCCTTTAAAGTAGCAAATGGTGTCTATGGAGAGTGATAGGATACTTAGAGTAGTGAAAAAGAACCGAAAAAGAAAATGTGACCTACTTATTATTATTTTTTTTTTTTTACCAGTACTAGCTCACATTAATGAATCTTCATTTAGACCCATTTAAATCCACTTCATTTTCAGAATTAATTCATCTAAATGTCATGCCATGTGATGCTAAAACCTTGTTCAATAAAAGACAATCTCAAGTGAAATTTACTTAAATAGTTCAGGCTGCACTTTAAATTAAGCTTCTTGTATACTCATTAATTGCCACTTTATTAAGTATTTCTGACTAGTCTGCAAAGCTTTGTTAAATTGCAATATATTATGCAGTTAACCTTTAGTTGCAAGACTAACACGTCCTTGTTTGTGTATAAACAAGAGTTTGTAAGACGGTGATGAATGATTTTGCTATCCATTGTTAATCCTTTTTATCCTGGATACCTACAAACAAAAGGTTGGAACTGACAGTTGTATCTCAGATAACACCAGCTATTATTGCTGTGGTATCCAAGACAACGAAGAAGCTTATACCAAATACAAATATAAATAGTGTGGTATCTTATGTGTTTGTTCTCATGCGTGTATTCAAGCTACTGTGTACATTAACAGGCATGTGTTTTCTTTTCCATTAAAATGTTACAGCATTAATAAAGCATCCTAGAATTGTATGCTTCCCTGCTCCAGGGAAGATGGCAATTAATTTTCTATAGTTTATTTGTTTCCCAGTCTAACATAACTACCCCAGCATGGGGTACAAATTCAAATTCAGACTTTTATAGCATAAATGTAAGAGTAAAAATAATATGCACGGAACAAAACATTAGATAGTTGAACAGAACTAACTTGCACTTAGTCTGAGCTCCACCCCTCTCCTGCTTCAGCACAGCTGGACTCAGTCAGTGGAAGGCAAGGCAGACAGACCCGCTTTGTCCTGCCGTGGAGACTTCAGTCGTTGGCAAGGATATTGTGAACAATATTCATTAAGGGTTTTTCTGTTGTGCCCCATTTTCAAATCAAACTACTAGTAACTGTCACCGTATACCTAAAGCAAAAGCTCACGCACACCTTAACCCGCTAATTTCAATGAATGACAGGCGCTGTAGCTGGCAAATGAAAGTGCACAGTCGGTGCAGGTATTGAAGATTGACCCTTCGAAAAACATTTTTAAAACGGGTTTAAAAAAAAAATACACAAATAGAATTCCTGCTTTCAGCGCCTATGGGGTGTCAAGCACTAGCAGTCTGCTGTGACTCTGCAGCTGTCAATCTTGTTCTCCTCTTCTCCTGTATGCGTTCCCTGGAGGGCACTGAAATGCCAGCTGTCCGAAAATGGTCAAGAACACCTATATAATGAGCTGGTAGGTTGTTTACTCAGAAAAATCCCTCAAACAGATTTTACAGCACATTAAAAGTGGTCCACATCTAATATGAATTGCTCAAATCTCTTATGGACTTGCCTGCATTCAGAAATCGGTGATACCAATATCATAAAAGCAATTCCTCAACTTATTGGAGAATTAAGAGACCAAGGTGTCAGGCTTAAGTGACGAAGGGCATAATATACATTTTGTTCTAATAACTGCATACAAAATGAAATTCTTATCAGTGGATGAGACTAATAAGGAATGGGAGCCTTGGCCCATGTACCTCAGCAGCTATAGAATAATGGCTTTCTACTCATCATATACATGCCTGAAGCTCCCTCTGCTGTTGTAAGACCCAAGTGACATATTAAAACAAATGCTGAAGCTAGCCTAGAAATGAGAAGAATAAAAATACAAAAGAATACCACACTGATTGTTTAAAACTATGAAGTCTATCCATATATTTTGACAACTGTCATCAGAGCTGTTCTAAGAACATGGCCGTAGAATCATACACAAATGAAATAGCCCTCTGTCAGTCTGTCAGATCTGCTGTCTTGTCAAATGTAGTTGAAATGTACTTGCAATAGGGAAATGCAGATTTCATATATTAGACTACACATATCAGGGATTCAATTTGTGTAAAAAATTATGAAGTTCAAATTTATTTATCCACTACCCTCCAATTAGGGACATATGACAAAACACAGAACTACTGTCAGCAGAGCATTTTTTGCCCTGAATATCTTACTGTCACTGAATAGATCAAAACATGCAGTTCTACTGAACCACAAATCTTTTAGGAATATTTACTTAATTTTAAGTGGTTGTTCTACCTGTTGTTTCAGGTAACTCACAAGCTCCACAAGTTGCAGTCCCTCAATCAAGTTGCCCTCCCAGTCATTTCCTATGAGACATGCAGAAGGATTGACTACTGGTGGTTCCAGGTGAAAACATCCACGATTTGTGGTGGTTATACTCTTCCTGATGAGTTGAAGGTAACAAAGAACCAATATTTATACAGTAAATGGGATGGGGTGTGGTGGGGTGGGGTGGCAGTGATGTGTGGCGGTGACCCCACACTGCAAAAGTATTAAACTGTTTGCTTTTTCACAGGGAGACTCTGGAGAGCCCCTTGTTTGCCAGTCCGCAGTCAACTGTGGGAGGTTCATGGCAGTACCAGCTTCGGCCCCATTGGCTGCTATGCTATGGTCAAGAAGCCCATCTTAACTCGCTCCTCTGCATACATCCCATGAATAGAATAAGTTATCAAAAAGAACATCTATGACTTAAACAGTATGTGCTTCCTGGATGTACTATTCTGTGGCTTGTTCATAAACATGAAGATAAAGGGACTTGAAAATCTAACTGGTCCTTATTCAATTTACCTAAATATCAAACACAAGCTAAAATTCTGTTGTGTAGAGATTATATATAGCCCTCAACAATGGTTATGAAAACCAACAATTCTTAACAGTCTCTACAAGTCCCTTTAGTTTATTTTTAAAAGGGTGTAAAACTATTTTAATTGCATTGACAGTGGTCATTTTCTTCTTACAATGCTGATATTTTCTTTATTATATGTGGAAGTCATAAATACCAAATTGGAACATTTTGTTTAAATGTATTTAATTCAAAGTAAATACTTATGGCACAATATAATCAATAGTTGAAATAGGCTCTGCACTACTTGCTTGAGCATGAATTGAAAAAAAAATAATGACAGTTTTGGCTAGGACTGAAGAATGTGTTCAGTAAGCATTAATTTAATTATCCAATATCTTCTTGTTAAAGCTCCTGGTATTATTGTAGCCCTGTCACTGATTACAGGAACAACGGCAGCGGTTTGTCCACCTGCATTTTCAGAGCTTCTCTCTGGAAAACAGCTTGAACTATGTCAAGGACCAAGTCACCCTCTCAGATGAAGTAAGCAACATAGGTTCAGGGTATTTTATAACCTTTGATACAAGCAGTTATGCAGCTGTTTTACACACAGTAGAGTTTAGAGTGTTTTTAGACTGGCCAGCCCCTCTGTGGGTGTTGGCGAGAGCCTGCACTCGTTAACAGGTGTAGGGACTTGCACAAAGCAGGCAAGACTACAGGGTCACTTCTAAACCAGGAACGTAAACATATGGCACTGTGATGTGTGTGGTTTGAAGTATTTTGTTGTTTTATTTTCTGTCCATGGCATTAGCATGTTTGCAATTTTTTGGAACAACAAATGTGTGAGACTGTATTACCTCTCTAATGTCATTTACCTCTATTTCCTTCTTGCAGCATGTACTGATAATTGAAAGTATACATAAAAATAGTATGACTACACAATACAGCAACGTGTTTCAAATTGTATTATCAAACTTTTAGTACCATTTACCTAGAAATAAATATTTGCTGATAAACTTAACCACCTCCTGTTACATAATGATCTTTAATGGTAATGCATTGGCACTAGTGAATGGTGTTGCGATACCAGTTTTGACTGGGGATAAGTGTTGCGGGAGAACAGGGCAGTTTGGATAATTGGGGTTCAAATGTAATTCATGTTATTTGTTTCTTCTAGGGATCCACTGCAGTAACACAACACCTTCAGATCTGGCAAGCATCAGCAACACTATGACCGCCCAGTTTACCTCGAACTCCAAGACTGTGGATATCGGCTTCTTAGCTACGTGGAAAGCTATGTGTTCCCATTAAGACACACTCCCATTTCATTAATTGCTGGTTGAAAAAGCAGCATTCCTTTTGTAGGCTTCAATGTAAATTGAATTAAACACTTAGCAACTCCAACACCATGAGGTGCATGATGCAAGCCCATCACAAAACAAGGAAGAGATACAGTTTATAACATTATAGTACATTTAATTGAACCCAATCTTACTGTTAGTGTCCATTCCATAAAGAAACGTAAGTGTAGCACCCGGGAGGGGCACTAGTTCTTTTCTGATCGGGATGGGATCAGCCAGGCAGAATATCAGAAGGAAAATAAACTAGACCACACTACTATGTCGGGCAATGAACACTGTTTTATTAAATACAGGTGGTAAACTATACTTAAACAGGACAGATCTAGAATACACAGTCACGGCAAAGGGTTTGCACTGCCCGTTAATTAAAACAATAACACTGAATTACAATTTAAAACTAAAGGACAGTGTGGCTCAATACCTGCACAGAGACGGGGCTCACAAATAAAAACAATAAAACCAATGCATTCTGTCTCCAGCACTCCTAAAACCCCAATGCCTTTTAAAATACTAGTTTAAAAACACATACACGACAGAATGGAGACCAAAAACGCAGGCAGTAAAAATCTACAAAAAGTAATATGCCATAATGAACGTGCTTTAAACAAAGTGATGAAATCAAAAAGACAACATTAAATAAAAAGTGAATATACTACAGTAATGAATCAAATGTGCATATTTCAACGCAGCGTGAGCAACCCCATTACACAAGAAAGAGAAGAGTTGCTATCCAGTAGATTTGTAGGAGCTGTTAGTTTTTTTTGCAGTTTCAGAATCATCAGTGAAATACTGGTTCCTTACACAAAAATAAATAAATAAATAAATAACATAACAAATGATATTGTAATAAAGATGTTTTCTAATATCTATTTTATATATGGATATGTTTTTGTAACATCAGTGTTTTCTGAAGCAGATCCATGATGATCTGGTAACATTCATTTTTCGCAAATAAGATATGTTGCGGTCCCGTCATTTTGGTACATTGACCTAAAGAAGAGACACACTATCTTTTTGCAGGTATTACTGGCTCTGGAGGTCATTTTACCAGTGAACAAGCATAGTTTGTGTCACCAGGCTGGCCCAATGGCACCTACCCCCCACAGAAGCTCTGTACATGGCACGTTACAGTGGGACCTAGCAAAGCAATTCACATTTTTTCCAGGTGTAAACCTGTTTGGTAGCTGTGTGGACTAGGTAGCTGTGTGGACTAGCTGTGGATCTGTATGATGGAGACCATGCAAATGCTACCAAATTAGGTTAAGTGTTCATTTTATTCTGAAATCTCAAAACGTGGATTTCAGTCGGGTTTAATGAATTTAATCCTTTTTTTATCTTGGGGTCCCAACAGACTGTAATCAAGCAATAATTACAGATAAGTGAGAATCACAATTAAGCAATAACTACAGTTAAATGATACCTACAGAGTGCATTAAGTGCACAAGGATATAACAGTCTTTCAAAGGAGACTGTTGTTTCCAAGTAACTAGATGCATCCTCTCATTATAGCTACTATAAGGCACATGGTCTTTCCTTGTTTCAGGTCCTGAGTCAACAGTGTCCTGTATATCACGTGAATACACATTTGGAATCCTAATCCAAGTCAATGACAAAGACGCCCCTCTTGTCATATAATGGGTGTTATATTCATGATGCATCTCTATTTGTAGTTCTGACTGCATATTTTAATAAAGTGAAATCCCAGGGGGAGAAACCTTTAGTCAAGCAAAATGTCTGTCACTACATCATCTGTTTAAAAAACAAGCACATAACCTATAGTGATTTTCACTGGAAAATTATCATGAATCAACACCTTTTATTCCAATTAAGGTCGGTTTTGTGGACTTTTGGCCCCACCTGTACTGACGACAACAGGAAAAAAACTGGCGATTCGATTCTACAGTGGCAGTGAAGATGTAGAGAAAGGTTTCCGTGGATACTGGACAACTGATCCTTTTGTTTTCCCCACCTGGCCACCCAAACCCTCTAATCCCTGGGACAATGTTGCTATCAGTAAGTAAATAACAACAACACATGAAGACAGCATGTATGGGAGTGTGACATAATGGTAATTACAATGGTAAGCATATAATGGTAATTAAAATTGTAAGCATATTTCAGAACAATTGATGATACTGGATATGAAGCTGACCTGTGCTTTTTCTAATTCTCTATACTTGGCAAATAGAGCAGTGTCACATCCTTGTCTTATTTGAATAATTTAATGCAACTGACAAGTTACCCTTAATTTCTTTTCTTACGATAATAAATATCTGTAATAAAGCAAACGTCACACCTAGAAAACAAAACCAGAACGTATTAACTGGCATTTGTGGATTTTGTGTCTGTGTTGTGTGACAAAGTGCTTGTTCTTTTGGTTCGGTACTTATATTTCAATTTGGAATATGCAGATATTTCAAAGACAATGCTATATATGAAAAGTTATTACATGTGGTCACCATTCAGCAATCTGACCATGTGCTCCACAGCAAAGATCCCAAGGTGCCGCACTTGGTAAAACTGGATTTGTTAAATGTTACTAGAAAGCGATCTATTTTTGCTTATATTCCTTTACTGAAAATCTTTGTTAATTAATTATGAGATACACTCTCTGTGTCTCGGTCCAACAGGTTGTCAAGGCCCAACAGTTGGCAAATGTGCCTTGGCAAGCACAACATGACTTTTTTGGCACCTACTGAGCAGTGCTCTGGCGTAGATGCCATCATTATCCATGAGGGTTTCCGGTATCCAGAGGGAAATGGTATTTCTAATGACATTGCACTGATTCACTTGAAGCAAAAAAATCAATATGCCCTGAGAAATCAGCCCTTCATGCCTACCAGGCTCTACTGATATACTGCCCTAAGGAAAGTTCTGCTATGTGACCGGGTGGGGGGGATGACAAGAGTGAGTATTACAAAGTTAAAGCTAACAACTTGTTCTACTGTGGCTCTACTGATAAGCAACAATAACAACAACAAAAATGACGCTTGTAAATTGTTTGAATTGTATTTATAGATCTAGTTCTTATAATACCTTCAGGGTCCTGGTTCTAAAATGGTCTGGGATCCTTAATTGTTTTAATTGTTAATCATCACTTATTGAACATCAGTGGCCCAGCCACTTAACACTAGAGCCGCCACGGTAGTCATTTTGACGGGTTTGGATTTAAAATGTAAACGAATCTGCGTTTGTGAATGCAATGCGGTTGTCCTTTTTTTTTTTTCTTTCTTCCTTTTTTTTTTTTTAAACGGACAGCCGCGTTGCATTGACAGTATGCAGATTCGTTTACATTTTAAATCTCATTAATCCCACAGCGGTTCTAGTGTTAATAATCCAGTGGCCCAGCTTTTCAGAAACAGCACCCCTCAAGTTCCACAGTGTATATTTGAACACCTGCTTGCATTGTCAAGGCTACTATCCTTACCCTTTGTGTGCAAATATTTGATGTTGTATCTGCACTGTGTGTGCTGCTGTACATAATGTTTTTGATTGAAGGAATAAGGTTTATTCCACGCTGAAACAATTTAAAGGAAAAGTTACATCATGTATTAATGCATACCTCTTGCTTACACCTAGGTTCAGCCTTACCAGTTGTTGCAAAGAAATTAAATCAGGCCCCACTGCTGATTGTTCCTTATGAAACCTGTAGCAAACCTATGTACTGGTGGAACCAGGTTAGACCCTCCATGGTCTGTGCTGGGTTCGAGACCCCTGATGAATTCAAGTCTGCCTGTCAGGTAATTCATCCATACCATGAAACACTCAGTTTGAATAAAGCTATAACAAAGTAACAGGCATGGCCAGGGATGGAAATGCTGTTAGATTTCTAATAGCTTTTACCATTCCAGGTTTTACAATGCTATATGCTGTAGGTAACAAGGTCAGGTTTGTCAAAGTAAGCTCTTAATAAATAACTTGAAACACACATACTGTATTGTGCCTAGAAGTGCACAATACATGTAGAAGTTGCTAAAGATGTCACATTGAATCTTTCATCTAAGATTTTACTAAGTAAGTCTTTAGTATTTCAAAAATATGTTAATAAAACCAAGAATGCCTCAAACTAGATTTTTTTTCTTCCCTGTAATGTTAGTCCAAAAATTAATAAATAAATAACCATCAAATCTGACATATCATAAACAAAAAGATATTAACCAGTGTTTTTTGCTGCTTTCTCAGACAGTTACAGATAAATAAGCACAAATAAACAACAATTATGGTGTGAAATCCCACAGTGTGGCTGAAACAGTGTGTCTCCTAGATAAGGTATCCATATATGAAGCCACATGAATTATGTTTATGTCTGAAAAGAGCAAAATATGGATGACTAAACTATAACCTTTTCAGACGTATCACTTTTCATTTTACAGATCCAGGGGGATTCTGGGGGACCTGTTGCCTGCCAAACAGAGAGTAATAAAGCTGCCTGGGAGGTCCATGGAAAAGAACAGTTGTTATGATGTAACTCTCCCTGTGCTTTAAATTAATAAATATGTCAAATGTTTTTTTGACTGCTTAAGGATCTAGATATTTTATTAAAGATCAATAAAACATGATTAAGAATTGCTGTGAAATGTTCCTGTGAGTTTCCTACTTGGTGTGGGCATTGTCTTTTCATTGCCGTTTTATGTGGTATTACGAACTATTATGCATTAAAGCTGAATTAATTTTCACACACAATACAAATCAAAAATCAATTATGTGATCTAAGGGCCAAACCCTATGCTTTTCTTCTGAGAGCATGTTTTCTGTTTTTTTTATTTCTGTAAAAGAACATCCCTGGATGAAAGAAAAAAGTTTTGTTGTTGTTTAATTTAGCAATAAAAGTTTTCAGAACTTCTGTATAAACTTTTTTGTTTTATTTCCAGTAAATGATTTCCAATAATGAATCATTGCTATTCTAATCCAGCAGTAAACAGGTCTAAGGATTTCTCCATCAGTGTAGGTTAAACCTCCATGTATGTAGGCTATGATAATGTGAATTTTTATGGTCAATGTCAGGTCAATAAGCCATAAACAAATCAGTCAAAATGAACATGGACACAGATCAGAGACAGAACATGAATCCAAGGCATCTTTAAAGGCTGGTTCAATGGACAGGAGCAAGGGCTGCATGGAGGAAAACTGCCAAAACCTTGCGCAGAATGTGGCTGGAGCATAATTGATTAATTCAGGATCAATTAAGCCCAGCCACATGCTATATAAAGGGAGCTAGAGCCTTTATTTGGGGAGAAGTTTTGGTAGGGTATGTACTGTGGTTCGGAGAGTGAGTGAAGAATAATGCTCAGCCTGATGGTAAAGTATTTGCGTTTTTGTTTTGTATAAACCTTTTGTTTTCTTTGTTGTTAAATAAAATGTTCAACAGCACCTATAAACTGCAGCTTCTGTCTCTGCTTCCTGACATTCACCAGCCTGGGCTGTGATGCTATCCTTTCACCGTATGTAGTTATTAATCCATGTTGAGAGCAATTTCTGTCAATTTCCTACCACAAGATCAACCCTGTTTTTTTTAAATCTTAAAAAAGCAACATACTCTGTGTATAAGAGGTTCTGAACCAGGGGCGTCAGACTTTCTAGGGGGCACAGTGAGATGTTTAATGACACGTTACTAAATGAAACTTGGATCTTTTTTTAAGTTTTACATATCGGTTTTGGTGGCTGTTGTAAGTACATGTGCAAAGTGATTTGCGACTGCAAAGCACCCATATTGTGGCCAAAATCTGTGTTTTGCATGCGTGAACTGTGTTTAGCAGCTGCTAAAAATATGGCATATGTAAAGAATGGTTTTCACATGGCTTTCTTTACCTGCTATTAAATTAGCACTAATGAAGAGCATGGATTGGGTGGGGATCTGCAATACTAAACTGATGGAAACATTATCATAAGATTTAAGAATTTTGCCTTGCACTTGGGTAGTTGCAGACCCTCCAAAAACTTCACACTTCCTCTTACAAGGTGCAAACCATTGCAGAAGCGAGTAATTAAGAACTGTTTCAAGTCACAAACCTTCAGACCTGTCATTGGCTTGAGGATGGCTGCTGCGGTACACTTCCTGATGTGGTGACGCTTGGCTCTTGTTGAGAAAAGGCATGAAAACCTTTGGAGGAGAAGGGCAAGATGGAGAAGACCCTGCATATTCAAACCCAGGGTCACTTTGTTTTGGATGTGGTGGTGAGGTGTTATCGGCTCACTCTGGAGGTCATCCTAGACCTAATAGCTGAATTTCACCTTTTCATCACCTGGTTGACTGTCATCCTGGTAACATCAACAGCATTGACTTTCTCCACTAAGAATGTTTCTTTTCTGTGAGGACTTTGCTGCCCTTCCTGTGACATTTTGTTTGGCTTGATTTTCGGGTTCCAAAAAATCAACGCGTCTACTGCTCTCTGTACTTCTAACTCACCTCTGGGCTGTAAGTGCGGACGCTAAATAGTGATGCACAGGCGGCACTCATTGTGACCCTCATTATCATGACATGTGCGTGTTGAGCAATTTGCATTGCTCTTTAGCTTACATAGGCCGCAGTGCAAAATTAATTGCCTGGCCGCTAGGCAATTTGGATTTTGCATCTGCAATTATTTGCACTACGCCTACCTTACATCAGTCCAAAAATGTTAATCTTACCATTGGTTTTTTTCTTTTTTTTTTCTGTTAATGGTATTGGCTGCGATTAACAATATTAACTCTCAGATGTCTGACTAATACATTAAAATCATAACAATTGTTTCATTGCATGGGAACAACTCAGATCTTTGTATAACTGGTGGGACTATGGATTACAAATGGGGGGTCACTTTATTTCTCTTTTCCATACTTATGTCTCTTGCTAGATTTCCACCTTCAGACTTTTACAATTACTTTAAAAAAAAATCAGGAACACAATTTGCTCCAGAGGAATTGGGAGTTATTACTGATGTTATAATTAATGTTTGTGATATGAGCGTCTAACATACGGAAGCACTTGTCAACTGAGAACCCACTCTTGACCGTCTATGAATAACTCAGATGCGCTGTCTTGCCCATTGTGACTGAAACTGACTTGCTACCGGTAAATGTAGCTATATTACAGTACACATGTACTTGTCACCAGGATTCATATTTTTCAGGGGGAAAAAAGTACATATGCCACGTGAGGGAGGAAAAAAGTGTGTGGTAGATAACACAGGTGTTTCTTATGTCATACTTCCTCCTCCTGTCCTTCAAAAAGAGGTTTGCTTCATTCAGGTAAGCTTATGGATTCTTGTAGTTCTTAAATTGAATATTGATCAGGCTATTGTAGACTTTGTTTTAAATTGTACATAAAACATAAATATGACAGGGACATCAAAGAATAAACATGAATGATCTGCCTTTGTCCTTTGTGCGGTGGTGCCTCACTTGCTACCCCTCGACGTGTCACGTGACTTTAGTTTAGACTAGTTTGTGTTTGGTAAATGCTATTACCATTACATTGTGGAGGACAAGCCCTTGTCGAGCTAGGTATATTTTTGTTTGTATCGTCAGGAGAAGGTAAATTAGGTGAATGAAAATAGAAAAACAAAAGATTAACTAAAGAGGTAAGCTTGACGTTTACATTATGGTATGTGGCTAAGTCACCTGGTGTGTTGTAAATCTCAAGTTTTAATACTTATTTTTTTACATGATGTAAATATTTCTAAACCAATACTTACTGTCTTACACGGAGACATTTACAAAAAAAGGCATTCATTTACAGTACGGTACATCAATACATTGTAATTAACCGCTGATTGGTATTAGGGTTGCCACCCCGCCGGTATTTTACCGGACTGTCCGGTATTTTTATGTACTTTGACTCCCTGTCCGTTTTTTTTGGAAGATGTCCGGTAATTCTAAGCATTGTAATCTATTGGATATGTTCTTTAAAAAATGCGTTACAATAAACAATTTAATATAACATGTTGTGCTTGTATGAGTGAAATTCAAATACTATAACAAAGCGGTTTGTAAATGCACCAGAAAGAATTGAGGTAACAACGTAAGCCACCAAAACGCTGTACCCTTATTTTTTTCTTGTGTGCTCACCACTGTGTGTTATCTGGTATGAGCATGCGCGCTGCTGTTAAGTCTGACAGCCCTTTGAATGAAGCAGCGTGAAACTATTAAGTAGCAAACTGTAACGTTAGTCACAATGGCAGAGACAAATGAAGAAGTGGACAATAGGAGGGGATGGGGCGTCCGGTATTTTCGTATTTCAAAGGTGGCAACCCTAATTGGTATATGTCCGTACAAATGAAAGAGTTTGAAAATTTAGTTGCTAAAAACAGTGCAATCATGTTAGGTTAAACAAAAAAAAAATAATAAAACAGTGGCAGCAACCTGTCTGTCTTTTAAAAACTCAAGTGAATAATGCAGTTTTTGTTGGGACTCACGTGATGGCCCAGCACGGTGTTTGGCTTCGTTCTTATTGTTGGGCTTAGGGTCTCTGTATAGTATGAAAGCTGCAGGGACAGCCTCTACCCCCCGGTACTAATACAATAGCTGTATTAAACACAATTGACAAGCTTTATTTGTTCCAGTGTTTATTTGTTCCCCGTTATTTGAACTGCATACAAAAGGCTAAGTATATACAAACTAGTAGTAAACCCAGAATGTTAACTGGAAGGTTGCTACATGCGGTTGACACTGTTCTTGCATTGCTAAGCTTCTTTCTTAAAGATTACTGATAGAATAGCAATCAATCAATCTTTATTTTATATAGCGCCTTCCATAGCAGACCACTATCACAAAACGCTTAATACAACTTTAACTTTGAGTGGTCAAAGTTAAACGTGGCCAAGAAATTATGATGGTCTAGATAAAATATGTAACTGCTGAGCAACATCAAGACCTTCCTCTTTCAGACACCAAGATTTAAAAAAATACTGGTAAAAAAAAAGAAAGTTATGTGGGGAAGTTCTTCACTCTTGATCACATGATCAGGAAATCCAGCCAATAGGAGCACACAGCTTGGATTTCAGGCTGAATATGGGTTGTAAATCAAAGCGGCAAACTCAAACCTTCTGCAAAGACCTTCACAAACAAATTACCTCATGGTTAGATGTTCCCTTTTCCAGTGACCACTCTTTTGTCATCAGTGCGGTAGACCCTGTTGGAATGACTTTGGTTTGGCGGCAGCTTCAACAGTCTGTGTAAACTTTTTTAAAGAATGGGGGCAGAAGCCTTAGCCATCTGTGTTCTGTATTAACTTTTTTCATGGTTTACATGGGCAGTATTTGGGTAACTTTAAATAAAAAGTAAAAAAGTAGGCGTATACACTGTGCACACCTTTTCAGTTAAAAGAGCCATAGGACTAAATTATTTGATAAGATATAAATTATTAGATTTACTCCCATTTAACAAACATAAAACACATGTATTTTTTTAGTTGCAAGTTTGACAGAAATTATGCATTGCTTTGTTGTTCAGAAATAGGATATGTCATACATCGATGCTAAATCCGTATTAGTGCTACACAAACTGATTATTCGGATCAAGCTGACCATAGGTGACAGTCATTGATGTTGATTGGGATCGTTGCTTGGATTTGTGTGGATTGCTGTTCTCCACAGAGTCTAATAAATAAAACAATCGCCACGAATCCAAGCAGCTGTTCCTTCAGCTGATTCAGTTGGAATGGTAAATTAGCCCAAACACCATTGAGCCTTACCTGATTGTCAGCACCTGATTTTTGTGGAGAGCTCAATCCGAATAGTCAGTTCTTACAGCACTAGTTTATACTGTCAGTATAAACATCTAACTTGTTTTTACTATCACTCAAGGTGCCCATGGACCCAATAATACAAATGTTAAGTTTTAGATATGTCTTTTGGAGGAAGCTTGGTTAAGCAACGTCTGCTCAGTAAAGCTTGACAGTGTAAAGAGCTTCGACAGGCTAATCTCCAGAGCACATTCAGCCCCTCGACAGTGATGAGAACTTTAAGGCAGTATGCTGCTGGAAGTGGGAATTACATACCTGCTACAATATTAGGTTTCTAAAACTGACTTAACAAAGTGTAAAACTGCAGACGTACCTTTGACAAAGTATACCTTGGTAATTAAAAATAGATATACTTTGCTCAGGCCAGGGTTGTATAAAGTCACTTGAAACCCAAACAATTTTCAGTATATTTCATACTGTATAAATTATCCCAGTTCTGAAAGCATTTCACTTTTTTAAAACACTATTTCATATTGCTTCTGGGCCGTGTTCAATATCAATGAATTCATTCTTAACTTACTATAAATGTTTCTGTGCTTTGCTCAGGTAAGAGTGGTATGAAGTCAGTTGACTTTGTGGGAATACTATTTAAAAACTGAACAGAACTATAAAAACTGCAGAATTATACATTTTCAAACAACACTTCTTGGTGGATTGCAGCCTTCGTTTCTATTCTATAACAGCAGTGCAAAAGTGGCCAAGTGACTTCTTAACCACCCTGTGTGAAACAGGATCCGCAAGGGATAAAGGCGTCTGCTAAATAAACAAATAATAATATAGTTTAAGCAGTCACACTGTATGTCATCAGTGTCTGGCAATGCAAGGAAATATCCCTGTTTTAATCTGATATCTACCAGATACAAACATGTTTCCTTTTTTTTCACCATTTTGTGTAAACCCCCCCCCCCCCAAATTCTGCACACTAAAGCTTAACACTATGGCCCTTGGAGCCAGTGAAACCAGACTATTACTGTATGTCCACCATGCCAACTAACCTAATATGGAATACTGCAATGCTAATGACGTGGTAGGTAAACTAGTCTTTACATTCACCCCTTTATACTCTCAATCCCTGTTTTTGCATTCATAAATCTTTATTTTAAAGTTACATTTTAAAAAATAGTTGTAGGATAAGTTGGGGTGACATGTGATTCAGTTGTACAGAGTTTTTAATTACTGAATTCTAACAACATGTACATCTACTGTTCCAATTGATTAGTGATATCTGTTTAAAGCAGATGCTTCAGATGGTAATGTATTCAGAGAGGCTTGGGTTTTAGATCCCAAATAATATGCAGTCAGATTCCTGTGGAATGTCTTCATTGTATTGCATACTGTATCCTGATCCTGGTTCTAAAAGCATTTACTCTCTTTAAAACACTGTTTCACATTACATGTTCAATATCAAGGAACTCATTCTTAACTTACTGTAAATGTTTTGTGTGTTCCTCATGGTAATTCTGACAAAGCCATACTTTCTATCACCACAACAAAAAAAGCAAAGCATATTTCCAATGATTTTAGTCTTTTGTGAGATGCACTCCCATGCAGACTTAGGCAGTTCCACTTAAAATGGCTTGCATATAGCATATACGCCTGCCTGCGTGCAGGCGTTCAAGCACTTTGGTTACACCGATTTACTATAGCAATATAAGCTTTAGATACTAACCAGCTCCCATGTCCTAGTTACAGGAACACAGCTCACACCCTTCCCCTTTTGCTTTTAAAGAAAGTAGAATTTCCCATTGAGAAAAGACCTCTGTATGGACTTCACATTCGCAGTGTAGTGAATATCATTGGATTCTGATGGATTCACTTGAGGTCAAAGTGGTTGACTGTTCCCCACTTCTTTACTCTTTGCAGCACAACACAAGTGCAGTGTGACTGAAGGGGATATGAAGAAGATTATCCAGCAGCCACTGATCAAGCAGAAAGGCTTGGAGTGCAGGAAAGCATTTGGCCTTTCTCTACAGGACCTTCAGCAGTAAGGGCTAATACAGCATGGCGTTCCAAGCCTGGTGAAGAGCATGGTGGAATATTTGATGGAGCATGGTATGTACAGTGGGAATGATAACAGTATTGTGGGACAGCCAATTTGTGCGGCAGTATCTGATTCATAAACTATCGATAGCAAAGAAAAGTGTTGGTAAATGTTATCCTCATATTAGACTCAGTTAACAACTGTTTGTTTTTGCTGTTGTTGAAAGATTCCTCTTCCACGTAGATTTAGCAGGAGGGATACGAACTCTGAATACTAATATAATGTAAATTAAAAAGTTTATAAAAACAGGTAAAAATTAACATCCCACTGTAGCATTTGACATGCTAGTAAATACAGTGCCGGCTCAACAGAATTCTATCAATAAACCTTTTTTTTCTTCAGATGCTTGGCTCTAGCGATATTGAAAACATTTATTTTAGACAGACTGCATTCTCATTACGACAAGCTTTGGGATTTGGCTCCTTCTTGTTGCTGTCCTTTTATGTGAGATTAAACCAGATCTAAATATTTTTGGCAGCCATCAGATAAAACTGAAAATGAGTTTAGATGATAAAAGATCAACAGCAATCATGTCAAGTGATGTTCTACTGTTTCAGTAGCAAAGCATGTACAAGGCAATTTGTTGTGTATTTTTAAATGTGTGGAGCTGCTTAAACAAAATATAATTTGAGTTGAACCAACTGAAGTTTGTAATCTGTAAAGGCCATGAAAAGGCATGAGAAATATTATTGAAACTTGTAGTTTTTCTAGCAAACTTTGTGTACGTATGTCACTTTTTGGAGATAGATAGATAGGTAGGTAGGTAGATAGATAGAGAGAGAGATAGGGTACTGGTTATCCAATTGTGATGAAACCTGCTAAGATCGAGGATATTCTTAAATTTCAGAATCTGTGGGTTATACGGAAGCTGTCTGTCCGTCGGTCTGTCTGTATATCGCACTAACGCTTTTACATATGTTTAGAGAATAGCTTATTCAATTATGAGGAAAAAGTTGTTTGTAGATTATTTACCTGTGTTTTTCCTGGATACCACTGCACTGATCATTGGTATTAATCTGATATTTTAAATTGTAAATAAAGCTTTATTGAATGTATCCTTCTGCCAGTGCCAAATAGTCCCTGTACTTTGGCTGCAGAGACTACAAACCTGTTACTGCTGAAGTAATTGTTTATTTTTGTAGATTTGCTAATTTAATTACTTATTTATCTATGCCCCTAAAACTGATTATCAAACTAAGCAATACAAAAAATGGTTCAAATGCAACACTGAAGTAAATTTGACCTAATAAATTGAAGTTACACAGTAAGCAGTATCTCTATTGTCCCACAGTCTTACCACTAGGTGTCACTGTCTCCCAGTTTGATAGCTTTTACATTCTGTTGTACCTTTGTGCTTCATTTTCCACATATCAAGTATTGTAACCGAACCATACCCTATACCATTAATGTGCTCAAAAATCAGCAGGGGTATAATACTGCACAATCAGTTATGACTTCTCGTACTGTATGTGTAGGCTGATGACTGAAGATGTGAGAATGAAGTTGTTGTTATAATTGCTATGGGTTACCAGAAGAGGGCAGTGTGGTATTTGTACAAATTTTCTTGTTATGTAGAGCACCCTGTGAATATTTTAAGTTTGATAAAATTAATTTTTGATGTTGTTGTTGTTTTTTTTAATGAATGTTTCTGAATCAGAAAATGGACTGAAATTACTGTTTAAAATAGAAAAATAACAAGCTCTGTTTAAAAAAACAAAGCAACAACAATTCTGCACACACACACACACACACACACACACACACACACACACACACACACACACACACACACACACACACACACACCTGTGTAGCCCGAAGATTTAAAGAAGAACAATTATATTTCTGTGTCTTAAATGCTGGTGTTGCGAACTTGCCTTGAATAGTAATTGTTTACCATTCTGCAGGCTCAGGTGTGCCATTGATCAGGATGCACGCTACATTTTTAATTGCAGGGCTTCAGCAGGAAGGCCTGTTCCGGGTGAATGGAAATCTGAAGAGGTGGATGAGCTGCATCAGAGGTACGAGAGCAGGGAGGATGTGGACCTCGTTCAGGACGGAGATGTGTGCTCTGTAGCCAGCCTCTTGAAACTGTTTCTAAGAGAGCTGCCTGATGGTGTTATAACCTCCGCTGCACAACCCGCAGTGATCCACCTGTACCAGGGTGAGTTGAAGGATAGGGGCAACTAAAATCTGCTCCTATTTAAAGCCCTTCATCTTGGTGCCTTGCCATTTTTTGGGGGTCAACACTAGCGCTTGTACTGTGCTGTATATCTGTTTGTTATAAAGGCATTTCATTGGCTTAGCTTCTGAGATAAGTTTACTCAGTTACCCATTTGTACATTTATTTGTCACCCTGATCTCGTTATTTTATGGCTGTATCACAACCTTTCTATGCTTAGAAGCCAGTTCTCGAGGAGCATGCCGTTCCAGCAATTGCCCATCCCTCCCTGTGTCTGCAAGTTTGTGCTGGACTTGGCAAGAATGGTTAGTAAAGTTAGCTTGTTAGTGAGTAAATTCACACAACATTCTACAGACCTTAATGCAGAACTCCAAATTAAGGATTTATAAGAAAGTAATGCTACTAGTTGCCAGTCCAGTATGCAATAAATATTGCATTTTAAGTAAACCCACATGTTGAGGCTTCTTTGAACATCACCTGTAAGAAAGCAAGTTTGAAGTAAAGTCATTCACCTTACAAAAATACTGTTGTAGGATATTTGTTTATACTGTGAGTATGTCTTGAATTTATTCTCAGTAGAGTGTTTATATTGGTCTGCAGCTGCTGAATGTATAGAGAAATGTTAGAGCTTGTCTCGTGACATTCAGTGTGTTTACATGGCCAGTAATATTCCACTAGTATTCGGAATGCTGAATATTCCGCCATGTAAACAGCATATTCGGAATATGAAGTGTAACCCACAATAGACGCGCAATAACAAATACTCACAGCAGTAAACATAACGGCACGTGCGAGAAAACGCAGCTACTGATGAGGAGACATCACTTTTATTAAGGATTTTAAAGTCTGGAAACAGCTTGATGGCAAGAAACAGATGTGCAGAAGTGTTTAAAAGGATAGCGGAAAAAATCACGACGGGGGATTTGAGAGAAATGTGGATCAAGTTCGTCATCGATGTAAAGTTTTAAAAACACAGTACTATAAAGCAAAGCAAAAAAAAAAAAAAAAAAAAAAAAAAAACAGAAGTGGAGCAAATCTATCAATGTTTCCTTACTTCAACCTTATGAATGACATGCTGGGTCATTGTCCTTTGTCTTCACTGACCTGGTGTAGCATCCCGTGAGATAGTGCACCCCTTCAGCGCAGCAGTGAGTCTTTAACACGTAAACGTCATGTGATGTAAGGGGAGACTGCGGAAAAAACACTTTTCTAAAGTGCCAATCACCAGTAGGTATCCGAGCACTGTATAGATACAGTATAAAATTATCTTACAATTTGAGTACAAAAGAATATACAGAAAACAGAAATTCAAAATTCAATCAAATGCTCTTTGAAAAAGCAATTATGCATATGATGACATAATTGTATATATATATATATATATATATATATATATATATATATATATATATATATATATATATATATATATATATACACACACACACACAGTCACCTCCAAAATTATTGGCACCCTTGATAAAGATGAGCAAAAAAGACTGTATAAAATAAATAATACCAGTACTGAGCTATATTGTAATTTTCCAACATGTGACTTTATTAATGATTCAATGGAATCAACCAAAATTACACATTTCGAAAATTATAAATTTATTTCCAAAAAACAAAATTAAGTGTCACAATTATTGGCACCCTTGTTTTCAGTACTTTGTGCACCCTCCCCTTGCAAGGATAATGGCACTGAGTCTTTTTCTATAATGTTTAATGAGATTGGAGAACACATTGGGAGGGATCTTAGACCATTCCTCCATACAGAATCTTTCCAGATCCTTGATATCCTTCGGTCTGCGCTTATGGACTGCCCTCTTCAATTGAAACCACAGGTTTTCAATGGGGTTCAAGTCCGGAGACTGAGATGGCCATTGCAAAATGTTGATTTTGTGGTCAACTAACCATTTCTTTGTGGATTTTGATGTGTGCTTGGGGTCATTGTCTTGCTGGAAGATCCACTTGCGGCCAAGTTTCAGCCTCCTGGCAGAGTCAACCAGGTTTTTGGCTAAAATGTCCTGGTACTGGGTAGAGTTCATGATGCCGTTGACCTTAACAAGGGCCCCCGGACCAGTGGAAGCAAAACAGCCCCATAACATCAAAAATCCACCACCATATTTTACAGTAGGTTTGAGGTTCTTTTCTGCACATGCATCCTTCTTTCGACGCCAAACCCACCGCTGGTGTGCGTGGCCAAAGAGCTCTATTTTCGTCTCATCTGACCATAGCACCCAGTTCCAATCGAAGTGCCAATGCCATTTAGCAAACTCCAGGCACTTACGTTTATTGGTTGCTCTCAATAAAGGCTTTTTTCTGGCAACCCTTCCAAATAGCCTATTGGCACGGAAGTGGCATCTAATTGTAGATTTGGAGACTTGGTGACCCCAAGATGCAACCAAGTTCTGTAATTCTCCAACTGTGGTTCTTGGATTTCCCTTTGCCTCCCGAACCATCTGTCTCACTGTGCGTGGGGGCAAGATACACTTGCGTACTCTACCAGGCAAGTTTACCACTGTTCCAGTGGTTTTGAACTTCTTAATTATTGCCCTAATAGTGGTAAGTGGTATATTTAGTTTTTTAGCTATTGTTTTGTACCCATTGCCTGATTTATGAAGGTCAACAACCATTTGTCTCTTTTCATTTGTGAGTTCTTTGCCTTTCCCCATGGTGATAGATGATAAATGGATTTCATATGCGTGTTAGCTAATTTTTATACCCCAGTGAAACAGGAAGCCATGGAAGGCCACAATACAGATCCTTAAGACTGAGATGAACTTAAAGAAGTAGAATGTTAATGCAGATTTAATTTTGTTTGATTTTATTTATAAGAATCTTTAGGGGTGCTAATAATTCTGACATCCTATCTTTTTGAGAAAAAATGTTATTACTTGTTAATAAAAAACTTTTTCTCTGAGCAATTGTTAGAATAAAATAACATTTTTTCCCATATTTGAGCATAAAATATAGTTCATTACCTGTGTTTATTTTATACAGCCTTTTTTGCTCATCTTTATCAAGGGTGCCAATAATTTTGGAGGTGACTGTGTGTGTGTGTATATATATATATAATATATATATATATATATATATATATATATATATATATATATATATATATATACATATATATATATATATACACACACACACACACACACACACACACACACAGTATTTGCTTTATTTATTTATTTATTTACTATGGTTATTATTCTACTGCACATTTGTTTACTGTAGGCTCTGTTGACATTATTAGAGTGCATGTCTGCGTGAACACATTACATTGAATTAAGACGCAAAAGCATCTACACAGTCTCAAAATATCAGATTCCATATCTGAAACCCCCCCCCCCCAAATAACAGAAATATACATCCACACCACCAGCTATTTACAATAAACAACAAACTATTAAATCAGCACTCTCTTGGTTTGCAGTGGGATGCGAGGTATGCATGCGTTAATGGCATAAAAGGAGTATTCAGTTTACCATGGAAACGCGGAATATGAAAGGAATAAGAGAATTCCGCCTGCATGTATTATAAAGAGCATTCAGAATATTCTAGAATTCCACATACTCTGAATAGTCTGAATACTTGTGCCATGTAAACAAACTGATTGATATTGCATGTCACAGTCTGGAATATCCAAATGACAGTATACACTTGATACTGTATTGCTTAACATGATATATTGCTTTGTTTGAAACACCAGGTGTAGTTAACAACATCAAAAGTTATTTAAAGAAAAGTCTGTGGTCTTGGAAGATTACATAAATTACATTATTCATTTTGTCGTTATTACTGGTAATGTTGTGTATGAAATTACATTATAATTTCCATATTTGATAAAATGATGCACCAGTATAATAAACCTTGACTTAGTTGGCGAAGTGCATTGCTGAGGGTGAGACTTCAGGGGTTATAGATGTGAATTAAGCATGATATACTTCACAGGGACTGACCTTCCTTCAGTTCTGCACCAGTTTAAAATCAAGATTATCATTTTGCCAAGTTTTTACAAAAACATTCCCCAGCTCCAGTGGGAGAGCAATGAATAATTATCTCTAAAGGCTTTTTCCTAGTCGGCTGGAAAATAACAGCGCATTGCTGTTTATTAACATCCATCTAATCAAGCTGTGAGAATAATGCTTCTGTTGTAAAGCCCTGTAACTTTCCGTATGCCAAGGCAGTTGGTGAAAAACAAATGGGATCATGTTCTTATTATATAGTCTAGTCTTCTGCTGTTTCCACAAGGTGTCCAACATTTACAAATACTGTATTGAACTAGTATTTACGACTTAATGTAGAACCATATTCATATTGAAATGTAAACTTGCTGCTGGTGGATACTTTTAGTTGTTAAACTGTACTGTTTTTGCTCTGCATTACTTTAATGTTGGATACTGTCTTGTCATCTCTGTTTGTATTTTGTATTAAATATTAAATCTGCTGCAGTTTTGTGAGCCTCTTGGCCAGGTCGTCAATAGAAATGAGAATCTGTTCTCAATTGACTTATCTGGTTAAAGGATTGATTGGTTGGTTGATTGATATTTATAAGGCATTACATTTTTGGCATGTTGCCTTACTGTTATAGTTGTACTATTTAATAAAAATAAAAAGATCAATTCTGACCAAGACTAGTTATGCCCATAATGCTTAGAAAAACCCCTTCTGGAATGAAAATCTCTTAAGAAATGCTTAAATATGTGATATAGTAATCCCTGCCATTAAGTTATTTATGGCAGGGATTGGGGGGGGTCGGAGAGAGTGTTGGGTTCACCACTCACATTGACTTTCCAGTCTTGTACTATAACTATTAATCGACTAGCAGAAGGAGACCTGAATAGACCTGTGATCTCACTGACCCTCACCAATAGACCACCAGCTGTCTCTCTGATATCAGATTTTTGCCTCAGATTTGTCACCTCTCATTACTTACAAGGTCAATCTCTGAACCCCCCAAACTCGCCAGCTCCTTGCAATTCTCTCGATTTATCTTAACAGCTACGAGCCCCTCCTTTAACCAAATTTCTTACATTACAATACAAACAGTTCAACTGAAATTCTTCCTGACCTGTAATTAAACTAAGGTCTGCCGTTGCTGTCCCTATTCTCCTTCAACTTTACATATTCTAATCATCCTACGTAGTTCATTTAATCTTCCAACTGGTAGCTCTGTATTTCTTTAACTTTTTTTTAGCTATTGACCTGACATTGGTCTACCCACTCCTTAGGATCTTATTCAGCTTTAAATTTGTCATCTGTTGCCCTCCTGAAATCTTAAAAAAAACAAAAAAAAAACATTTTCCTACATAAATAGTAATTCAGTCCTTTTTAATGGAGGGAAAATCATGGCAATCACATTTTTAAAATCGTCAATTAATGTTATCACTACTTATCACTACCATCTAAGACAGGTGTTTTTCACAGTTCACAGTGATGACGATCAATTGAAGAAATATCTGAAACACCTGCTTCGACAGCTTCCTGATATCCATTACTGCCTGCTGAAGTACTTGTGCCAATTCCTGACGCACATTGAAAAACAACACAAGGACAATCGAATGACTGTGTTTAATCTGGCCACAGTGTTTGGGCCAAACATTTTTCAGTAAGTAAAAATAACCCTTAAGGTTTTTAACTCCCTTTCTTACTGTCAGGTGGGACCCTAATGACTATTGCGCAGGAAGAGGATTTATAATGTTATTATTATTATTATTTGTTTATTTAGCAGATGCCTTTATCCAAAGCGTCTTGCAGAGACTAGGGTGTGTGAACTATGCATCAGCTGCAGAGTCACTTACAACTACGTCTCACCCGAAAGACAGAGCACAAGGAAGTTAAGTGACTTGCTCAGGGTCACACAATGAGTCAGTGACTGAGGTGGGATTTGACCCGGGAACCTCCTGGTTACAAGCCCGTTTCTTTAACCACATTAACATTTAAATGTTTTCTGTTTATAAAATGTTGAGCAACTTGGAATACAGCTCTTGATAGCCTTTAATTCCATAGTCTGAGCCTTTTTGGCCATGACTATAGACTAATTACATGTCAGATAATATCATACCAGCTGAACTCATAGGGTACTGTACTTATTTTAAACTTGAGTACAGGCTAACCCAGGTTGGATGTCATATAATCCAAAGCACTGAAACTTCTCACCATCACAGTTGGGGTCAATTCCAATTCCATTTCCAGTCCCAGTTCCCTTTTATACAATTCTAATTCCTATTCCGTTTTACGGCACAGTAATTGACCCCAAGTCTGCTCACCATGACTGCAACATTTAATGCATAAGCACTCTGTACATTTCCAAGGTGGTGGGGTCATCAGAGAACACTATTATCAGCCTTTTTCTTTTTAGTAAATATTAATTACAAATTGGACTCATGCATAATAGTACATTTTTTTTTCAATTCTCTAGCCACCACTAATCAAGTTAATGAACGTTAAATAGGGTTCCAGCTGTTTGTTCAATGACACATTTTACATTTAGGAAATGGGAACCTTTTGAAAAGCATTTTTAAAATGTACGTTGCTAAGCAGCCCAATTGTTTGTTGTGTCTATTGAAATTATGAAGTGGCTGATTTTGACATGCATTCCACAAAAATATATTTCCATATTTCCAGGTTTACTCATATACCACATTTTTGTTGAGCTGAATTTTTGGTAAGTTTTAGAACAAAGGCAAAGACAAACATACTATTGTAAACTATATTTCTATTATATGTTTCAAAAGATTGTGGAATGTGCTAGCAATTCTTTAAGGTAGTAATTACCAATAGCGGTCACAGGCAATGGATTGATGAGCTACATGGTTAGCCTGGAATAGCACTGTTTGTACACTGTTTTCCTGGATTCCATGTCAGAAAAGACCATTCTGGGTTTTCTGTTAGGGGAGCTGTCTTCACCAGATTTCAGCAACCAGTTACTTTTATTACAAAACAAAGAGGCAACAGTTGCTGGCAACGATTGTTGACCATGATTCCCTAAAAGGTTGCCAGCGTATGGCTTTTGCCTTCCTTTTTATGGATTTCCTTTGCATGGATTTATTTAGTTTTGTGTGTTGTGCGCATGCATTCCAGCGACGTATTCTGTGCAGATGATCATATTGCTCTTCTGCGCAAATGCATTTTTTGGCATCCAGTGCAAACATGTCTGTAAATAACTTATACATACACCCAAGGCTATGAATAATAGTTAAAACATAATGTTTTTTGCCTTCTCTTGCCCTGAAGTTACTATAAATAGTAGGAGTGGTTACTCTGAATGCCCCTAAATGTATAAATCGAGAATGTTACCTGCATCTTCTTTGTACCTATTTTTTTTTTTTTTTTAAATGAGCAGAATTTACTAATACAAAATCATGGCACATATCTCTATATTATTATTATTATTATTATTATTATTATTATTATTATTATTATTATTTATTTCTTAGCAGATGCTCTTATCCAGGGCGACTTACAGTTGTTACAAGATATCACATTATTTTTACATACAATTACATTTTTTTTTTTTTTTTGATGCATATAAGGTCTTTGGACATTAAATCAGCTTGAAATTGCAGCCTTTAACTGAGGTTTAAAATAAAGAAACTGACAATTAGATTTCCACAAAATAATCATGGTGCATACAATCCAAGTGATTCTGATATCACCACAGGTCCGCTTTCAGCACCGAACACTAATATCTACAGTATTTGAGCAAAAATGAACTATTGCAAAAGATGCAATACATTTGAAATGTGCAGTTTTTAAGTTATTTTCTTAAGCCCCTTTCACACTGACACCTCTACCTGGGTCACAATACTGCGTAGTGTGAAACCACGTACCTGGGTTGTACCCAGGTTAACCTGGGTCCCAGCAACCCACCTCAGGATGTGGGTTGACACGCTTTGACCCGGGTTGAGACAAAATGTATGACGGCTGACGAAATAACAAACAGCCACGCCTGCGTGAAGGTTTCACTTCCGCAAGGAAAGTTTTTGTTTATTCTATTTAGCCATATTTCTGTTGATTGAGACACTCCATGAGCCAGACTGCAGCAGGGATGAAAAAACATTTGCTCTAATCAACATTATTATTTATTTCTTAGCAGACGCCCTTATCCAGGGCGACTTACAATTGTTACAAGATATCACATTATTTTTACATACAATTACGTTATTTTTTACACATTATTTTTACATACAATTACCCATTTATACAGTTGGGTTGTTTTTTGTACAGGAGCAATAGGTAAAGTACCTTGCTCAAGGGTACAACAGCAGTGTCCCCACCAGGGATTGAACCCACGACCCTCCGGTCAAGAGTCCAGAGCCCTAAACACTACTCCACATTGCTGGGCCGACAGTTCAATCCAGAAAAGCTTGGATGGAAGCGTCCGTAACAAGCTTTACGAGGCATTCATAAGCGTATTGTTTACTTGCATCTGTCACCCAGGTCAACCCTGCTTTATCAAAAGCAGTGTGAAATCGCGTAGCCGACCCGCATGACACCGGGTCCTGACCCGAGTAGGTTCTGACCCAGGTAGAGCATGCCATTGTGAAAAGCTTTTGTAGGAGCAGTGCAAACTGTCGCATATCTCCACCATGAGCATTTTAAATCTGTTTATTGAATGATGTCTAAAAAAAGAAAGTGTCAGACATGCTTATTGAGGATTTCAAAATGTCCTGTATTGTTGATCACATCTTTTCTTCCATGCATAATACCACAGATAGCCAAACAGAATGAAAAGTACGTGCTTGTTGGTGTTCAGTTGGGATGCAAATTTCACACCAGGGTTCTGAAGAGGTTATTTCCTGCTGAAATAGAGCAGTGCTGCAATTAAACAAAACATTCAACAGCTCTTAGCTTTGGGAAGCTCAAGGCATGTGCAGCCCATCCCTCTGCATTATGTGGCTATGCAGGAGATTTCCAGTAAGTACAAATGCTTTGACCAGGATTGGTCAAGATACGTTATGAGGAACATGTACAATATAGTATATTTTAGCAGCGTAATATCTGTGTGTGTTCCTTTTTAAATGCGAAGCATCACTAAAAAAATAAATAAAAATAACAGATTTGATTGCATTATTACTTGATATTTGCTGTTATAATTTAAGACTGAAACCGTTTAATCAGACCTGAAGACTGACCAGAGAGGATTTTTCACATCACTGACTGTCAGAACATATGTAGACAACACGAAGTACAGACATATGTTTAGGTTGCAGACTCATGGGCTTAATAATAATTTGATTAGCTTTCTCCCTTTGAAAACAAGTAGACTAATGTTGGGCAGTAATTACCAAAAACTGGTATGTAGTTTGCTGCTTATATAAAAAAAAAAAATAGGTCACGCTCAGCTCTAGTTAGTAAGTAAAGGTTTGGCCAACAGAGGAGCACAGAATGCTAAAATGATACTTTCTGTCCATCTGTCTGTCCTTCACACACCTTTATACAAGCAGTATGGAAAACATTTGACCTCCAGAATACCAAGCCAATTCTCTGTTTTTCAACATTCTCATAATAAGAGTAGAACCAATGATCCGATTTGGATAACATTTTGTAGAATTAAACAGTGAGGTATGAACTTGGTTCCTATTGTGTTTTAAGTAAATCTGTGAATTGCAAGTAGGTCAAAATTAACGCTTTTGCCTTTCTGAAAGGACCATTGACCAAGATCCAATAATGACCTGCTAAGGATTCACATACATTGGACAGGTGTTCATTTTGAAAACACTTAGTATTTTTATTTGGTGGATGTTGCAGGGTCTATTTGCCATATTTACCAAAATATAATGACTTTCTGAATATGGTTAATTACTTTAGATTTGAGAGATTGTGGCAAAGTGGTTTGCAGTGCGCAGGTGTAGAGGTGATGCAATGCGTAAACAGATAACAAACAGCAAAGTTCACGGTCCAAACAATTTTTTATTTGTTTTTATAATCCAGGTCGTTTGGCGACCGTAAATAATAATCCCTGGCAATACACACGGGGTTCAGTCCCAGACTAATAAACACGGTATAAACACACACAGAAAACAAACACAATCACAAGTCCAGAGTGAGTGCTTTGGTACAAGTGATGAAATACAATTTATTAGTGAACAGTAGTGCAGTGCTGTCCGGAACGTGTTTGCCGTCTAATAAGAACAATTACAACAGTACAATTAGAACAGTAAACAAACGAACATGAAGCACTCACAGTTACTCTACGGTCCTCTCGCAACCATAACAAAGGAACAGTTCACTTTGCCACATCCCCTTTTGTACCTTCAGCCCGCCCCTCGGTTAGCGAAAGTGCAATCGGTTTTCCTCCAATCCGCGATTACCACATCGCCTCCTGTCTGGGGCGATGACTTGGTGTACTGTGGCTCTGCTCCTTTCTAGATGGCTGACTTCCATCTTTCCCTGGAATGAATTGCCAAATCTTCCAGTCTGGGGCACACTGTTCCTTTACACAGCACCCTTTATGGGCAGCAGCAATTCAATGTTTTTATTATTATTTATTTATTAGCAGATGCCCTTATCTAGGGTGACTTACAATTGTTACAAGATATCACATTATTTTTTACATACAATTACATTATTTTTTACATACAATTACCCATTTATACAGTTGGGTTTTTACTGGAGCAATCTAGGTAAAGTACCTGCTCAACGGTACAGCAGCAGTGTCCCCCACCAGGGATTGAACCCACGACCCTGCGGTAAAGAGTCCAGAGCCCTAACTACTACTCCACACTGCTGCCACTAGAGAAGTACAAGAAATAAGAATGCTGTCAACACATAATTCATTATTTAAAATGATTGTCATCCATATTTTTCTCTTAATAAACCGCAAATGTGAAATATTGTGAGCAAGAACAGAACAGACCCCAAATTCATTTCTAAATGCATCATATCATATGCACCTTGAATTAAAATGGTGGTAAAAAATAAAAATAAAATCTAACTATCTATCTCTTGCTCAAGGGTACAGCAGCGTCCCCCACCAGAGATTGAACCCACGACCCTCTGGTCAAGAGTCCAGAGCCCTAACCACTACTCCGAGTCCCAAATTAGTGGTAGAGGCTGGACTTGAACCACATGCTTTTCTAATACCCAAATACTGTATAGCTCTCAGAAGCATGTCATACATTTTAGAGCCTGGTTTTCAAATTTCTGAGCCCACTTAGCATTTCCAGGTATTTTGGTGTAAAATAAACAAGGGTAGCATTAGCTGGAATCACTCAGGGTCATGCAGTTTTGTTTATGTTAAAAAGAAGCCAATGACGTTAAACAACTGCCAAGAAAGGTCAATAGCCAAAGGTCAGTTAGCTTTCAAAGTGACTCTCCTTTTTTTTCTTTTGTTCTTAAAACACTTTTGGCAATTGTAAAGCAATGTTTCATTGTATTGGCATTTAAAGTCTCAAGGGTAACGCAATGCTATTGTGCAATATAAGGTTCTTTTTTTTTTTTTTTTTTTTTTTTTTAAATATTGAATATTCACACAATTAACAAAAAGTAGGTAAGTTAAATAAGGTGTATGCTCAAAGTTCACTAAAACCTTTTACATACAAGACCAGAAGACCAGGTCAGATTTGTCAAAGAACATTTGATTCCCAAATCACATAATTACATTTTTTTTTTCTTATGGAACAAAGCAATCAATGCACTTTAGTTCACTGTGGCAGTCCAGTAAAAATCAAAGAATAAAAACCCAAATAACTGAAAAGTACTTAATTACATTTTTATTGTTTTCGATCTGGTGTGTTTTTATTTGTTTTTAACATAAATAGAAAAAAAAAACCTTTATTTTGCTAGCATTTTAAGGGATAAGATGTGTTATGACTAGTTAATACTGAGATCTCTACTACCGGTATAGACATGGGCAATTAGTGTGTCCTCTGGGCACCCCGCCTCGAGGACACACTAGCTGGAGGCATTTATTTTGTTTATTTGGACTTGCTCCTGTACAGCTTGTATAGGATTGTTTTTTCCTTATGGAGATTTATGGTGCAATTAACTATAATTTATTGCAAGTTGGCAAACCGTTTCGGTGTTCGATAGTACAGTTTGAACAGGCTGTTTTTATTGCAATACCATTGATCAAATGCTATTTCAACATTGCATTTACAGGAAAGGTTAATCTACACCACGTTTTACCCATACGTTGAGAGTCATAAAGCTTCAGGCTGTCTGTCTATGTGTAGGATAAGGCTGTGTCTATAGGAGGCTGTGTGGTCCAGTGGTTAAAGAAAAGGGCTTGTAACTAGGAGGTCCCTGGTTCAAATCCCGGCTCACTCACTGAGCAAGTCACATAACCTCCTTGTGCTCCGTCTTTTGGGTGAGATGTTGTTTTAAGTGACTCTGCAGCTGATGCATAGTTCACAAACCCAAGTCTCTGTAAGTCGCCTTGGATAACAGTGTCTGCTAAATAAACAAATAATAATAATACAAAATAATAATATATTAAGTCATTGCTTTGCTTGTTTAGAATATTTTATTAGGAGACCCTCTTGAGAAGGAAACTTTTTTTTTTTTTTCTACACAGCATCCGAGGCAGGAAACATCAAAACATATCACAGCACAAATCTCAGACCAAATACAGTTCCTTGTCCAGTGATTCATTTAAAAAAAAACAATCCATGTTCCAAGTCGGATTTCTGCGAATTACCAGAAAAGAGGATGACCTGAGACCAGGTCTGTTTAGTAGATGATGAATGAGAAGAAACATCTTTAACATGATGACAGTCAGGCTTATTTAGAAATGAATTGTGCAATGGTTCATTCAGTCTCATAGTCACATCCAGTCCTAGGCACAGCGTCTTAATCACTGGTAAAATAATGAAAAGTCCAAAACCAGCATATTTTTATAGGTACTCATTGCTAACTCCCACTAAACATACATTCAAAGGTAATTTTAAACATGGAGCAGATTTCTTGCCAAATGTTTATGCAACTGAAAGAGTTTAAGAATCTTATGGTTGCTGATACAAATGCTGTGTGTGTTTATAAATGAGAACTAGTTTTCAAAAGGCATTAAAACTGAACAACTTTTAATGGAGATGCATTATTTAAACACTGGATGGTTTTATCCCTCAGTTAATGAAGAAATCCGATGCACATTTGTACAAGATAAAAGTTTCTGTCTTTCAGGCAAGCATTTTTAATCTAAATGCTATGGTGTGTAGGCCGAGGGCAATGGGAAGCAAACTTTAACTCACCACTGTCAGTGAAGTTGTCTGCAAGAATTGCTACAGAGGTGCTGACTCCAGCTCCAAGAAAGAAGAGGGTAGGTATCAGGAGTCCGTGTTTCTGCTAACATTTGTGTGGATATTCTACAGATTATACCATTGAACATTTAAAAGGAACTGTAAAAACGGACCGCAACTGTAAAAAAGGATACAGAGGACCATGGCAATACGGAATTCAAGTTTCTCTGTTCAGTGTCGACATTTAGTATAAACGCAGTAGCGTGCTACAAAGGGTATATGGCTAAGATTTGAACGCTTTCTATAATTTATTTTAGGAAGCAAACTCTAATGTACCTGAATCTTTGAAGCTGTCAACTCCAGTTCCACGAAAGGAAAAGGTGCAGTAGATATCTGGGATGATTGTAGAAAATTTCTACAAAAACTACAAGCACCAATGCTCATCTCTCTATCTGTCTATCTCTCATCCATTCGGGGGAAAAAAGGCATAATAGTGCATTTGTGACATCAAAATGGCATATTCCTCAACAAGATTATACTTGACCTTTGACCCATATTTGAATTCTGTGCACCCCGAGACCACTTTACTAGAGAAATGTTAATTTATGAACAACAAAATGAGAATACCGTGGAAAAAATAAATAAATTTGATGTAGCGCTGGTACATTCGTATCTCAGAGAAACTGGAGAGGAACGTGAAATTAAAGACGTTCCTGTCAATGACTTGGACCAACACCTGGCAAACTTCATCTTTTGTATAAAAAAACAGGATGGCAGTGAGTATGAACCTGGAACAATTTGTAGTTTTTTAGGCAGTGTAGACAGCTACCTGAGGCAAAATGATTATCCACATTATACCGTAAGTCATTTTTATTTTTTTTTAACATTTATCAACATATTAAGGTGTTTAAGATTTTTATATTTTTACGTTTAAAACTTTCAAGCCTTAATTCTAAACGTGTCAATTGAAATTAAATGTTAGATCTTCAAAATAGCTAACCCCTGGGGTCCCTGAGTGACTTCCCTGGTAAAAGCATGCCCACGTGGTGTGCAGGGTGAGCCATACTGTCAAGGGAGTGCAGGGGAGCCTCCTGGCTGTGCAAAGTCGTCGGTCTCCGCCCGAGGGAGCGTCACGTTGGCTCCGGTGCTTCCTCTGGTAAGGGAGACAAAATCAGAAGAGACTGTTTTTCCTCTTCGCACTACAGCAGATCCTACTGGCCAGGCGCTTGTTTATAACTTGATCCTGTGGACAATTGCAGCTGTATGTGTAGTACAATAACAAGTTGTTTTCATGCTTTTATTGCATTGAACATACCATTTCTCTTGAAATATACAGTACCTTTTAGTATCCATTTCTTTCAGAGCCCTAAATATATCACATCAGTTCCTTAAAGAGCAACCTGATTTGGGGACTTAAATTTCACAGGTATCTTAACAAACTTATCTTAACAAAGGGTTTAGTCATATTGATGCTTCAAACATAACTTGAGAACAAGGCAAAACAAGTAGGCCTAATATCCTCTGTTGTTCATAAACATTTCCAGAAATGCCTGAGGATGTCATTGTTGTAAGATCTCTTATCAGTGTAATGCAGATTTAAAAACAAAGTCAGTCAAAGTCAAAGTGATTTTAGTAGCCATATAATGTATTTAATATTACCGTGTTGCTATTAGTGTTAAAAAAATTGAACAAAAGTAGAACACAAAATTGAATTGTTTTTACTAATTTAGCTACCTCTTGTGCAGCTTTAGTACAGTGACATAATCTGCCATTGATTTTACTCATTAGATACAATTAAAAAATACTAAGTCGGAGCCACATCGCCTTTTGAATCCAATGAAATGGACAATGCATGCCTCGGGTAGTAGAACTTCTCAAAGCAGAGAGGAGGGCACTTGACAACTGCGTTAGGAAGGTCATTAACAGAGCCTTTTTATTGCCATTATTCTATGAAATGAGCCCTTTGATCTGTCATATCAATGGTCTGGGAGATCAGAAGCAATCAGAACAACAACCATTCGTAACCTTTATTTTTTTTCTCTCTGTGATAGAAATGTTTTGTACAGAGTCCTGTAAAAAAAAAAAAAAAAAAAAAAAAAAATTATGTTATATATAATCCTCCTGAGTTCTATGGCTTGGCATGCAAAGATTCTACAGGTATTTGCTACTGGTGGAGTCTGGTTACAATTAACTATATATAATCTTTGGAAACTCTGGTGAGTGATATTTTACAGTATGCCTAATTTCTTCTGTACACAAAACCTACTGGAAAACATTCTCAAACAAATCTGATGACAGTAAAAATGTGTGCAGGGTTTAAAAGAGGAAATGCCTAATTGTGGGTTGGTTTTGGTGCTATTCTTCTTTATCAAGTGTCAAGATATAGAGGTCATGTCCTTTCCTTTTTCCAATCTCCAACACTTTTTTTTTTTTGTTGTGTGATGCATTTTCCACACCAATGAGACTGCAGCAAATCTTTATAGTATGGTAGTATACAGAGTTTTTCATGAGAGATGAAACAGTTTATTTAAATTGTGGCCGCAACAAGAACTGTGATTTAAAAAAATAAATAAATAATAATAATAATAAAATAAAACAGGTCTTAGCACCCACCTTTGCATGGTAGCATTGGGCACTGAGGTAATTAAAAAAATTCTGTCTCCAGAACCTCCAGTCAGCTGTGATAAGTAGCAACATGTTTGGTTTTGTTTCTATCTATAATTGAGTCTGTATTTGTACTGTGTTGTATTATGATCATCTTCTTTTTTTCCTTAGATTACCCATTCAAAGAGTGAAGGAGCAATCAAGCCTGTACTCCAGCCTGGGCAATCAGCAGGGATCCCACAGGTCAAGCTGAGAATATCAGAAAGAGCCCACAGTCTGGAAGAGATGGAACGAGCTGATGAGATGTCTGAAAATATTGTCAAGAGTACGGAGTCTCTGACCAGGTAAGTGCTCAGAGTTTGTACTCCAATATGTTTTCTGTCTTTAATTCAGCGTTACATAGATGATTCTGAAGTAGTTTAAGATTATGAAATTTACAAGCAGTACTTCACCTGTGTTTTGTGGTTACTTATTCTTCTTGTGGAAATGCTATGATAAAGCTGAAATTGTAGGTACTATAATAATAATATATTAAGGAAAGTATTATCAATATATAGACATTTTTTTATGCACTTTAATGCCCTTGTCAAATCTGTTCACGTCTTGAACAAAACCAGATATCACTATGAAGATACACAGGAAAATTCACATTTTGTAATGTAATGAACTTACCTCTGCATGGTGCCTGTACCTTGGCTGACCCAATGTGATAATGTATTGTTTCTATTTTTCTATTACTGGTTTCAGACTTCAGCAGCATTGTATAATCGTGTGAGACTTGTATTCTCTTATACACTAGCTATTTATGAGCCAATTTGAAATGTACCAAATTAGCATGTCGGTGCCAGCAGTGATAAGGCTTTAAACCACCATTCTTGTTACATTGTTGTGTTGGCCTAGTACACACATACTTTCTCTCTTATCTAGTCAAACCAGTCAAAGTCATTGCCTGTTTTAACAATCAGTATTTAGGTTGAACATGCTCCAAGTGTCGCCTGCTGATTTTACAGTAATAATAAACAAACAGAATTGATCTGCACTGTTACATTCAACTAAGCAAACATGGGGTAGGAGCCATTTTTCTTTAGGAAAGCAACAGATCTATTCTCAAATCTATTCATTTATTGTTAAATTAAAAAAAAAAACAAAGAACAAGACCCAAGGTTCATATAACCTTTGTTGCTTGTTTGCTTAGCATTGTAAAAACATTGGGGGGAAAAACTTTGCTTGTAACAATTTTGTGTGTTTTCAATGCAAATAGAAAAGAATCCAACAAGTTGTTTGATCCACTAGGGAGAGTTGTGAGCTGTCTTATTTACTTTAAACACCATTGGAAAGTGCACATACTGCATCATCATTATTAATAGATGTTACATGGTTGGGGTTACGGTAGGAAAAGTCAGACAGAAATCACAGATGCATATTTGTAATAGACAACAAGTGCCAGCGTTCTATCATATTTTTTGCACCACTAGACTCCTTTGTGTGATTCATAAGGTTAAGCTCATACCCATTTCTTGTGAATTAAATTACTGAAAGTTGTGGAACTACAAGAGCTTATATTATGTATTTTGTCTATTATTCTTTTACTGACAGCACAAAGGAAGATAATGACCACCACTGCGTATCTGTCTCTTTTTATTGAAAACAACCAGAAGCTTCCTCCTTCCTGGGGGGCATAAATACCTTAGACAGGGTTACAAACATGGTTCCCAACCTGTTCATCCGTACGTGTGTGTGTGTGTGAGAAACTGAGAGCTAAAAAACCTTAACTTGCGATTTATGTGGAGATTAGAAATGTATGGTTTATGGTCCTCAGAACAAAGTACAGTAGAACCTCAGAGTTACGAACACCAAACTTGGAACTATGCAATCACTTAACCATGTGTGTAATGCAACCAGATAGGCACTCCTATAAGAGGCGTGCTGGTCATGGAGAAGGCAAACTTACTGGACCAACAAATGCATCCTGAAAGGTGAGGCAGATTTCAAAGCATACAGGGAACTTAAAGCACAGGGTTTTTCCCCAAGCCAAAGGTGGCTGAATGACTGAGCAAGCTGCATGAATGCATTTTGTTTAAAAACAAGCATACGTGTTTTTGCTAGTTACGATTTTAATGGTACCTTAAATCTAGCTGTATTCTGCTTTTATAGTACTATTTTAAAGACTTTAGAACCTTAACAATGTGATGATTGCATTACTGTGCTGTATCCTTGTATGATTTGCCAGATTAAGACTAAAGATAGCAGGCGTACACATTTATTAAAGCCATTGAAAACTCCTGTTCAGAGCTACAGACATTTCAGGCTTACACAAATAACCTCCATTCCCAAGGGGTTCATAACTCTGAGGTTCTACTGTAGATGTTAATAAAAAGTCCATACATTCCACAATAATATACTGTCGGCCTTAACAGACATTCAGACCTTTCAGTACATGGGGCAGAGTTTCACTGCCATATAAATACGTGTAATATATGTAGTTACAGTGTCAGTGTCCCCGCCCCCCTGTCCCTCAGTTTGGACACTTTCCCATTGGCATTTAAAGCTTTCTGAGAAAACACGAAAGAATTTAGAACACCTACAAATGTATGTTGCTTTGCATCTTTAATACCATCGAGCATATAGCATATTCACATTTAATTCTAATATGTGGATGAAGCCCTAGCTGCAAGCTTTTAATGCTGATCTAAATTTAGCCATGTTAACAAATAACAGGATGTGTTTTTTTTTTATTATTATTATTATTTATTTTTTTTATAGTCTGATTTTAGTACTTCCAAACCAAGAAAAAGTGCAGCTGGCAAAAAAAGTCCACTGCTCCCTAGATAAATACAACAGTACTAATAATAAACTGCACAGTGTTCTTTGTAGAAGTATTATTAGTATGCAAGGTAGCATACCATGTTTTCTATTTCATTTTTTAATGTTATGCTAACTATTTTAAATGGGGATAAAGTGGTACCATTTAGCTAATTTGACATTTATAATTTGATAAACAAATCCAGTATTGGGTAAGAAAGAAGTTATTTTTACAGCATTAGTCAAGTCTAATGTTGTGCACTTAAAAATAAATAAATAAATGTAAGACCACATTTTTGGTTGTTTTTGAGTTCAATACAATGCACCAGTCTATTATGGATGCAAAAAGCTAGCTATTTGAATATTTCTGTGGTAGAAAAGGTGTACTGAAAATATTTTTCCTTTAACACACAGTTGTATTTATTGTACCTGAATAAGTTCTCAGTTTAGCTGTAAAAATCATTAATCAAATATGAACACCTTAAAGCTGAAGGTGCAATAACCCAACCTGAGCATTTAAAAACACATTCTTACCTCACATTAGCATAAAAACATTCTCACAAGTCCCATATTGTTTGGCTTTTGATCTTTTTTTTGTTCTCCACTCTTTTTAATTTTCTCATTAATTCAGGTCTTTTTTCTTCCCCTGTGGTATGGTTAATGGGTTCCCTCCAAGGCCTCACACCTATAAGACTTTTCATGAATAGGAAAGACAACCAATTACCCATTTACAGTATTATGGTGGGCTAATGCATTTTACCTGAATCTAATATTAAGTTATTAGTTAGTAATTGACTTTGATCTGTGTATGTTATTATTATTATTATTTGTTTATTTAGCAGACGCCTTTATCCAAGGCGACTTACAGAGACTAGGGTGTGTGAACTATGCATCAGCTGCAGAGTCACTTACAAATACGTCTCACCCGAAAGACGGAACACAAGGAGGTTAAGTGACTTGCTCAGGGTCACACAATGAGTTAGTGGCTGAGGTGGGATTTGAACCGGGGACCCCCTGGTTACAAGCCCTTTTCTTTAACCACTGGACCACACTGCCTCTTGGTTCATTGATTTTGATATATTCATCAATTTGTTTATGGCAAATGGTTCTGAATAGGACGGTTGTATTTCTCATTATTATGAAGTAATTATTTTCTTTACTGTGGCGGAGAAACTATCTGAAATATTCGAAACGAACATTGCTGCATGTGAATTTTGAAGGCAAAAATCCACGTCCGTGTTCGTCATAAATTACAAAGCTGATAAATATTAGAAATAATTATCATAACACGTTTTGACTTGCAACGACTTACCACCTTGCCAGAATTTTGAGACATTTTCTAAAATGGCAAGTGATGTGTGGGACAGTAGGGATTAACAAAAACATTAAAATCAGGATTAAAGTGCAGCTTCAGATTTGGTAAGTGAGTCAGAATCGCGATACAGATGGAGGTGTGCTTCACGCTTTTCAAACACTGGCCCAACTTGTAAGGTACATGTTAAGCATAGTGATCAACGGTTTGTTTTGTTGTGATCCAAGTATTTTCTGTTATGAGGACTCAAATAAACGAAAACCAAAACGTTGAGGTGTTTTTTCTTTGTACATGCCTCCTTTTCTAAAACATTTTTTGAAGAGTTTATTTAAGTTAAATGTGAGTTTTCACTTTTATACTGTTTCTGCCTGAAAAATCTGGAATTGATCATGGTAATTAATCTACACAAAAACACAACAGAGAAGCACACAGAACATATTATTGTAAGATAAGTAATAAGTACAAAATAAATAAAAGAAACAGGGATATATGTACTAATCCAAGGCTATTATTGTAGCATGGCCAGGTCCTGTTGTAGGTGAGTACTCAGGGTCTGGAAAGTGTGGGTATGATTTCAGAGACTATTATGGAAATTAAAATGGCCAAGTACATCATTAGTAGTAGTAGTGACTGTTACATAATAAATCCGAGGGGTGTTTTAGCCCATATTGCACATTGTTTGACTTAGACCTTCTTGTTTCATTTTTTCATAGCACAGTTTTTTTATACCATTTTTTATAACCTCATCCCTTTTTTAGGATATCTTGAAACAAAACTCCCCCTCTACAGCAGTTACTGCATTGTGTAATATTTCTTAATGCTTACGTAAGGTTTAACTTAAGTGTTATATTACAGTACATGGCAGTGATACATGCAGAGGGTACAAAGCTTTCAGTATTTTCAGCTTCTTTGTTTATGGTGAATTGCTTATAATTGATCAGTTATTTTTTAAGGCTAATTTTGTATTTGTATATGTATCATGTACCAATATGTATACATTTTTTAAGTAGTTATTCATTGGTAATAGTGTGTGTATGCATTACGCCTGACTAAGCATAAAATGTACATGTATGGATGCGTTGAACTGGATAAATTAAAACGGGTTCGAGTACGGTTCTTGACATCGGTTATGTAGTGTACATGGGCCTTAAAGTAAATATCCTTCTTAATGCTGCGTAAACCAAATATGTGGCTTATTGCTGCTACCTACAGGACTGGAGTGTACCTTAATCAATGCTGTCATATTCCAGGACTTTTTTTTTTTTAAAACAAGCAAGTATTTCACATTTCAACATTAAATAGTTAATTTGTCAATTCATAAGTTCATTCGTAAATTAATTCTTATATTTATGAATTATCTTTTAAATTTATAAATTAATTTGTAAATTAATTTGTCAATTCTTACATTAAGTCGTAAATTAGCTGTTTGCCAATTGAACTTTCAATTTAATTTGGCAATTGAACTTTCAAGTAATTGGGGTGTGGGCAGTTTCTGTAGCTGGGGCATGCATGAAGATTATGCTATCTGAAATAATCAAATATGTTACACAAGTGTAACAAATCATTGAATCCCTTGTATGTCTAATTAACCATTCACAAACAATACATTGTTGGCACAATGTTGTCTTGAGTGTGGCAAATAGATATTCAGTCGCTTCTGAGTCATGGAATTACGAAGCCATGACATTAGTCTTTGAAGAGCATGAAGCTCCGCTCAGATCGGAGCCTGGATCCAGGATCAGATCCCTTTACAACCGGCCACCGAGGCAGCGTAGAGCGCTAGAGAGAGTGTGGCATAATGCAGATTTAATGAGGGATGAGAATTGCCCTTGAAATATATTTCTAGAAACGTTTGAAATTGAAGTACTTAAGACAAATACAGTTTTACTCTTAAAATGATGCTAATACTGTATTTGTATAAAAAAAAGTATGTTTTTAAAAAGTAATGTAGTGTGCACGGGGGTAGGGGTCAAGGCAGGTAGGTGACGCAATCAAATATGAAGAAATAAACCCGATACTAGCAAGTGAACAGGTGTCGTAGTTAAACATGACAAACGCAGAAAACCAGACACCCTCAATATATATTATTCAGCCATCAACACCAGACAGCAGGATATCTACATCATCATATGGAAGGAAGCGCAAATGGATGGAGACACAGATGGATCACATTAGTTTACTGTAAAGCTACGTCTTAGTTGGTGTTTATCTTGGCGAGAGCCGAGTTCAAATCAGCATGAAGTTTTAACATCTACTCTCGTGTAATGGAAATCATGAAGATCTGGATACGTTCAGTGACTGCTGTGAATAGTGCAGCTGGCAACAAGGGAAAGACCTTGTGACAGCCTGGAGAGACAGCTGACAGGAGGAAAGAGACCCCATTGGGGCTGGCAAGGGTTAGCTACCCTTGTCGGCAGTATCCAGCTCTGTGTTTACAGGATGCTGGAGACACCGCCCAAGGCTTCTAAGAAATTAAAGAAAAATACCCCTAGAGTCTGCGAGAGCAGGGGCGGAAGATGACTCAACGTTGGACAACACGGTTAACGAATTAGGAACGGAAACGGATATGAGTATGGAGAGTACTTCACAAAAGACTAGTTCAAGATCTGCAGTTAGCAAAGACATGGAACTCCAGGTTTGTGTCTGCGGCTGGAGCAAGGCGACAACGGTCAGGGGTTTGAAGATTCAAGGGAGAATGAAATGCTTGAGGGAGAAGGGACAAGGGCCTCGCATTGATCAATACTTCTTACTAAGTCAGTCAAGTCAGTCGAATGAAATCCAGCGACAGGAAGCAAACCACAGTTCGCAGGATATCAGCACCCCTGTCATAGACGTGAGGAGGACTTTCATGGACACAGTTAGTGATGAACCTAATGATCCTTGTGAACCCGGTCAGACAAACCAGCATAAGAGAGAAAAGAACCTCAACGGGCACAAGCCTGGAGTTAAATGGCCAAGAGCTTGTGAGAAAACTGCATGGGACACAGTAAACACAGATCTCTGCTTTGCGTTGGAAAGGTTAAGTGGAACAGTTGAAAAGAAGCTGGATAAATTTGGGAACATCATCCACACATATGGAAGCGAGAGGTTTGGAGTTGAAAAAAGGAAGGAAAAAGTACAAACAATTCCTGGAAAGTCTAGACGGCAGCAGGAGATTGAACGCTTAGTTAGAGAAAGGAGACAGTTGAGGAAGCAATGGAGAAGAGCAGAACAAAGTCAGAAGGAGGGACTCAATCTCTTACAAAGGGTCATAAAAGATAAACTTGCAACATTAGCAGAGCTGGCGCCTCACGGAGCGCTACAAAAAGAAGGAGCGTGCGAGAACTAACTTTTATAAAGACCCATTCAAATTTGTAAAGAAGTTATTCACTAGTGAGAAGAATGGCACACTAAAAGCATCTAAGTTTGAGCTGGAGAGATTTGGAGGAAACACATACAGATTCAAAAAGGCAGGAGCCTATGTCAATTCCGTCAGACATCCCACCTATCAATCCACCAGAATACCAAATAGGGGACTGTGCACCTAAGTGGAAAGAAGTAGAGCGAGCTGTGAAAAAAGCAAGGGCTTCATCATCTCCAGGGCCTAATGGAGTTCCATACAGAGTGTACAAGAGTGCTTCAGGAGTTCTATAAATCCTGTGGAAATTGATGAAAGTGGCATAGGGAAAACAGGTTGTACCAAGAGCATGGCGCCAAGCAGGTGGAGTCTTTATACCTAAAGAAAAAGATTCTACAAGCATCAGTCAGTTTTGCCCTATTTCCCTATTAAACGTAGAAGGCAAGATTTTCTTCAGCATTATTGCTCAGAGATTGTCAACTTACCTATTAAAGAACTGCTTCATTGACACTTCAATACAAAAAGCGGGCATTCCAGGTTTCCCAGGATGCTTAGAACACATCAATGTGATCTGGCAACAAATTCAATCAGCTAAAAAGGAGAGGAAGGAGCTCCATGTGACATTCCTGGATTTGGCTAATGCATATGGTTCAGTGCCACATGAACTTCTTTGGGCAGCATTTGATTTTTTCAGTGTACCGATGACAATAACAAATTTAGTGAAAGCCTACTTTGGAGATTTTCCATTTAGTTATTCAACTTCAGAATTCAGCACTACATGGCAAAGTTGGAATAATGGCAGGATGCACCATTTCTCCACTGGCTGTTACCATGGTAATGGAAGTAATCATTAGGGCATCAAAATGGGTAGTGGGAGGAGAGCGCTTGGCTTCTGGAATGCGACTACCACCAATTTGAGCATACATGGATGACATGACAACCATGACATACAGCAGTAGCCTGCACTAATCGGTTATTGGGCAAATTAACCAATAACATTTAGTGGGCACGAATGCAATTCAAGCCCACTAAATCAAGGAGCATCTCTATAATTAAAGGTAAAGTAGTAGATAAAACGTGTCTGAGAAGCCAGTGAAGAATCTTGAGAGATGGTACGACGGGGATCAAAAGACACAGTTCGTGTGGGAGAAGTTAGACAACAAGCAGTCGAAGGGTTGAAGAGCATAGACAGCAGCGCTTTACCAGGCAAACCAAAACTCTGGTGCTTTCAGTTTGATCTACTGACGAGGTTGCTGTGGCCACTGACTGTGTACGAGGTTTCTTTGACAACAGTAGAGAAGCTGGAAGCTTCAATCAGTCCATACATCAGGAAATGGTTGGGAGTTCCACGCTGCCTCAGCAGAGTGGGATTTTATGGTAAAGGAATACTGCAGCTACCAGTCTCCGCTCTAACCGAGGAGTTTAAGTGCGCCAAGGTCCGACTGGAAATTACATTAGTAGAGTCATGCAACAAATGCGTAAGGGAGGCAGCACCTGTGTTGAAAACTGGAAGAAAGTGGGCGGCAAAGAAAGCTGTGGAGGATGTAAAGGCTGCCCTTCAAATTGGTGATATCATGGGGCAAGTTCAGCATGGAAGAGGGGGTCTTGGTCTCAGTTCAGCTCCTCCTACATGGCACAAGGCAACCCCAGCTCAACGAAGGAAGCTGGTAGTCAACAAGGTGCAAAAGCAGGAGGAGAGGATGAAGTGCGTAAAGGCTATTTCCCAGGCAAAGCAGGGAGAATGGATGAGATGGGAGAGTGTGGAACAACGCAAGATTGGCTGGCAAGACCTATGGTCAATGGAATCATCAGGTCAACATATGATGTTCTCCCATCACCACAGAACCTAAACCTCTGGGTAGGAGAGGATCCCTCATGTCCTTTGTGTTCATCACCTGCAACATTAAGGCGAGGACAGTTTACTTGGCGCCATGACCAGGTGCTGCAATGTTTGGCCTTAGCATTGGAAGACAAGCGTAACATGACCAATAAGTTGCCACCTGTTCCATCAAAACATTACACACAAAAGACAACATTCTTCCGCCCAGGAGAGCAACCACGAAGAAAAGGTGTTAAAACCAATCCTCACCCAGGACAACTGGAACCTGCTAGAGACTGGAAAATGCTGGCAGATGTTGGTCAACGGCTTATTTTTCCACCTAAGATTGCCACCACTAACCTTCAACCAGATATTGTCTTGTGGTCTGGATCAGCACGCCTTGTTCACCTGGTAGAGTTAACAGTGCCATGGGCGGATGCTGTTGATGAGGCGTATGAGAGGAAGAAACTGCGGTATGCTCAACTAGCCACTGAAGCGGAACAGCGAGGATGGAGAGTCCGGGTTTACCCAGTGGAGGTGGGTTGTCGAGGATTTGTGGCACACTCTACAACCCAGTTTCTCAGAGACGTCGGATTCAGTGGCCAAGAGTGAAGAACTTATCTGAAGCAGCAGAGAGGAGCAGCAACTGGCTGTGGTTGAGACGGAAAGATTCTGGCTGGGGATCTCAAGCACAATAGAAAGAAAGAAACACTGATGTACGGGTAAGTAAGCTGGGCTGAGTTGAGTGGGGGACGAACGCGACACTGGCAGTTTACCATTGTGGTGCGATTCTCCCCCTGGGACCTTACTGAGGGAAGTGAAGAAGAAAGGGAGATGACGGACAACTACTTTGGGTTGAGTGAGCGATGGAGAGTAAGAAGGGAGGCCGCGGTTTCAGTTCAGAGTGTGTGTTTGTTTTGATCCTTTCCCTCCCCCATCCTTCTGCATACCTTGCGCTCTTTCCCCTCTTTTATTATTATTAGATAAGTATTCACCCCCGAGTTAATACTTGGTAGAACTACCTTTGGCAGCAATTACATCTGTGAGTCTTTTGGGGTAAGTCTCTACCAGGTTTGCACATCTGGATCGTGCAATATTCGCCCATTCTTCTTGGCAAAATTGTTCAAGCTCTGTCAGGTTGGATGGGGATCGTTGGTGGACAGCAATCTTCAAGTCTTGCCACAGATTCTCAATCGGATTCAAGTCCGGGCTTTGACTGGGCCACTCTAGGAAATTCACTTTCTTGTTTTTAAGCCACTCCAGTGTCACTTTGGCTGTGTACTTGGGGTCATTGTCCTGCTGAAAGGTGAATCTCCGTCCCAGTCTTAGGTCATTTGCAGACTTAAGCAGGTTTTCCTCAAGGATTTGCCTGTATTTAGCTCCATCCATTTGGCCCTCTACCCTGACAAGCTTCCCAGTCCCTGCTGATGAAAAACATCCCTATAGCATGATGCTGCCACCACCATACTTCACAGTAGGGATGGTGTTACCTGGTTGATGTGCTGTGTTGGGTTGGCGCCAGACATAACGCTTTGCATTTCGGCCAAATAGTTCAATGTTTGTTTCATCGGACCACAGAATCTTTTGCCACATCTTTTTAGAGACTCCCACATGCCTTGTGCCTTTGCAAATTCCAAGCAGGATTTTACATGGGCTTTTTTCAGAAAAGGCTAACTTCTTGCCACTCTTCCATACAAGCCAGATTTGTGGAGTACCAGAGCTATTGTTGATACATGGACAGTTTCTCAGCCATGGAAGCTGTAGCTTTCAGAGTTGTCATTGGCCTCTTGCTGGCTTCTCTGACCAATGCCCTTCTTACCCGGCTGCTCAGTTTGGGAGGACAACCTGCTCTAAGCAGATTCTGGGTGGTGCCGTATACCTTCCACTTCTTAATGATCGACTTGACTGAGCTCCAAGGGATATTCAATGCCTTTGAAATCTTTTTATACCCCTCTCCTGATCTGGTCTTCATGGCAGTGTCTTTGCTTTGAATGCACTACCCAACTGTAGGACCTTACAGAGACAGGTGTATTTAATCTGAAATCATGTGAACCACTTTATTGCACAATGGACTCCATTTAACTTATTGTGTGAATTCTGAAGGCAATTGGTTGCACCTGAGCTTATTTAGGAGTGTCATAGCAAAGGGGGTGAATGAATACTTATCTAAGGAAGACTTTTCAGGTTTTTATTTTTAATTGATTTGTTTTCACCCCCACCCCATTTTTTCACACACTGAAAGTGTTGACTAGGTTGTGTAAATCAAAGGTAAAAAAAATCAAATTTAAATGCATCATGATTTCACGTCATCACTGAATACGTCACACCCCTGTCATGTGGCAAGTGAAAAATAAGGCTAGAATCAATTTCGCTTTGCTCACGCCTTGCGTTGTGAAACAAAGAGGTGTAATGCTTCAAGAATTGAAAGTACAGTTTAAAATACCATGACTATTATATGTATGGTTATACTTTACAACAAAATGATCACTGTAAATGTCTTGTTAATATCTTTTATGCAACCATCCCATCAAAATAAGCACTGAAAAATGAAATTAATAAAAAACGAAAAACAGGAGCTCATGTTTGTACAATATTGTAGCAGAAAGTCAGTTGCATCGTGCATACCGCTCATTTGTGCCCTGTTGGTGACTAGCGATTTCGCACCGCAGAAATGACCAGCTGTGCCGCGCCACATATGTGTGTTCCGGCCTTAAGTCTGTATTGTTTAGAATTGGTCATCAGCTATGGCGAGTGTTCTGGACTTTTGTTTTGAGTCCTGCCTTGGTTAAGTAGTACACTGGGTCTTGACAATTTTAAAAAGTAAAACTCTTTATTAATAAGACTACATTTATTTTTATAAAACCTAGGCGGAAGACGTGCATTTCTGATACCTTTTTATTAATGTACAGTATCTTAATCAGAATTGAAATTTAGACTGATACACCGTTTTCTTGGTCAGTAAAAAAATAAAAATTCACACCATTCTTCTTTCTACACCACTTAAATACAATTCAACGAAGACAAATGTATTAATTCTTTGGTTAAAGTGCTCCTATTGTTTTTCATCAGTTCCCATATATTGGTGTTTGGTGGAAAAAATGTCTGATTTTCACAGGAAACTGTTTTGTATTTTCCTAGTCCTGTCAGTCTTTCAAGAGTCACATTGTTGTATTTTTCCTTTCTAAGATGCCACTGTGGAATTTCAGCTGCATGTTGATTGTCTGCATTTCCTTTTGATATTGTTTGATATTGTTACCCTTAGGACTAGAGCGGATCAACATTTATACCCCTCATATGGCTAAAGTTACAGTTTGTTATGAAAAGTTAATAACCGATCTTTGTTTTCATTATAAAATATACTGCATTCTATTGTGTATCATTTAAAACAAACCATTTATAAAACATTGATATTTTCTGTATTTTCTGTGTAAAAAATAATAGATGACTGCATACTACCTTCAGATGAGGTTACCCTGTAAAATCACAAGAATACACAAATTGCCAGGTAAATCACAAGCAGCACAGCGCTGTTTTTATGGTCGTCATTAATATTGTGGATACTTGCACACTCATAATGTCTGTCCGCCTGTGTGTCTGACACACTCTACAAGGTGGGCATGGTAACTGCCCTGAATTATCACCAATTTTGGGTCTGATTTATTATCCATTGATTGTATACAAAATGTACAATATGTGACCTATGAAGACCCTTCTTTTGTGGGGTGGTAACACATTCATTTCAGTATTACTGCAAAACATTTTACCTTTTTAAATGGACAACACATAAAGAAGCAATTACTAATCATGATAAACTTACTCCAATGTAAAAAAACTGTACTGTACATTGTTACCTGCTTGTGTTCAGTTTTCACCTGCACTTGTCTGACAACAGGGTTGACACAGTAAGAGGTGTGTCATTTATAATGAAAAGGCAAAAATGTAAGGAATATTGAAGTCTTAAAACAAAAATTGTAGCTGCTAGCGTAAAGAGAAGTTGCAGTTTACTGAACATTTTTTACTCAAAAATATGCAAGCCACATTGAAGAAGAAAAAAAAGCAATAACTATGTAGCAAATATGGCAAGGTACTGTAACAGCAACCCTGTAAACATCCCCCTCAGAGTTGTATTTAAACATAATTAAATGCAGTGAGAGTGAATAGAATAGCTGTATCAATATGTTCAAATATTAAAGAAATACAGAATAACTTTAGTGTAATAGGGTACTGTATAGTGTAAAATACATACAGTACTTCTGTTCAATTTAAGGAGGAGAAGGGGGTTGTTATTTAATTCATATACTCTCTGCTGTAGGGATTGTGATCACAGTATGCTGATCAGCTTGACACCATAAAAGGGGTATGGATGCAAAGGAATACTCCATTGGCTTTTTCCCTGAGAGTGACGTGCTGAATGCACAGTTCTGGGAGGGCTCCTGTAACTGACATTCGAATCTCACAGAGGAGCAGGGGAAGGGGAAACATGAATCCCTGCTTTGATTGGCTGGGTGCTTAACTGCTCTTCCTGGGAGAGTTGGGGTCAAAGGGTAATGGTCCAACTGTAGCTAGGCATGCAGCTGACAGCACAGACTAGCTTGGCTATATCACTGCCATGGAGTGCATTATGGTCTGTAGATATAGCATAACTTTGGTGATTCATGTCATCAGGCTATTGTATTTGGTTTAAGGGACCGTGTTTTGCAACTGGAGACTATAGGCAGCCTTTGTTGACAGAGACAAGAAACTGCACAGGAACCTGTGGCTCTGCAAGCTGTTCTCATTTGTGCGTGATGGTTACAAGCTTTCTTTTCCGGACAGGAATGGCTTGTAAAATCATACCTCTGCAAAGGTAAATTTTCCTTTGAGAATTGTGGCTGCTTCTTTTCATGGTTGATCATCACTATATTCTGACAGCAGTTGTTTTTTTTTATTTGTGATGAACTACACATGTGGTAAACTTTCTTCTCAAAGCACACACTGCATGTATTCATGCATTCTTTAAAGAATTTAGATAATTGTTTTAATATTCCTTTTCAAAAAGGGTTATATTTGAAGGCATATCTTTTAAAATGTGTGTTTGAAATATGAGATCATATAACGTGTGTTTTATATCAATGGATATGCAGAATGTTACTGTATGTTTGATTTATAAACTTTATACATGCCTAGCCCGAAAACGGCAACAGCAAGTGATGGTGCCACCGCACAGTGTCAGTGACAACTGTATCCAGAATTACATTATTCATTGGTATACAATGCATTTTTTTTTTTAGATTAAATTGTACTGTGCACTATTTTAAATCTGTTAAGCATTTGATGTTAAACTGGACATTTTAAAGTGCGCAGTACATGCTATAATATATATATATATATATATATATATATATATATATATATATATATATATATATATATATATATATATATATATATATATATATATATATATATATATATATATATATATATATATATATATATATATGTAAAATCCATTCCAAAACAGTGAAAAATCATTCAACATGGGTTTCACACTGCTTTGGCTATAAATGGGGTATATGCGTATGCTTGAAAGGGTAAGCATCGATTCATGTATGAAAAGGGTATATGTTTTCTCATAAACTAGACTCACCAAATTGAAACATTGTAGTCCCAGTATTGAGTAGCTCTGTGAGAACTGCACAAAAGTGTGATACAGACTGTGAGCTGAATAGTAGTCAACTTGGATGCTGCAGTGACTGAGAAGATATAGTGGTCGCATTTCTTTCAAGGTTTGTAGCTTGAACACATTTCAAGTTCCTGGAATAAAGCAGTAATTCATTGCGATTATTAATCAAATTGTGTGGCTGTGCACAAGGTTTGTATTTATCTAAAACAATAACAGGTATGTTTACATGTCTGTTTGTCTTAACAGCTTAATCAGTGTCTTAAAATATGAAAAATAATAAAAAAAAAGTTTTTAAATACCATTAATCCTTAATTCAGGTTCTTTTGTTGTTACGGGTGGGGAGGGGCGGTGTTTTGTGCTTAGTATCTGTATATTACGGTATTACTTTGCTTTAGCAATCCATTCTATGAGTCAGGAAATTATCTCCCTTGTTAATCCCCAGCACCCACACACATTTACATCTGATGCCTGCTAATGTCTGAACTGACTTGGCCTGAATGTGTGACATTGTCAATACCTTTTAGGATTTTGAATGCTTGAATCAGATCACCGCGTAGTCTTCTTTGTTCAAGACTGAATAGATTCAATTCTTTGATACATATGACATGCCTTTTAAACCTGGAATAATTCTGGTCACTCTTCTTTACACTCTTTCTAGAGCAGCAATGTCCTTTTTGTAACGAGGTGACCAGAACTGAACACAATATTCTAGGTGAGGTCTTACTAATGCATTGTAAAGTTTTAACAATACTTCCCTTAATTTAAATTCAACACTTCTCACAATATATCTGAGCATCTTGTTGGCCTTTTTTATAGCTTCCCTACTTTGTCTAGATGAAGACATTTCTGAGTCAACATAAACTCCTAGGTCTTTTTCATAGATTCCTTCTTCAATTTCAGTATCTCCCATGTGATATTTATAATGCACATTTTTATTGCCTGCGTGCAGTACTTTACACTTTTCTCTATTAAATGTCATTTGCCATGTGTCTGCCCAGTTCTGAATGCTGTCTAGATCATTTTGAATGACCTTTGCTGCAGCAACAGTGTTTGCCACTCCTACCATTTTTGTGTCGTCTGCAAATTTAAAGAGTTTGCTTACTATACCAGAATCTAAATCATTAATGTAGATTAGGAATAGCAGAGGACCTAATGCTGATCCCTGTGGTACACCACTTGTTACCTCGCTCCATTTTGAGGTTTCTCCTCTAATAAGTATTTTCTGTTTTCTACATGTTAACCACTCCCTAATCCATGTGCATGCATTTCCTTGAATCCCTACTGCGTTCAGTTTGAGAATTAATCTTTTATGTCAAAAGCGTCCTGGAAATCTAAATAAACCATGTTGTATGCTTTGCAATTATCCATTGTCCATGTTGCATCCTCAAAAAAAAATCAAGCATGATAGTTAAACACGATCTCCCTTTCCTAAAACCATGCTGACTGTCTCCCAGGATAATGTTACCATATAGGTAATTTTCCATTTTAGATCTTATTATAGTTTCCATAAGTTTACATAAAATAGAAGTCAGGATTATTGGTCTGTAGTTACCTGTAGTTATCATGGAAATAAGTTCTATTCAACCGAAGACGTTTTAGAGAACTGTAATTCCTTGGTTCTGGTCTGAATGAAAAGAGTGCAAAGGCAGAGCTGTCAAGTGGAAGAATAACCGTCGGGTGTGCAGTGTAAACAGAATGATTAGAATGTGTATATGCTTAAAGGGACAGTTGTCATCTTTCATTGCAGAGTGAATGTGCCTTTTTAAGCTTGTGCTTTTTTTAAAAGTCTCCATGGAACGTTTCTATACTTGGTTTCATTGACGACAGTATAGATAAGTTTAATAAATACCAAACTTTTTTTTTCCCCCCAATTGATCAAAACAGACTTTAAGGATTATTTTAAAGTTTTGTGAATAGGGCACCATAACCCTTATAAAATTGTTTTTGCACTGTATTTTGGCAGTTTTCCCATGGTTGTTCATCATCTGAGACTTGAGCCTCTACCTTACATGTGCTAAATTAAAAATAGTACATGAAGATACTCAAACACCATACTGTCAAATATATTCAAGCTGTCTGGCCGGCTGTCTCAGAATTAATAAATCACAAAATACCTTTTGTTACTTTGGACCATGCTTTTGGAATAGATATTCTTGATATTTTTAAAACTTTATCCAATTTAACTTTAAGTTGTGATGAATGTTCTATCTATCTATCTATCTATCTATCTATCTATCTATCTATCTATCTATCTATCTATCTATCTATCTATCCTCATAGACAATGAAAACGCAACAATCAGGTCTAATGGATTTAATCAAATATTTTAAATATAGATATCAAACAAAATCACAGAAAATGTGAACAAAAATACAGATCAAAGAATCATGATATCTTTTCAGTATGAAACGTGACACACTGTCAAAATGAAAACATTACAAAGTTAGTATCGGGTATGACCTCCCTGAGCATTAACACAATCCTGGCAGCCTTGACGCATGCATCTGATAAGCCTCTGGATAGCCTGCTGTGGGATGTTCCGTCACTCTTCCTGTGCAGCTGCAGCCAGCTGGCGAAGGTTGGCTGGTCACGGTTGTCTCCTGTGGCTGGCACTGGCTATTTGGTCCCACAGATGTTCTATTGGACTCAGGTCAGGAGAAAAAGCTGGCCATGGCAAGACCTCGACATTGTTTTCTTGAAGTCGTGCAATTGTAATCCTAGCACTGTGTGGTCTTGCATTGTCCTGCAGGAAAATTGATACTTCTGGATTGGCTTGCAGGAACGGAAAAACTGTTGCCTCAAGGACTTCGTCAATGTATCACTGAGCAGTAAGGTTGCCCTCAATCTGCACTAAAGGTGTTCTTGTATTAAATGAGATTCTTCCCCACATCATCACACTTCCACCGCCCCACCGGTTGGCTTGAAAAACACAACAGTGGTGGGCTGGTGTGGTGACCCTCTACCTTCCAGGACGTGGCCTGTCCTTCACAGAGCCGGTTTCTTGGTTTCTCTGGACTAGTCTGCTGATTGTTGAAGCAGAACATCTCATTCTCTGAACAACTTCTCTCACAAACAGGCCGCCTTCAATCATGCCGATAGCAACCAGACCAGACTCATTACTCAAGTGGGGCATGGTCGTATCTTTCGCTGTTCTTACGTTAATTAAAATCATGTCTTTTTAAAATGGCTATTTATACAGATTCTTAGTCAACTCATTTTGGCAATTTGAACTCAACTCAAATACCAAACACTGAGCACCTGGCATTTTTCTGAAATCACATGATTTGGGCTCAGTATTTTGTTATCCCAAGGAACAATACTACTCAAACAATCAACAAACCTACCTGCTCACTATTTAAAATGTAAATAACATTATATATTGTATCTTATGTAACATATCCTGACATCCAGCCTCGTTTGAAAGATTACCCTGGATGCAAATACTGTTTTAACTTCACATGCTTTTGTCCTTTTTGTACAGTATTTGCAACAATATTGGTAAGATGTTGTGCAAGCACTAGTTCCACAGGGTTTTTACTACATTTGGTTACACTGGTTATTCATTCTCATTACCCGCAGCATAATGCAAAATGATCATGTGGTTCCATTTTTTTTTAACCCTTGTAAAAAATGAAGCAACATGCTGCTGCTGCTGCTTCTGTGTCTATAAAAGTAAACTAACCAACATGCAGTTAGAGGTATAAACTAGTGCAGGATGTGAATGAAATTGATTAGCAAATACTGAATGTAATTTCTTTGAGTACTATTGGTATTTTCATATGCGTTTATGTGTTTGTTTCCTATACCAGAATAGAGCTTGTGATTAAGTTCACCAAGTTGCAATGAAGTGGGTACAAGCAAGACAATGCTGGCAATGAGCTAGCATCAAAGATGCATAAAATACATCTTAAGTAAAGCTTGCAGTGATATTATTAATACGGATTACACTGGTCTACAGTACACAGACGTCACATACACACACATTGGTAAATATTGAAATTGCCCTGGTAATGACAAATTATGCATATTATTGGAAAGTAAACATTAACCTTTTTATTTTTAATAAAATTCACCCTGTACAGGGTGTACTTGTCACATGAGAAAGCAGTTAATAATGTTGACAGTGGAGGAAGGTTTGCTGGGAATCAAGATTTTTTTCTTATTTTTAGCTGGGAGCAGGCACTTGAGTTAATGAGTCATTGCTAAGTTACAAAATAACAATAAGAATGTTTTGCTATCCACAGTGAATTGGCCTTGTGAGAATTAGAACTCTCTGCACTGTAATTCCAAGTGTGCCCTGCTTCTGGTCTTGAAGTTTTCGGGTTTTATTTTTGATCACATGACATCCCTTTAAACCTATTTTGAGCCGATTCTGTTTCCTAATTAAACTCAGAAAAAGCTGTTAATTACAAAACAATGTCACTTGTTTTACCTTCATATCTTGAATGAGCCGGATTCTGTTTCGCTTAATTTTGATTTCAAAGATACGTGACAAATTACGTTAGTTGCTCATCGCTGATCCTAATTGCATTACATTCTTGCAGTCGCCTAGTTTATCATGCATTTGTTATTTTCACTCATTTAACAGAGTTGTCCCTACAGATTTTCTTTTCAGCATAAAATACTCAATACGGAGGGTACACAGATAGCAAGCCCATCATTTTAAAACTCCTTGATTTGTAGCAAAGAAAATATATTCTTAAATATAAATATAAAATATAAAATATATTCTTCTCTTATTTGGCTGCAGAGACAGCTTAACAACTACCAGATAATATTCAGTTCAACCAAAAAAAAAAAATTCCAGATAGTCTTAACTGTTTGAATTTTTGAAGGAGATTTTTTAGTCCACCTTATTGGCCAGAGTAAACCTACTGTAAACGTCGGTGGCACAACAGGACGCAAACGTGACCTTGGTTGAGCTGGCCCTTTGTTGGCATCATTTGGTCAGCAGCAAAAGGTAGAGTATGTGATCTGGGCAACAATTGACATGTACAGTGATGAGCCTGATATTACAACCCTTGAGAGGTGGTCAGCTAATAATTTGCCTTCTTACTAAAAATGTATATAATATATTGTATGCAATAACCATAGCAGACAAAGCTCTTAAATGATTTGAACTTGCTTACAGCTGTTTTTTTTTTGTTGTTGTTTTTTAATACAAATTCACAGTGGAATAAACCTTACTCCCATTGCCAGAAGGGCATTCTATTATGATGCAGGATTGAAGTATTAATTTTGTGGTTTTTCCATTTGTGCTGCAGTAATGCTACATATTGTTGTGTGCTTGTTAATACTGTTCATTGGAGCATATTGCATTTACCAAAGTGGTCTAATGGCCATATCTAGGTTCAGGGATTTACTTAATGCACTAGGAACGAAGTTCGTACCCGATTGTTTAATTCTACAAAACGTTATCCAAATCGTTTCATTGGTTCTACTCCTATTGTGAGAACATTGAAAACAGAGAATCAGCTTGGTATTCTGTGAAGTCAAAGTTTTCTCACAATTCTTGTATATGCCTTAGTCTCCATAACCTACTTACCGGTAGTTTGTGAGCTATGGTGTGAAAGAAAGACGGGCGGAAAACATCATATTAGTAGCTGCTCCCCTTTTAAGGGCTGCTGATAGTGTGTCTGCGTGCCATTCCATCACATCTTGAATGGAGTTACTTTAGACGGTATTTTAATCTGAACCTTTTGTTTTTCCCAGAATGGGGCTGTAGTGGCAAAAGTTCATTACAGTAGTGGCATGTGATCTGCTCAGCTTTGAAGTATTCTGAACTTTAACACAGTTTTGGTCTCCTAAGAGGCTTTTAAATCCTTTTGCTTTGAAACTATAAAGTACTTCTAGTACTCCATTCAAGACCCATTCATAAGAAGTCACTTTAGTTACTTAAAGGACTTGCACGTAGAAGTACAAATATAAATCAATAGTTATAATCCCTGCAAGCATAATCTAGTTCTAAGTAAATCATTAGTATTATGTGGAGAAGCTGAAAATATGCCCTAATAGGATGTTTTTATGTTGGTCATTTACTGGAAGGCAGGAATTAGTAAATCTGGTCATAAACAATGTCCTTAGACATGCAATAGGTGTTTTTAATGACCACGATGAGCCTGCTAAAAGAAGAGGTTATTTCTGTGTATAGCATTTGAGAAACCTGTAAAGCTACTAAAAGGTGGCTTAAGGAAATCTTGTTTGGCTCTGCAGCAGGCTTTATTTCTATAATTAGGTTTTGTAGACAATTTTGATGGATACCAGTAACCAGTTAAATGTGTTTTGTGTGTGTGTGTGTGTGTGTGTGTGTGTGTGTGTGTGTGTGTGTGTGTGTGTGTGTGTGTGTGTATAAAACAAGGTGTGTATAATGAAACCTAGGAAGAATTTGCAATTTGTAAATTTTCTTTTAAGGTATACTGAAATAAATACATAAATGAAGAACTATTGTTTTGGTCTTTGTGTACGGCTCTTTGCCAAAACTACAGAAACAAGTGTCTTAATATTTTGATGGGATTAACTGTGATTTTATTGACGTCACAAATGGGCTCATAATGCGATTTGTGATTTATCTAAAAAAAAAACTTTTTCATATGATTATGTTTTGTGGCTGTCGTATGCATATACAAATTTGTAGTACTTTCTGTACTTTAGACTCCAGCCATTCCACAGGAAATAGTCCAAACAACATGCTATTTTCTGTTTACGTCCAAATCCGAGAACCCGTTTTTTTTTTTTGCCCACACCTTGTATAGTAATTCCTTTTTTTCTGCACATTTTAATGATAGTGTTTGTACTTTTAATTACATGTTAAATTCATGCATTGGAACAGCCTTTTTTTGGAGGGAGCAATTCTATTGAGACATTTAAGAATGTATTACTATATGGTGGTCAATTATGCATGGTCCGTACTGATGCAACTCTACGTTTAATTGAGTAAATGTTTTAATCTTTTATCTCCGTCCTCCTGTTTTATGGCCATCCATGCACTAGCAACTGGGCTCACCATCAGAATAATCTCAAACCAAAGGCCTAACTCATTTTTCTGCACAAAGCATGGACACACCAGTCGGTAGTTCCTCAATGCAGTCATTGTCTTATTGAAATACTTTCTTACTTCCATGTTCATACTAGGGCACACCTTATATTTTGCCTTGCTTCCATATTCATGGTATTTGCGCAGTGGCTATTTTGTAATGCTTACTGTACTTCACTAAAGCTTTTTTTTTCATAATCATAGTTTTAAATCAGCTTTTCCTGCTGTACCTCAGCTGTGCTAAACACTACCTGCATTAGTGTGAAATATAAACGTATTCAGTGTACTACAGTAGTTTACAACGGATTTCTTGTTTGTTTTTCATCATTGAGATGTGGAGAAGCTGACCTGTGCTGGAGGAAAAAACAGATAATGTTGCTGTTTTTCTGCCACAGTATTTATTGTCGAGAGCATCTGAAATAGATAATAGATTCACTGAAACTTCGCTAAAATCTACTGTCATTCTTCAGATATTTCTGTAGTAAAATAACAATTGTATATCATTTAAACTAGTTGTTTCTTTATTTTCTTTTCCAGCTCTCAAGATGATGAAAGGCCAACGTCTCCATTTTACATGAGGTATACTTTATTTTATTTTTTGTTACGTGTATGTAGTTTTTCTACATAGTTTACAGTGTGTTTGTGTATATATAAATAAAATATAACAGATTTGCCTACCACTTTGGACAATAGAGATTAGAATTACTGGTATACCAGATGTGGGCCCATATGCATAAAACATGTCGTAAATTTCTGGCCATTCAAAAAAAATACTGTTTTATAAAATATAATGATTGATAAGACTACTGCCTGGTTATTTTACAGGCCAGTAATGGGTTTAGATATGATTTAGCATCACGGATTGTTACCGAGATGTTTTACCTAACCAATTGTCAGAGATATGCAAATGAGCTGTGTCCCCTACTTAAGACGTCAATGGCATACACTGTCTGTCACGTTATGGCTACGGGACATGTCTGGAGACAGGTTGTCCGAAATATCGAGGTATCCGGTTTGTATGTCTTTCTTTCTTTCTTTCTTTCTTTCTTTCTTTCTTTCTTTCTTTAAGTGGCTGCTATTTTGGCTTTTTTTTGTGTTCATAATTACTTACCTAAAACACAATTATTTTTTAATGCGTTTTTGGTCAAGGTAAAGTATATTCGTAAGTATTCATATTGGGAGAAAAATGATATACGTGATTATAAGTTTAATTGTGTTTCCAAAATAAACACAAAGACGTTATTTAATTTAGTGGACGGTTCGGTACTGTACATACACAAAGATCAAACGAAGAAACCAGCCTATAACGCATTTCTTTCAGAAGAAGCCAACTCTAGGTAAGAATGTTTAGTTGTGATACGTTTTAGTAAATTAATTATTATTATTATTTGTTTATTTAGCAGACGCCTTTATCCAAGGCGGCTTACAGAGACTAGAGTGTGTGAACTATGCATCATCAGTGTTTTTCCTGCACAGTGGCATGCCTTCCACCTCCCCTGATATAACGATTAATAGCTGTTAGTTTTTAGTATTTTCATGTATTGTATTTTTGTGTGATGGCCCCGATGCCATGGGTTGCAAGAATTGGAAGTAATTCTATCCATAAATTTACTGTTTGGCAATAGCATTTTTTTAAAAATATATATTTCTTTAGAGAAAAAAATCCAAGGGAGTGCTGTTTTTTTAATACTGATGTGTTGTAGAAAATGTGTAAACTGGGCAGTTGAGTTTGCTTTATTTATATGGGTTTATTTATTTCTCGTTTTAACTGCACACTGATGCTCTGTCCAAGTGTTGCCCTACTTGGCGTACATTTATAGCTTTATCTAGTGCTGTCTACTGGCTAATGCATGGGGCCATGTGTATTTAGCGCACAGTCCGACTTGCTACAACACTAGGATCACTGCGATCTTTCGCCTACTTGACACTGTGCCAGCCCGCCCTGGAAGCTGGAACTGTAGCTGGCAGTGCGCCAGCCTGCCGTTTGGGACTTTGGGTGGTTTCAGTTGGTCCGCTTTGTGTAAATATCTGTGAGCGCTGCAGCGCTCGGTGGGTAGTTGTTTGCTGGCTGGTATGTTACTGTACTGTAGTTTCTGTTCGTGGTGCTGAACCCTCTGTGCTATTAAATAAGAGTGTGTTGTTGGCGTCCTCTTGCAATCCCCTAACTCACTACAGTATGTTTCAGAACCGACTTCAGTCCTAATGCCTCCTTTCACCCTGATTCCTTGATTTCTTACATTATTTACATCTTCAAAAGAAATTGCGACACTATAAGAGAAAAACTAATTCAGGCATATCTGTGTTAATATTGTGGTTCGTGACGTAGAAAGAGTTTAACTGAGTGCATCATTTTGATGTGTTTGATTGGTCTTGTAGCAGTATGGGTGAAAATTGAATGAGTGGCCTTGCCCTGTTATATGTTCACAGAGCGGTGTCCCAGGAGGAAGTGTCACAGTGTTTTGATAGATCAGGCCAAAGTAGGATTGGCAAACTCTGTTTAAAGTAAAGCCTTCTAAATCAGTTTTTTTAATCGTGTCATCATACAGTCTCAGCAGTCCTATCACTCTTAGTACTAGTATCAGCAATCTTATCAGTTCCAGCAGTGGCAGTACCAGTCTTACCAGTTCCAGCAGTGTCAGCACCAGTCTTACGAGTCCCAGAGGTAGCAGCACCTGTCTTACCAGTTCCAGGAGTGTCAGCACCAGTTTCAGCACTGGCAGCACCAGTCTTACCAGTTCCAGCTGTAGCATTAGTGTCACCAGTTCCAGCATTAACTTCAGTAGCAGTGAACCAAACACCTGTCTCAAAATGAAGGTAAAAACCCATCTACTTAGTCATATTTATAAGTTATATTCTTCTTGCCCTTTTAATATCACATATTTTTGACAGTGTGAATAGGGTAATTTTAGGTTGTGTGGTTTTGCTTGGAGACAATTTGTTTTAAAAAATATGGGTCATGAAATTTCAAACATCATCCAAGGTGGGTCACTGGCTAAAGAGTTAGCGACTTATATTGCTTTGCAGTTTGCATTAATAGTCTCCAGGCTTTTTAAGACGATAACCTTCACCTTTGTAACATATACAGAATATGCAGAGTTTTTTTTAGACAAAAATTCAGTTTTTGCCACAGTAAAAATCTATTCCTAGCTATGCACCTGGTTTCCACCAGTACAAAATGTAATTCTTCCACCAGGCTGCTGGGAAATGGTACTTTCCCCAGGGAATTTTGGTGACAGTTTTTTGTGTTGGGGCCAAGTTTTATTTGGCCTTAGCAATGGCTATGTTATTTTCATAATTTCTATTTATGAAGTAAGAACAAGTGTCTTCGGTGTCAGGTATACCACTCATTCTGAGACAGTAGGTACTTCCAATGTTTAACTCGGTCATGTAAACTCACAACTGTATTGAGCAACTCACAACTGTATTGAGCAACTGGATCAGCTGTAGGTATTTAACCACTCTTAGGGTCAGTGTGTATTAATGTTACTGTTAATGTTAATGAAAAACTGTGAAAGGCCGGTCTGTTAAAGGACACCATGGGCCTCATTTACTAAAGGGCACTAAATGTAGCTGTAACGTGCACATTAAGTAGTGAGTGTAACGTGCACCATAAATCCAAATTTACAGTCCCATTTACTAACAGAGTTAATACATGTATTGTGAGAGATCATTTAATTTGCATGATAATGTCCAAGACTTACCCGAGACCACCATGATATAAAAAGCCCCAGCAGTCTAGGCATCTCTTTTGGTCAGTGGCTTATTGTGAAAGGTGGAGGTGGCTTACATTGACCAATTGAGCAATCAACAGACACAGCAGTCCTCCACAGGGGACAGGCAGAGGCAACGTAAACTAAAACTGCACACAGAGGAGTTAGAAATTCTAGTGGAGGAGGTTGTTTTAAATTATAATACCTTGTTTGGCCGAGTTTTATTTAACCACTCTATTATTTGTACCAATGTAATGAACTATAAAGTAAGACCTAAGAAATTATAACATTAATTCACGTTTATTCACGCTTAATATAACCTATTTACAGGTAATTTTCACTGCTCTATAGGAAAACTTTAATGCATGTAATGCCTCCATGATGCCAGATGGATTTCAGCCCAGAAAAATAGGTTTAAATAGTGCGCCTATCAGTGGTTAAAGCCTGGTTTCCAAACAAAGTAATTATCGCTCACTTTAATGTGCACGCTACGATTATCACCCTTTAGTAAATACGGTGTGAATAATGCTCATCGCATTATTCAGAGCGGCCTACCTCATTTAAAGTCATTATCATTCATTACCATACAAATCACATATTTATTCTGATTACCATAGTGAAGCATAATACAATCAGTGTGCGCCATAATTTGCTCACTATTTAACGCGATAATGAATACAATTGCAATAGTAAATAAGGGAATCATGAACTTGCACACTAATTGCAATTATGGTGCACCTTATTTTCAAGTTATTTACTCCAGTCTTTAATTAATTCCTATTTTTGAAAGCGGTAAAAAATCTGTTACATTTACAAAATTAACTAAGGAATATAATCCAAGTTCTCTGAACCACTCTGAAGGTTTGTGTTTCTGATTCTGTCACATTGACATCGATTTTTTCTTCTTTCAAAAAATAGGAGATAATTAAAGACTGGAGAAAATGCTTTGAAAATATGGTCCCATCTCTGTTAAAAGACAAGTTGCATTCAGGAAAGAGTGCCAGTTGCATTGACACTGTTTTCTTTGTCTCCATAATTTATTTCCAAAAATAAATGTAGGACTTTTCATGTTTTTTTTATATGATAATTGTTCTAAATTTTCCTTTATTTCTTTAAATTAGTTTAACTTTGGATATTTCCCTGAAACAAATAGGTGTATAACTCCTGGATGTTAATAGTTAACAGGTATTAAATTACATGGTAAAATTAAGTTGTTTTATGAGTTTAGGAAATAGTATTGTTAACCACTTCAACACCATGACGTACGCACGTACGTTAGTTGAAAACCCACTTACGGTATCATGCCGTACCTGCGTACGTCAAGTTTCCCATTCTATTCTACGATCGGTTTCTCAGTCTAGCATTTCAGGTTTCATTCTCTAAAGCAGTGCTAGTACTGTGGAATGTGCAATGAAAGTTGGGGAGGGTCAGGTGACATTTTTATCTAATTGCGTGTCATGTAGCAATTGCAATCTAGCTGGGCGTTTAGAAGGCTGAGATATATTGCAGGAAGCCATTCAGCTTTTACAAGTAGTGTTTTAAATTATTATTTTTTTTATTTATTATTAGTTTTACTTGTTTAGTTGTAGTTTATATAGTTTTTAGCGAAAGCTAAACATGGCAACGTACGTGGTCTTTCTATAATGAGCAACGGGAGTGAAGTTGGTTCGGAGGATTTCCATACCAGCTACAGTGATTCTGACTTATCACTCAGCGATTATGATGAAGAGGATGTGGAGCCAAGAACAGTACAAACTGTACAAACAGAAGAGCATGCAGCTACTTTACAGGTAAGCCAGCTGCAAACGGGAAGCTGTTTGGTTTGAAATGGCAGTGCTGTGACGAAATACTATCAGAACATACCACTGGGTACAGGCAGTGTGGCAGCCAGATCCATCACAATGCCTGTGCAAAGTAGCTGTGTACACACATTTGTGACTATCCCTCCAACACAAGCGAAGCAGACACCGTAAAAAAGGTATAGGGTCTGCTACGAAAATGAAAACAAAAGAAAAGACAAAAGAAAAATGTGCAGTGGTTGCGAAGGCAATCCCAGGTTCTGTTGTATTGAACATTTCAATAAATGGCACAGAGCAAGTCGATACTGGCACACGTTTTGATGTTTGATTTTTATTTGATAATTACTCTTTACTGATTGTTGTTATCGTTATTAGCATTTTTATCTCTATATTGAATATGGGTATGTAGTACACAGCAGCATTAAGGGTTAATGAAAAACACAGTTTAAGTAATTTTTGTGTGTTTTATTCATCATATGTTAACATTTTCTAGCAATTACAGGTTTGAAAACATTATTATTATTTTCAAAATCTGGTACCTGGGAAGGGGTTTCATTTTTACATCTGGAGTTGAAGTGGTTAATAATGTAATGTTAAGTTTTAAAGTTACTGCATTTAGGAGTCATAATCCGGAGGTTTGCCCGCACTGTACTTTTCCTATCACATCTCTTTCATTTTTTAATGTGACTGTTGGTCATTTTTACCAGAATACACAAAGGGCTTTTCATTAAATTACAGCTTCCGTTTTTTAAAAACAATTGGAGGCATGCCACCACCTGCAGCTACAGTACAATAAGAACCACAGGGGCCAAGAGAGAATGTTATTGTGAAGCATGTCACGGTTGTTTTTCTGTGTTGATATTTTTCCTTTTTAAAGGCAATTAGAAGGAGCACCGTATCACTGTATCATTCTACCAAGTAATAAAGTGGAATAACTGCATGCCTTTGTCTTATGTAGGTGTTCACGTCAATTCAGGCCACTACGATTTCAGTTTACAAAATCTCCCTTATTTTGAAAACTCAATGTTGACAGGTATGGTGACGTTTCAATCAGTCCTTTATTTAAGTAGGTAAACCCTTGGAGAACAGTTCCACATTTACAGCAGTCTGTGTGATGAAACTTGATATGGACATTCCTTAGCACAAATTCAACGTTCTAAGTTCCAGGTCATGATGAATAGATTTATTTGGGCTTTATTATCATATTTGAAACATTTTCTTACTGTGAATATGTATCACAGAGACCTTTTCCATGGGACTGATCCCATCCGATTGATTGGCTGTTAAGTATTTAAGTTTTTTTTTCCATGCTATTGGGGTAATTGCTAATTCACTGAATCTAATTAATTTGTTATGCCTTTTAAGTGGCTGATTAACAGCCGTTCTTGTAATTGATTACACACTACAGTAACTGGTAGCTCTTATGTTATGCTGTCATTGGTTGACCTCTAAAAGTGCCCCCAAACAGTTCAAATATATAAAGCTGTGATGCAATAGCCAGGGTGGTCCAGTCCAGAGAGCACATTGAAGTGGAGATTCCTGGCAGTAGTGACAATTATGGTAGAGCTTTTTTTTTTTTTTTTTTTTTTTTTTTAACTAGCAGTAGATGGGGATTTTTCAGGCACAACGTCTTGTTCTTTTCATGAACTGTGAGCAGTGGAAAGATATGAGGTAATTTGAGCTAAATCAGCATCATAGCTTTGTTTTGTCTTTGAAATGTGCGTTTAAATAACGTAAATGGTCAGATATACCTTCCTACATACATTTCACATTGTGTGTAATTTATTGCAAATAATTGTAACTGTGAAGCCTATAAACACGGAGAAACTTCAGAATGATGCAAGGCACAGCGACATGACCTTATCAACCAAGACAATTGTTTTAGTGATTTTTTTTTTTTTTTTTTTTTTTTTAAATGTTATGTGCATTAGATCCTAAACATGGTGGGCATTTTCCATTTGTAAAATGACTGATGAAAGTGGAATCCGATTAGCTGAGATGAAAAGGAACAGCAAAGTTTGATACCTCATTGGCGAGGATTCAGTCACGTACATGTCAATATTGCAATTTGATGCCTCTTAACTGAAACAGTAAATAATCTTAGTGATTAGAAAATTGCCTAAAGGTTTCATTTTTTTTCTGTAAACTGTTTTTTGTTACACTGTTAGCTAATTGTGAGACTCTGTATTTTGGCAGCACCATAGACGGGGTAAATGTCAATGTGTTTTGAAAGAATGTGTAATTTTATTGGTTTACAGCAGCATTCCATTATTCTTTGACTAAAGTTCCAAATGCCCCACCCCCAAAAAAAAATGTTGGCAATTATACCAGCGAATAGTCAGAATAATCTCCTTAAACCTAATCTTTGATTAAAGTACTTGGAAATACCTGATAATTAAATCAAGGGAAGGAAATATTTATCTTGTTACCATTAGCACAAGAAGACACTGTAGATGCTTAACTTGTGCATTCATTTTATTTATATTTGTGCTATAAATAAAGTATGTTCTACAAAATGTGTCTTAAAGTATAAATCCACTGGGTGAGTGTGTGATTGGTCGCGGTGTTTAACTTGACATCTTTGTTGCTGTGTTTACTTCTAAAATTCTAATTATTTATCTTATACTGTGTCCACTGTGTAGTATTAGACATTAGTGCTCTCCAACTTCCTTCTCTCGTACTGTACCTTATGAGTGTAGGTTACTGTTGACACTCTGTGTGGCACTTGTTAGTTTAGCGTGTCTGGTTGGATTGATCCTCAGGTTTAGGTCACGTGCATTCTGCTAGTCTGAACATGCCATGTTCTGTGTTGCAACTTGGCCGATTACAGCCCTGAGAATTTACTTTTTTTTTTTTCTTGGTAGCTATTATACAGGATTCACAGTTAGGCTATTATTTTGCTAATACACATTCTCTATTTTGCCTGGATAGGTTGTAGCTCCCTATTAGGAATGTATATCATTGCTAATAAAAGGTCAGCAGAAGAGGATGTGATTATTTAGGGACAGACAAACAAACCTTAGAAACGTATCGCTAATTGGTTAATCTTGGTTTGGCCTTGCCATTTTCTTTACAAACATAGCCAATTTACTTTTTTATTTAGTCTTTAGAGGTAACACACCTTTGTGCAGGAGAAGCACATTGCAAATAAACGTATGTGTTTCTTCCACTAAGTATAAAAGGTGTGTAGCTTTGTGTTCAAAGATGTTGCTCTCTAAAATGTTCATAACCACTCAAAATGGAACTTGTATATCGTACCAAATAGCAACACCTGCATTATGGTGTAATGTGACGTGTGGGATGCTTCTGTAAACCACATATGAGGAACAAAAACCTGACATTGATGCAGTTTCAAATCGTGGGTGTATGTGGGTTTTTTTTTCTGGAATGAGAGCTTAACAATACCTGTACCAGCCAGTTTGGGATAGAAAGTGGGTTTGCTTCCTGGAAAGTGTCCCATATTATAGCAGGACAGCATCAGGAATGAGACTCCGAGACAAGAAAAGCTGCAGTTTAAGCGCCGTTGTGCACAAAATAATAATAGCCAAAAACAAACAGGAACAAACAAACAAGGCACAGTGGCCAAAATAAAAAGGCTTAAATAGAACAATACTTGCTAGAAATACTAAAGTCAGGCTGGGCATTCCCCTTCACTGACCAACACCATATACAGAGCATACAGTGAAACTCACCTACACACCAACTGTTTACACCAGCAGGGCTTTGCCCTGCCACACAGATGAAATGAAATTGTGCAGGTACTGAATTAATTTGGCGTACTACCCACAGCTATAGCCCAAACAAATAATAATAAAAAGGTCAGAGTAAATTTAAAAGAAACAGAGGCTTAAACTCAGTAGTATGGTATTGATGAATATATATATATATATATATATATATATATATATATATATATATATATATATATATATATATATATATATATATATATATATATTTATTTGCATGTACTGTACTTATCCCCCAACAAGCAATACAGTTGGTTTTCAGAAAAAATAAAATCTCATAGCTGTTTGTGGGTGGGGGTTGCAAATCTAATATCCCAGCAGTCAGATTGTTGATTCTAATATTAAATATAGCAATAAGAAAGGATATTGCTTTCAAAAATCCTGGGGCCTGCATTAACACTGAAAAACTCAATTACATTTATTTTCATTCATTATTAGTTTTTTTCTTTTTCTTTTTTAAAATCAAGTGAAACCACAAGAAACTTTGAACAAGTAGACACATGTTTCAAAGCTCTTAAGTTAATAGTTTTACCCCAGAATTTGAGTGTTTTGAAGTTATGGATGGATAACTGGTTATGTAACCCGAGCCATTTTGTGGTTGTTGTTGTTGTTTTCTTTCTTGATGGTATAATCAATGTAGAAAGCAGTTTGTTTTGAGCTGTACACTATATCAAATCTCAGTGGTATTTATACGCCTTGTCTTTCAGTGAATGATATATTGATAACCCAGTCGTTGCTGATTTGAGGGTATTGAAAATTGGTATTCCAGAGTGCATAACATTATGAGCCAATTAGATTGGGGAGGGGGGAGAGAATCGGTACAATCCCACCCCTTCCTTCCCCTCAGTCTGTGCTGCATTGCTTATCTTCACTCTACTGCTCACACTGCTCTGCTTTAAAATGCCAGTAGATGAAAAAGAAAGGTGAGGGAAAGAGAACTGCTGCATTGCCAGTTCAGTCCTCCTCATTTTTCCCCAGGGATGGATACCTAAGCAACTAGAGCCAAGTGAAATGGATCTGCTATTCAGTCGTATGATGGGATTTTTTTTTTTTTTTTGCATGGAATAATCTGTGTTTGCGGTTTGTGTTTCGGTATTCAGTGGGTGGTGGCACAGTGGCTCGTGAAACCCCGTTGTTTTCAAGGAATACACTACATCTTTGTGAGCCAGAAAGAGAGAGTGAGGACTGGGGTTCCTAGGAATAATTGATGACACTGCGTCTGGTTTAATCCTAAACATGGATTGAGTGTGCCGGCTTTGCAAATGACACGTGGAAACCGTGAGCTACGTGATTCTTGTGCAGAAATGCTCTGTTGGCTTCCACTCATCAGATTAATCTAACGTGTTTCTTGTCTTTCCTTTACTTTAGTGCCCAGATCTCATCTGTCAGTCATAAACCAGCATCTGAAGAGTAAGTGCTCTTATATTTCATAAACCCCTGGCTTTCATTTTGCAATTACAGCAGTGTTGTCATCGGATCACATCACATTGTTTGCTATGCCGCGATATATTTCATATACAATAACATATCAAATATTTGTATGAACACAGTGTGTAATTGCCTGCTGTGCATTTCTGTCTGCCTGAACCTGACCACATATTATGACAGATGAGTCTTGCTGTTTTTGTACATCTGTGTATTCCCTGCACTCAGAGGATATATTTCTGTATGTAATTTATAGATTACAGTGTGCGTGACAAATTCCATTCCCATTTCAGTCTCCTGGAGAAGACAATCAGATCAGCGGTGGAGCAGCACCTCTTTGATGTGCACGGCTGCGGGGGTCAAAGTTCAGAGGAATCTGAATCTGGGACGTCATCCTCCACTTCATCAGTGACTGCCAGGCAGAGAAGACGACATCTTAGAGATCAGGATGACACACGGAGGCACAAAGACATGTAGGAACACGAATAATACTATAATGGGCTATTTAGCTTTTAATAATCATGTTCGCTAGTGGCTGGAACAGGGCAGACACAGAGCAGCACAAGCAGGTCCTGAGTTTCAAATCCTAGCCCAAGCTTGCTGCAAGTATGTTTTGCCTCAGTCAGAAACAGGTTTAAAAATGTGTGCAAACTGAATTCGAGGGCACCACTGGAAATTAAGGTGTTACATTTATTCTAGTTTTATTATTTATTTGTTCATAAAGACCTAAGACAGTAACTGTTTATGATATTTCTTACGTTGTAAAGTGTTGCTGGCAGTTATTTGTATGACTGTTGCGGGTTTAGTAATACAGTCTGGTTCAATCTTAAATTTGTCTCTGGCTAAGACAACACCCCTGGAGAAGCAAGCAAAACGTTTGCTTAAGCGAAGTGTTCTCTAAGACAGAGTTGACCACCAGACACACTATGCCAAGGCCAATCACGTCATGAATCAATAAATACAAATATTTTTATTACTTCTGTCATGACGCACATGCATCAACATATGAAATTAACAGAAAAACACAGCTTTTTATTAACACAGCACCCCCTTACACAGCAGTAGCTCTAGATTACTCACGCGATGACAAGTCGATTTTGAAAATATTGAAAAAACCATTTGCATAGAGTTTGATGATGAGTTATCAGGTTACAAAACAGTACTGTATCAGTTTTGAATCAGTTAGCAACGAATCACTATCGGTGCCAAAAAGGAGTTCTTTAAAGCCAGGGGTTCTCAAACTTTTTTTTTTTTGCTGGGACCCCCTTTGGAAATATTTCAGGCTGTGACGGCCCCACCACCACCATCACCTCCACCCCACCCCGCGGTGGGATTTCATATGAAATTACTGTATATCAGTGGTCCACAACCTTTGCTGGCCCATGGGCAACAACACTGAACAAGTAATGCACGGCGGGCAACATCATACTTTGCTCTATCTATCAGCCTGAAGAAACATGTATTTGTGGCAAGCACAATATAGGAGACAGAATTACTCTCCCTCAGCTTAAGGAAACATTTATGTATGTAAAATAAAATATAGGACCTTCATCTCAGACAGTGGCGATTCTAGAGCATAGAACACAAGGGGGGCCCAATTTAATAATGGGGGGGGCACTTCAGGGTTCTAGTGTTTTCACATCTAATAAAATGCCTCCCCAAAAACAACTGTTAATTAAAAATAAGAACTCTGCAATGGCATAATCTGAAGCAAAACTGCACTAAATGAAGTGGGGGAAAAAAACCGCACACACCACACAATTGTGTACCTTCCTGCAATTTAACGAATTCTGAAGTGGCTTGAACCCCCGTAACTTTAGTATTAACCTGGTCTTTTTAATAAATAGCAATAAAGTATAGAGTAAAATAAATATATAAATACTTGGTGAGATTGGATCTGATTTAAGAAGCTGACTGTGACTTATTAATTTCTTAGCAGACACCCTTATCCAGGTCGACTTACAATTGTTACAAGATATCACATTATTTATACATACCTTGTTCAAGGGTACAGCAGCAGTGTCCCCCACCAGGGATTGAACCCACGACCCTCCGATAAAGAGTCCAGAGCCCTAACCACTACTCCACACTGCTGCCGCTAGAGAAGTACAAGAAATAAGAATGCTGACAACACATAATTCATTATTTAAAATGATTGTCATCCATATTTTTCTCTTAATAAACCACAAATGTGAAATATTGTGAGCAAGAACAGAACAGACCCCAAATTCATTTCTAAATGCATCATATCATATGCACCTTAAATTAAAATGGTGGTAAAAAATAAAATCTATCTATCTATCTATCTATCTATCTATCTATCTATCTCTCTCTATATATATATATATATATATATACTGTATATATATACTGTATATATATATATATATATATATATATAATATGGCTTGGAAAAATAACAACCTTTGATTGGCTAAACAGCATCATGTGACCATGCGTTTATATAGCGTATACCATGGCTTGCATACTAATGAGCCGCTTCACAATGAATAAATCACTATGCACCACTACATTCTATACTCCATGACAAACTGCCATTTTATTTGTTATTAGTTACAAAACCACTGCCACAAATGAGTGACATTCCACCTAACTCCTTTAATGTATTTGGGGATTAAAACTGATAACTGGTACAATACCAACTTGCTGAGTGAAGACAGCAGTCCACCTGAAAAAAATAAATAAATAAAATAAGTGCACCAGCAACTGTCAAGAGTAGACACATTACAGTAGATGAGGAACAGCTAAATGAAATAGAAGAAAACTAAGGTTGAAGAAACACTAAAAAAAAAACAACAACAGCTTAGGCTGTTAATGTATTTAAAGACTGGCTTAAAGAAAAAAAAAATTGGTCATTCATTTTAAGGATATAAATCCAAAAAATCTCAACAACATTAAAGGGGATTTTGTGCCACTGCAAGAAGTTCAACTGGGGACCAGTATTCAGTCTCCAGTTTTATAACGCTGAGAGCTGAACTAAATATATCTTTTAAGAAAAGTGTTAACAGCTCTGCTGACAGTGAGTTTAAAAGCAGCAATAATGTACTCCTGTCAGTCATGAAAACTTTTAGAAAAGCAGGTAGACAAGGCCAGACACCACATCCTGAATTACTGGTCTGGATTTGAAGTGTGTGCGGGAAACTAAGGCACTGTCCCCTGACACCGCGGTCAGATTGGTGCGTAAAGTCTGGTTCAATCTTAAACTTAATCTGGCACGACGTGGACACAAGGGTGTTCGACAACTAACAAAAACATCTTTTGAGATCCGAAAGGATGAAAATGGGACTATGTGCCTCGCATATAAAGAGGTCACAAACTCACCTCAAGATCCGGCTTCAGCATCCATCGCAGCTGCTCTCCTGTCTTCCTCAGTGTTATTTGAAACTCCGCCCAGACTATCAACATCATTAGCTTGTGCTCAGTCTTCTAGTTTCAAGATGCCACTTTCTATGCATAAATTCACAATAAACAGAGACGTGCAATTTATTTTTAATAAGTGAACAATATACTAAATTAAATTCAATTCAATGTGGGACTATATTACACTGTGGATGTATACACAATATAAGTTCTGGTTTTGTCTTAATTTAAAATGTGTTTTAATTATTTTAATTCCCCCAAATGACAGGCAGCTGTGTTATAAGCAGTATAAACCACTTTGTGCCGTGCGGTTCCGGAGATATATACCAATTATATATATAAGTATATATACTATATATATATGGTATAGGAGGTGTTCCTATACTTAGACTACTGTACCTTTTCAATATAAATACTGTATGTCCAGACCTGGCTTTTAGTCAAAAATTACTGTCAAAGAACTGCAATGAGATGCACTCGATAGAGTACCGGTTGTATAAATAATTTAACTGAAGGAGAGAAAAAGGGGCTAACTGGAAGATTTGTGAATGTGGCTAATTTTGTATTTACTTTTTAACATTTTTTTTAAACTACACAGATGTTGAATCCTTTGTATGCATTGCTATCATTTGAAAAGAAAATCTTTTCTTTTTTTAGGGACGATATCAATAAAGAGAACATTCCCTCTGCATTCAGCACCACCGAAGACAGTAAACCAGTCTCACGGGACAGAGAGAAGAAGCAGAGAGACAGCAGCACCTCTTACACTGAAGAGAGCATGAAGCTGAAGAGGCAAGTGTCCATCACCAAGTTTTCTGAGCTCAAAGAAAACAAGGAAGGCTTGATTGTAAGTACGGCAGCATCCTAAAAAAACGCTGGTGAGCAATGAACAAGCCCATGTTTTGAAAATTAATCCCATCACTGACTGTCTGACTGACACATTTCACAGCTGTTAAAACCAAAACTGAAAGATGGTCTAAAATATAATCTGGAGGAAAGGGGCTTGCTGTTTAGTCACTCGCATGAAGGAGCGATCTAGTCATTCCTTCAGGAAAGATATTATTCTTATCTGCAGAGATTTCATCTCATAAAGAGTCTGTGTATTACCTTTTTTTTTACCATAGAAAAACAGATCAAATTTGCTGATGGTTGTAAAAAAAAATACACACGTTGGTTGGTTTGTTCTGTAATTTAGAACTCAATGTTCAAGTAATGATAAAAATCTAAAGGATATGATTTTATTAGATGGGACTTGCACAAGTTGGCAATTAACTCTTGGCAGTTTTTCATTATAATCCCACAGAGATATGTTATCTTCGGTGGATATGGATGTTTTCTGCTTTGATGTGTGTTTTCATTGCTTGTCATTTAAGAGTATATCAAAGACAATTAGCCCTGCAACAGTACTAAAAGTTGCTGTGTTATTTATTATGTTTTGACAATGACAAATCCATGAGGATGCTTTGATTGAATAATTCTGTGTTATGTAAGGGTCTGTGGCATGCATTCCTCTCAGACAGCTAAGACACAGATGCCACCAAATGTCAAGCACACGGGAACATATGATATTCAGTACTGTATAAGCACTGCCCTGGCAAAGGCTTCAGTTCTGATCAAAGCTGATCTATCAGTCCCCTCTGGAAATGCTGTATCGGTATGCAGCCAGGATGGGATGACCTAGTGGTTAACTGCTTACTTGGCTGTTTCAAGGCCTTTAGGGGGTTTAGCATAGTTTAACCTGTGGATGTTTTAAAAGGGGGGTTGAGAATGAAGTCACACATTTATATTGCCTGGGAACTACTGGAAGTTTCTGAGTGAGATAAGTGGCTTATCATGTGTTATGTTGTAAGTTATGTATTGGTGAGTGGGCAGGGTTAAATTATAGCATAGAGTGGGATTTTGTTCTGTAGTTGTAGTTTCATCCTTTCAGATTGATTTTAGCATGAGTATTTAATGTTTTAAAATCCTCTAGGGTTTATACACACTGTCCTAACTGGTACAAACCACTGGAGAATGTTTGGGGGGTGGGAATCTAAGAAGATGATATTTTTTTTCTATTCTTGAAGATGATTTCATTTTTTGAGTTGCTGAATTGCACTGTGGAGCTGATGCGCACAGTGATTCCATTTTAAATTACATTTACTTGTGACTTTACATTCCAGATTATTACCTATTTCTGATTCAAAAACAAGTGTTGGGAATGCAAATACCCACTTGCTTTATTTGGTGTTTACTCTAAAAGCAAGGAAAGTACATGCAAATAATGTAATTACACTCCATTGCAATAAAAAGAAAATCTGCAGAAGATACAAATTGCAGCCTGCTGTGTGTGATGTGTTCTACTGTACATTTATTTGTGTTCATTAAAAACAGGATCCTTGTTTCAGGTAATGGAATGTTTTGGCACATCGAGACTACAGGACAGAACAAGGTCTGAGAACATGGATTCTCTATTGGAGGAAAGGTAGGATTGTGCTTTAATGTGTGTACTGTATACTGGTATTTGTATATGGAATACTTTTATAGCATAGATATTTTAGTGCACTGGTTTACAATTAGTTTTTCAATCAACCACCACCTGTTCCTGTAAACAGAAAAGTGTTGTTTTTTTAAAAAACTTTGTTACTATTTTATTTTATTGAATTATTCAAGTTACATGCTGTTTTATGTGAGAAGATCTTTGATCTTCAGCTTATTTTATCTTTTAAATTATAAAATCGACACTTGTATTTATTTGAAAAATATAAATACAAATGGTAGAGCTTGCACACTAGGAGTTAAATATGAAAAGTTGTTAAGACATTTTAAGTTTGATCTGTTAGTTAGATTCAAGGTTATGTAGGAAAGTCCTCTAAAATATGTGGTGCAAAGAAATGTATTTATAACAAAGATTTAAATCTCTCTGAAACAAAGCAACATTGTCATGCTGCTGCTGCTGCTGCTTCTGGAAACATGACATTTGTTTTATCTGATCGGATTAAACAAAAGTAAACCAACTGATATACCAGAAATTAAAAGATAATATAACTAGGCACAGCACACACAGATTTTGTTTTTTTATCAAACATAGTAATCACTCCTACCGTACTTGTAATTTTTAACATTTGTGAGGAACCTGTTATATTAAAAAATCAATGCTTGAATGAAGTAATTGAATTTTAGTGCTGAAGAAAGCATGGATGGAAAATTGAAAACTTGATTTCAATTTTTCAGAAATGAAAACCAAACTGATGAGGACTCTGTACTGCTACCACTGGTGAGTGTTTATTTTATTTTATTTTATTTTATTTTATTTTGTTCATGTTGCTGTCCTTAATGTTCTTTAAGACCTTACCAGAGGTCTAGATGTAAAAAAGACTGCTGACGATATCATCCAGAGGGCTGCAGTGAAACGTAATGTCTTTAAATGGGGACATCAGAGGCTGTTCTCACCAATTCCCTGAACAGACCCCACCCCCCACCCAGTGGCAGAAACAAAAGTGACCGAAGATAGTTAAGTCTTGTGAGGCTGGAGAATGAGCATTCTGCAATGCAGGATGTAAAAGGCACAGTCGGAAAGATTCTTAAAAAATTGCAGTACTCAGGTAGCGCATTCCATATCCATTTCCTTCAGTTTTTAGAAAGACGATGACATCATGAATACATGAACGCTTCATCCCGGACAGTAGTCTGCTGGTGGTCTTCCGCCTTCCGGTTTGACACAGCCGCCACTTATATTTGATACTGTCATCACCTAGTAGTACTCTTCAGTGAATGTTTTACGTTTAACAACTACAATAGTTCTGATTGTGAAGCATCCACATTTACATTATGATGGAAACTGTACCAGTATGGACTGACTATGCAGGACCTTTACATTTTAGCCATTTTTTAAAATTTTGATTTCAGGGCAACGTTTTTAACTTGCCAGATTATTAATTGCCTTTATTGCATAAAACCAAAACTGGGGTGGGTGCTTATTTTTCACCATGGGTGCTTGAGCCCCGGAGCCCCCACGAAGCTATGTGATAGGGTTTTAAGAGGCCAGAGGTTATGGTTGTGTTTTTGTTAGTTTATTATTGAATACAACTAAAATGTACACACCGCCCCTGTGAGGCCAAAATTGTACAGTTTGGGTCTCGCTCAGCTCGACAAATAGCCAGTGAAAAAAACCCATACTGCCAGGGCCAGGGGCTCTCATGGCTTGGATGTGTCAGTGAAAAAGGGGCATGAGAATACCTGAATCTGGTTTAATTAGGTTAATTAACAACACATCAGGAGCAAGCAACAATGTGTCAGGTGTTTACAGTAGCATAACACGCAGTACAGCTCAGGCGTCCTCTCTGCAGCCTTGTTTATAGAGCCGTGGTTGCTTGGAGTTGGAAGCTCCTGGTAGGGGCTGCTGCAAAATGCTACATTAGGACCTCCATTGGAAAAATAAAATGCTAATTCTAGTGCACACACTGCTGCCAAAGGCAGCATTAGTGAGTTTAGAGCAGAGCTATTTTTTTATTTTGTTTGTATCTTGGCTCCTCGTTGTTTGTTCTCACTCTAGACCCTTTGTCCCTCTTGTTCACAGGGCTCTTAGCTGAGTGAGTTTATAGTTGTAACTTTCTTGTACATGCTGATAGATCTGGGTCATGCGTTGTGATACACCAACACTTTCTATGTAAAATTCAGTCAATGAAACAGAAGGTGTTGCTTGGTAGTATTTTTGTTGTTGTTTTAGCCTTGCTTATGATCAATTAAAATTTTATATATATATATATATATATATATATATATATATATATATATATATATATATTAGGGGTGGGTTAGAGTACATGAGTACCGGTTCTCTAAATAATTATAATTACTCGAGCACTCATTTATTACTCGAGTACTTGAAAATTGTTTAATAATATCTCTTCAATATATTGTAGCGACAGGTTGGCAGACTTTTGTTTCATCTGGACCTGTGCATTCACGTTATCTGTATTGTTCCAGGGTGGGACCATACCACTAGTTTAAGTAGGGTGTGTGTGTGTGTGTGTGTGTGTGTGTGGGAACCGCTGTTGGGTGCGGACCATGTCATCTGGACCCCCTTGCTCTGCCCCCCCATGAGAGTAGTGGTCCGCTCTCTTCTCTGTGCGTGAGGGGACTGATAGAGCTGGAGCCTGTGTGTGTGTGTGGAATAGAGCGAGCAAGAAAGTGACCAAGTTTTTAAGATAGACAGGAGGAAGGATTTATTGTTTTTGTGGTGTGGTCCTGACCCAAACACAGACCCTGTTTAATTAATAAAGTAGTTTTGTTAGTGCCTGAATCCCGTCTCCGTCTCCTGCTTTGAGCTTCAAGACCAGGGTTCGTTACAATATTTTATTCACATATTTACCACCTTATACAATAGCCACGGAAGTCATTTTGACGGTTTGAGGTTTTCCAATTTAAATTACTCTGTGTGTCTGAAAGTTATGTGGTTGACCGTTTATGACTTCCTAAATAACTATCCTGACGACACTTGAAAGGCAGGATCACGAAAATAAGAAGTTATAAGCCCTGAAAATATCAGTAGGAGAGATTTCATCTTGAAGCTAGTCACAGTGCTTCAGCAGAAACATTTCGATAAGAAAACTGCAAAACTGCAGGCTGCAGCAACTCAACCTGGATTCTGTGCTGCACCGAATGACACACGCAAGAGCTAACACATGTTACTTTCATTTTAAATTAAAAACTACTTTCGTTTTTAGTTTTGTATGTACATATACCTGTTTACACACTAGTTTCTTTTAAAATGTTTATTTTATTATATTTTTTCATTTTTTTGAAGTAGTGCTTTATATGTTTAATTGTTCATTTAAATACAGCGTTTTGGCTGTGCAGATGTTTGATATGATGTGTTTGAAGAAAACTTGAGTTGTATCGGATAGTTGTCTTTCATTTTAATATTGATGTTGTTTAAAATGTAACTGTCATAATGACTGCTGATGACGGTTTTAGGTATAAGTATAACCGCGGAGGTTCTAGTGTTAACGTGGTCATTTTTGTGGCGCATATGTTGAATAATATTGTCTGGCATTAGGTTTGAGTACTCAACATTTTTAACGCTCGAGTTCTTGAGCACTAAATTACTCAAAATTCCCACCGCTAATATAGAGAGAGAGAGAGAGAGAGAGAGAGAGAGATGGGCTTCAGTGAGTTACAGGAAAGGGTTTCTGTGATGTCATAAATTACGAGACAGAAGACTGAAGAGACCCATCTGTTATTTTTTATAATGCCTTTGTGATGCTAATATTAAAGAAGATGAGGTTCAGCAGTACAGTTTTTTTTTTTTTTTTAAACGTAGTGTTTCAGTGCTGTACAGTCGTTCTATGTCGTTATCCATTAGTGCTTCAGCTTTATTTGGATGATTGTCTTTACCTTGTTTTCATTTCTCGTTCCGCTCCAGTTTCTCTGAGATATGAATGTACCAGCTTTACATCATTTTTTTTTTTTTTAACGTATTTTCATTTTGTTGGTCATTAATGAACATTTCTGTATTGTCGGTTCATTGAAGACGATACATTTTGTGTTTGAATTGAAAGTGATGGTCTCGAGGAGTCGAATGGGTCAAAGTTCAAGTATATTTTGCTCTAGATCCTATTTTGACGTCACTACTGTGGTATTATGCCTTTTTTTCGAATGGCTCAGGATGCAAATATAGCCTTCATCCATGTGTATATATATATATATATATATATATATATATATATATATATATATATATATCATTTATACACTAAAATGTTAATGCATTATTTAATATCATTTATACACTAAAATGTTAATGCATTATTTAATATAAGTTTTTAATGATGGACTCCCCAATTATAACATAATAGAGCACAGTTGTCTGTTAGGGGATAGTGGCTGTGGCCTGCGACCCTGGGTGATGACACTATTGAGCAATGCAGAAACCGAAGCTCAAGTTTGCTACAACCATGCCCATGTAGCAACACGTGTCATCGAGAGAACTTTTGACATCCTGAAGAGTCAGTTTTGCTGCCTGGACCGTAGTGGGGGTGCCGTCATGTATGCCTCTATAAAGGTCTGTAAAATCTCATACAGCGACTACTGCTCTCTGTACTCCTAACTCACCTCTCCTCTGGGCTGTAAGTGCGGCCACTATTCACCCTCATTATCATGATTGCAGCTCATTATTTGTGCGTGTTGAGTAATTTGCATTGCTCATAAGCTTACATAGGCTTCAGTGCAAAATAATTGCCTGGCTGCTAGGCAATTCAGATTTTGCAGGCTCAATTGTTTGCACTATGCCTATCCTTACATCAGCCCCTTAGTGTAATCTAAACAAACTAATTGCAGTAATCAAATAGCTTTTAAGGCTAATTAGAGTGTTTTCAAGATGGTGGAAATTCCCAGCATTTTTTTTTTCTTGCGGACTAACAAAACAAAAAATTAGCAAATTGTGAGAACTGCAACAAGTTACTAGTCCACCCCATTTAAAAAGATAAATAATGAGACATCTCTGTTTTCAGTTAAACATAGTGTATTATGCCTCAGCACATTTGGCAGCCTTCCAAAAAAACTGCACTCCCAGATCCATTTGAAAATGCCAAACCCACTGCGTGTTACATTTGTAGGTTCCTTCTGTATTACCAAGAGCTGCATTATAAATAGCCAAGTCCCACGACCGGCTACATAACAAGCACAGGAAATCACAGAGTGTTCGACCAGCTTAGCTGGCACTAATTGAAGTAAGCCTGCTCTGCCAGCGTGAAAGCATTCACGTATGCTGTTAATGTTTAGCTTTAACTTGCATGTTCATAGGAGAGACTGAGCAGAAGCTTGAAGCAGCGTCTGGTTTTACACCAAGAAAGAGTGCTGCTAAAAACCTTGGGCTGCCTTTTGCAACAAAGTCACAGCCCTCACAGAGTCTGATCAATAATCTTGTTCACTTTACTTCACTGGCTCCTGAAGTAAACAACCCAAGGAGCTGGTCGTGGATGATAGCACATGCAGAGGAGAAAAACAGTGAGGCAGGCAGATGGGAGGATATTTTGGCCACTGGGAGTGACCAATTAGCATTCAGGGGTCACCGTGCATTGGATCTGGAAGGCAGGGACACGCAGACAGGCTTTATTACTGAAGTTAAGGAGAGTGCTACAGCTATTGTTGATCATTGCAGAACTCAGCTATGAAGATTCAGGAGGTGCAGAGTGGCTGTGAGACAGCTAAAACGCAAAGAAACCAAGAAGCGGATGTTTGTGAAGAAAGCTCTGTGCCGGAGGTTCCTAGACTGGATTTGTCAGCCTTGACGGAGGACAACAACTGGGGAGGTATTGTTATGATTCTGCCTTGCTTTTTCAACCACATGGATGGTTAACATATGGACACTGCACTGATAGGCTGCATGCTTATTTTTTATTGTGTTATTTCAGTTGTTTCAGTTAGTTCTGTTGTTTTACTTTAGTAAAATGGTTGTTAAAAATGTAAGTGTATTACAAAGGGAGATTTATTTTTATATCTTTTACACATATTGCTTCATGTCTTTTTGACTCAATACAGGATGTGATCATGTTTTATATTTGAGACAGTACATACTGTACTGTTACTATTTAGTAGTAATTATTAGTTTTATAAATGTGGGATTAGACAGGGAGGAACCCGAAAACAATCTCTGATCTCTTTTGACTTGTTTGCATGTGGGTGTTGTGAAACCATTAGAACTAAAGCATGCAAAAATAAATTAGTTGTTTGTGTTTTTGAGCAGATTATACTGTTTTTAAATAAGAAATATATTTAAAAATATATAATATTATCTATGTGTGATTTTATTTACAGTAGTAACACTACATTCTTATAAACTTACTTTATTTTTATTTTGCTGGTAAATGGGAACCATACGACTTAAAAAACAAAAACACATATTTATGTTTAGGGATTGCACTGGCCCTTTTGAATGTAGTGAGTCTGCTATTTAAGCTGCATTTTTACTGAATTTAATTCAGGTTTTTATTCATTTAAATCCAAGTTAATTGATATAATAATCTTTAAGATTTGTTGACTGAAACTTGTGAAAGGTTTGCTATATGGTAACTACTAAGGCAACTGTAAAGATGCATTGTGAACTTTAAATTCTGCATTAAAATGCATTTAATACTTGAATATATTTATAAATCACTATGAGAACTGTGTTTTTGTTTAGAGATATATATTTGAAAGGAAGGGGGCAGTGAAGAGCTTGTGACTGTTGGTTTTTTTGTTTGTTTTTTTTTCAGTTCCTTTAGCTCTCCTTTGAGTGCCAAGTGGAGAGTGATTAGTGTTTGGTTTGCCAGTACCCATCTTGTAAAGGCTGAATACATTTAGGGTTTTGCCTTGTGCTGACGACGTGCAAACTAAACAGTTTCACTGCTTCTTTTGGCAGATAATAACATTTTCTCAAACTTGCATCGACAAGTGACCTTGGTAATTATATCAAAACAAAAATATTAATCACCAACATTTTTTTTACACTGCACCTACTGCACCCAGTTGTTATCCCAACAGTCATTGTAGATCCACCGAATGGTTGTTAAAATCTAAGTTGCCATTTTGTCAACATTTGGCCCTCTTGTTATTTGAGTGTCTTAAAACATTTATAAGAGGCTGCATTGTGTAAAATATTGCTAAAGTAATCGTTCCTCTTGTTAAACTAACATGAGCACTGATAGCTGTAAAGATACACTGTAGGTGCCCAACCTATATCTGGAATGTGTGTGTTGCTGACACAAGTTAATGAGTTTCTCTGTTGGTATACTGTTGCAGTGTCCACCCACACTGGAGTAATAAAGCACTGCAGAACTAGGAGTAATAGGATAAATTACATTTCTGAAAAAGGTGAATAAATGAAAAGTGGGTTTAAAAAGTACATTTATAAAAAATATATTAAGAGTTGAAAAAAGGATATATACAACTTTGCTATTTATTTATTTTTTTTATAAATCAAGCTACAACCTCTTAGTGTATCAGCTTTGTTTTGTTTTTGTTTTGGTAGAATGCTTTATGACAGAGCAAACAATAGCCTACTAAGGAAAATTGATAAAGTAACAAGTGCAGGGAATTTTGGCAAATCTTTTCATGCCTGAACCATGCGGCTACCTGCTGATCGGTAAGAGGAGGGGTATTGGTGCTGATCAGTAAGAGTAGGGGTATTTGTGCTGATCACTAAGAGGAGGGGTATTGGTGCTGATCACTAAGAGGAGGGGTATTGGTGCTGATCAGTAAGAGGAGGGGTATTTGTGCTGATCACTAAGAGGAGGGGTATTTGTGCTGATCACTAAGAGGAGGGGTATTTGTGCTGATCACTAAGAGGAGGGGTATTGGTGCTGATCGGTAAGAGGAGGGGTATTGGTGCTGATCACTAAGAGGAGGGGTATTGGTGCTGATCAGTAAGAGGAGGGGTATTGGTGCTGATCAGTAAGAGGAGGGGGTATTGGTGCTGATCACTAAGAGGAGGGGTATTTGTGCTGATCAGTAAGAGGAGGGGTATTGGTGCTGATCAGTAAGAGGAGGGATATTGGTGCTGATCAGTAAGAGGAGGGGTATTGGTGCTGATCAGTAAGAGGAGGGGGTATTGGTGCTGATCACTAAGAGGAGGGGCATTGGTGCTGATCGATAAGAGGAGGGGTATTGGCAGGTGCCTGCTGAGTAAGAGCCTGAATCCAGGTGTTTTCCAGCCTCTCTTTTCCCAACAGGAGGAATATGAGGAAATCGGCAGAATGGCCTATTTGGAGTAAGAAAGAGAGGACATCAGGGTGTAAAGAAGTTGATTTTGTGCTGAACAACTGGGTTAAAATAAGATTTTGCAGTGCTGTTGATGAATAAGTTTTACAAAAATGATTAGTTAAGTACCCACTTTCATAAAAGGGTTCAATCTTTCATGCTGAAAATCAATGTTTCGTTTGTATTGAAAGTTGTCTTGTGTCTCTGTGTGACGCTGATGTGCCAGTCATACTGTAAGGCTTCAGGCATGTTCAGGGCAGACTGATCAAATTTCATGCATCACTACAGGCTTCTCCCCAGCCCTGATTGGCTTAACACATAAACTGTGTATGTGAAATCCTCAGGGGTGATGGCCTACATCAGGAAACCTTACCTAGTCTAGATGAAAAAAACACAAACAAAAAAAAAAACAGTGGTTGTGTTTGTGCCAGTTTAGTTCTGCTTGCTTGATAATTAATATTATTTGCTGATTTGCTGTGGCCTCTTACTTTACTTAACTTCACTGTTAAAGGTCCCAAAATCTATACATGCATACTTGTGTTGTTTAATGTTATTTCTGCTGTCCTGTCATTCAGCTGTCTCATTCCTCCTTTTTCTTTCATTTCTGTTTTGTTAGATTCATCTTTATTCACTCTCGCCTTCATTGATTTCAAATGTATTGGGCAGCAGAGTTATTATGAGGGTAAGTTCAAACTGCCAGAGCTGCTGCATTGCTAAGGAAATGTCTGACATTGAGAATTGATTGAAGCCACACATATGGCATGTTCAGATAAAACTGATAGCCATTTTTTGTTTGTTTGTTTATACACAGAAGCATAAAATGTCATAGACACACCACATAATCTTACATACCATTTACTTTACAATTAGTTATAGATTTTGCTTAGGGTTAACATTTAGAGACAAATATTGAGGGTTGAATGAAATATTTGGCATGGTTTTAAATAAATAAAAAGAAGAAACTTTACAAAATATTACTTTTATTTTGACAAAATAGCTTTCTTGCTATGGTTACCAGTATCAAGTTTGGCCAATTACTGAAGTTAAAGCGACTCATCTCAGATGGGCTTCTTAAGTATGGGAAGCTTATCATCTTGGATAGAAGTCAAGTCAGGTATTGATGTGATTACATTTTGGAAATATTCATATGTATCCCTCTCAGTTGAAATACAGACGTTCATCTCTTCATTCTGTTCTGCTGTTATTATTACTTTTATTTTTGCTCAGCTTCATTCTTTGGTAGGTATTTTAATCGCTGTGATCTGTAGAACTCGGCTGATTCCAAAATAACCTTGACCTCTGCCTGTTATTTACAGCCACGTTCTTGAAGAGGCAGTTTAACTGTTGTATTTATTTTTGGGGCTCCCTGCCAGCATATATCTGTACATATGTACTTGCTTACCCTCCACACTCATAAATGACCCGCTGTAAATATATAATACACATGCCATGCTTTGAGGCTTATATTTCCTAAGTGAGTGAATTAACATTTTCATTGTTGTGATAGACCTGTCTTTTTTTGAGGTTCTCTTAAAGTATGAGATTTCTAATTAAGCGGGGGTGCTACTATTGAACCAAGATATAAAGTTACAGTTGTTTTGAGCATGTATCAATTAGCCATCTGTCTGGCACCTCAGAGTTGGGCTAATGTTTTCAATGCTGTGTCCTGATTTACAGAGTAGCTCGGTATCAACAAACAAAGAAAAGCATTTGTCACTTAGTTGATATATTTCCTACTACATAGTTTAAATTAGTTGCCTATTAGATCTAGTACATCTGCACAGATTTATACTAGTGTCATAAACAAACATCTGATGGAGAAATGAAAACAGGCTCTTCCAGAATAAACCAGCAGAAACCATTGCTCCAAAGATGAACTCAGATTTATTTTTGATTGTGAAATGCAATGGTGATAATGCTGCTACATCACCTGATTTCAGGCCAGAATGGTTAAGCAATGTTACAGCCTTCAATATTGAGATTAAATGGCACATGACAGTATTAGTAATGTGAGTAGTGCTGGTATTAGTTTGAGATGACGCATGTATGTTCTTGCTATTGATTCACAGAGCCAGTGCCAGCCTGCCCGTCGTGGCAGAGGGAACATATGCACATGGAGGAAGCCTGCCTCTCCCCGCAAGCCGGGGGGCGCCTGATCCGCCAGCTCGTGGACGAGGACAGCGACCCCATGCTATCGCCGCGCTTTTATGCCTTCGGGCAGAGCCAGCAATACCTGGATGACCCAGAAGTGCCCCCCTCTCCTCCCAATGCTCACTCCTTCATGAGGTGAGCAAAAGCAATCAGCTCAATTGAACGCATCTCTGCTTTCTTCTTTCAGAGATTTACATTTTCAAATCACTTTATCCCTTACAAGTGCTTTTGCTGTTGAACTGAAGCAGTCCTGCCATTGTAGTCCTCGTTGCCTCTTTTCACCTTCCTTAATTGCAGCCTATGATTATTCTACAGAGAAGGTTTGCTTCTGTCAGCTCTGTGCTCTTACATTACCATTCACAGTTGTTAATTTGAGAGAAAAGCCTTGCATGGCTTTGGTTGCTGCCGTTGCAAATAGAAAATGAATACAGAATATTATTACTGGAATGATAAACATTTGTTCCTATTTTAATAGATTTTTTTTTTCTAAAAGCAAGGGGTGCTTTGCAGAAAATTAGTACTAAATGAAATACTTGACCCAGCCATGTGGTCTGTGAAGCTACTTTGTCCCCAGTTTTCAGCAGTTAACAGAATAAGCCTCACAATCATTTTTATTTGCTTCAATTTTGTATTTAAAGTTAATGCGTATTTTTTTAAAGACCCAATATTTACAAAAGGCAATTACTAATCTTTAACACAGTACCAGCGTTCAATCTATCTCTTATTATTAGTTTATTTAACAGACGCCTTTATCCAAGGCGACTTACAGAGACTAGGGTGTGTGAACTATGCATCAGAGTCACTTACAATTACGTCTCACCTGAAAGACGGAGCACAAGGAGGTTAAGTGACTTGCTCAGGATCACACAGTGATTCAGTGGCTGAGGTGGGATTTGAACCGGGGACCTCCTGGTTACAAGCCCTTTTCTTTAACCACTGGACCACACAGCCTCCTAGATCTCTTGGGAGAGTTTGCTTTTCCGGTGCAATTCCAAGGATATTGCTGCTGTAGAAAGAGTGCAAAGAAGAGCGACCATATGTCATATGCAGACAGGCTTAAATAATTTAATATATTCAGTCTCGAACAAAGAACACTACGCGGCGATCTGATTCAAGCATTCAAAATTCTAAAAGGTATAGACAATCAACCAAACGAGCAAGATGGGCCAAATGGCCTCCTCTCGTTTTGTAAACTTTCTTATGTTCTTATCATTTACCGCTCTTGCTAAGGCATGATTACTACCCTGCCTAATTGACAGTGTGTTTAATCTCAGCAGGCGGCGGAGCGCTTCGCTGGGTTCGTGCGAAGATGACAGAGAAGAACTCACAAGTGCACAACTCTCCAAGAAGATCCAGAGCTTAAAGAAGAAGATCAGGAAATTTGAAGAAAAGTTTGAAGAGGAGAGGAAATACAGGGTGGGTACGAGCAAAGAGAGTGAGAGGATGGCATAATGGAGTGACAACTGGGAGGGGGCTGGCTTTATTGAGCCTCAAGCAAATACAGTTCTCATAATTTACAGCAGGCTCAACATTTAAAAACTGACGGTTTTTGCTAGCATGTAAAATAAATGCAATCCGACTGCTTTTAATGGCCTTACAGAGTTAACAGAGTCTTGTTTTTCTTGTTAATTCGTCTGTGAGCAAAATGTGAACTGTCATGTTTTGTTACTGTTAGCCTTCTCACAGTGACAAGGCAGCTAACCCCGAGCTGTTAAAGTGGATGAATGAACTTGCCAAGTTACGAAAACAGCTGAAAGGTAAGCGGATGCCGTCTCAAAGTTAAGGTTTTATGCAGAGATTCAGTAGGTTTAAATCCGTGTTACTTTAAATAGTTAACAAAGCATTATTTTTGCCCTTACTGACCAGGTATATGAATATTTAAAGCCGAATATTTAGCTTTTAACAAATCTTAATGACTTTGAAGGATTGGGAGACCATTAATTTAAAAAAATAAGTTTTGTTTTTGTTTTTTAGGAAACCATTCTTAGGGGGGGAAAAAAGTGCCATTCTGTCAAAATGAAATGTTATACTTTTAAGTAATTGCTATCAGACTGATTGCAAGGAAAGCTTTTTGTGATGATTGGTCTGTCCTAATGCACCAACGTTTGACCATCAAAAAGTATGGAACTTGCCGTAGTTATTTTTGACGTATCCAATGTAACAAATGCCTGAAGACAAAACCATAGCCAGAATTAGCCCTATTCACAAAGCTTTAAATTGTACAAATTTAAAGAATGTTTTTTTTAAACAGTGTTCTGATGGGATTTTTTTTTTAAAGTTTAATATTTGTCATTTTTAACAAACTTGTGAATAGGGCCCTGCAATGCATCTTTGTTTGACCAATTAAAGCATGTAAATTGGATTAAAGCTGTTGTGTTGGTCTGTTTTGACCCTGTGTAGAGATGAAGGTTAAGATCTCTGAAGAAGGCCTGCCTCCTCAGGCTCGCCAGCGCAGCAACACCCTCCCGAAGAGCTTTGGCTCCCAGCTAGAGAAGCAGGAAGCTACTGAGAAAGCACCAAAACCCACTTTGGAGGACACACTGGAGGCTGTTCAGGAGAAGCTGCAAGAGAAGCGAGCCGAGGTCAACCGCCCCGAGGATATCAAGGTACGAAGACACTCAGAAGATTAGATTTAGGTTTCTAGCATCAACATTTCTATTAATAGTGCCGGCGATTAGATAACTGAAACAGTGATAATGAAGACGATGCTGTTTTTTCATTTAGGTTGTTTGAGAATCCACAGTCTGTTCTCATTCACAGGATATGACCCGGGAGCAGATCTCTGCAGAAAAGGTTGCGCTGCAGAAGGCGCTGCTATACTATGAGAGCATACACGGGAGGCCAGTAAGTACAGGCACTGCTTTGTTATTTCTTGTGACATATTCATTGCTCTGCAAGGAAGATGAAACATCAGATGTTGTTATTGTAGCTGTTCTTTTTGTGCCTTTCTCAAAAATAGCATCCCAAAAACAGTGTAGTATTAAGTGCTTCTTCAGACTTGAGGGTTTGTAATGTGGAGCTTTTATACACACACCCAAACACAAAACATCTAATCCACTGTAAATTAACATAAACTCTTAAGATGAGGGGGAGGGGTGGGGTTCAGGACTAAACAGGGCAGTAAATCTTACTGTTTCATGTGTTTAAATAGCCAGACCGAGGCTTCCTGCTGATACAGGGCTGGTTCTAGCAATTTTTGGGGCCCCCTGCGAAAAAAAAGGCACTCCCCCACCCCCACCATTCACGTTTAAAAGTGGACCTTCCTAGCTTTGCGGACTGCAAATTCCTCAGTGATTGTTGAATAGTTGATGGATTGACAGCTGTCCTGTTCAATTAAGATTTCTGCAAGGCCATTTAGCCGTTCAAGGCTCATGTTCGATCGAAGATAAGTTGATTAGTTTCAATTTTGAGAAGCTGCGCTCAGCTGTAGCTGCACTAACAGGCAAAGCTGTAAGTTGTAGTTTATCTGTTATGAGTAGAAAACTTAATAAAAATGGAAAAGCTGCTGATGTTTCTAACAATGTGGTAAAGGATTATATGCACACATACAGCTTGATTTTTAAAAGGGGCAAAATAAGAGGGAGGCCTAGATCTTAAAGTGATTTAAAACTTGATTTGGTCACTGAAGAATTAGCTTTCCAATAATTTATATACATCACATTGTGTATCCACTTTTATAACCTTTTAAAACATTGAAATAAAGTGATTAGGTTTCGTTAAGCAGGCTTTAAAATCATTTAAAAAAAACTTTGCTCCTGTTGAAATTCATGCTAATACTGTATAAGCACCCAGAGACACATATACCTGATTAATACAAGCAATTCACACAGCACAAAAAAACTCTAAATGTATTATTCAGCAGGTTGCATGAAAAGATAGATCATATGTGGTGATCCTAACATAACTTAAATACAGTAATTAAGGTTTAAGAGACACTAATAAGCAGTACCGGTAATCTTGGACTACTGAATGTTAATTTAGATAGCTAGAACTAATGCAAATCACGTTCTGTGAAACCAGCCCTATAAGTTTAAATCACAAAACAAATATACTGTATGTGTATGATTTATATGATAAATAATACGGGTTTTTTTGCGTATTTCAAAACCTATGGTGTGCTGCATGTCAATATATAAAACTAAAAAATAAATGTAAATATTTTTAAATAAATAGTTGTAATACATTGCACGGTATCGTACAGTACTGCAAATACGACTCAAGTAGCCCATTGACAAATAGTCTTGCTGTTTACTTCCTTGGTTATTTGTGATGTATGTATAATAGCCATTTACTTTATGAAATATAACCAGTTAATACACAAAGGAGAAAAAAGAACGCACAGACTGAATTAGATGCTACGGTTGCCTTTCTTTTATTTCCCGATGACTTTTAAAATGTTGGTACATGATTACACAGTTGATTAAGTCTGTTTCATTAGCGTCCTCCTCGCTCGCAGTATTTAAACCAATAGATTCTGACATTCGCGGAAGAAAATGGGAACTCGGGGAACTAATGAAATACCAGTAGTAATAATAAACCCTTTTTTATAGGCTATTCAGTTCAAGTTTTTAAATATGTTTACCAAAACACATGTAACCACCCCCCAACCAGCATTATTTATTTAACTCTCAGACTCAGTGTGCTCCTACCGTACTGTTGTATAATAATATAGGACATATTGTAAAATAATTATATATATATATATATATATATATATATATGTATATATCACCACTTTAATCTCTTGCCTCAGGGGGCCCCCTCAACTTCGAGGGTGCCAAATGCCAGAACTGTACAAGTGCAATTTTGTCTATTTTGTGTATGTACTGTATTAAAAAATAATAATTAAATCTAGTACTCAGGGGTCCCATCAACCTCGGGCCCCACTGCTGGGCAGGGTCCGTGGGTGCCTAAAGCCAGCCCTGCGGCGAAAATGCAACTGCAAGTGAGACACATAGCCTTTACGTGCTTACTAAATTGAATAAGTGGAAACCTGCCAGTAACATAAAACGAGACACTTCAATTGAATGAAGCAGACAAAGCTCAGTCTAGTTTTCCTGGCATGTAATGAAATTGGAGAGCAATGACTTTTAAAAGACTGACAGTAGTTGCACTAAATGTTTCAGTCATGTCAGTCAGTGAATATTACAGCTGTATTAAGTTGTGATGAACAGACACAAGTTACAAACTAACGAGCTATTGTGGTTTTTTGTATCTAAGGTTACAAAGAGCGAGAGACAGGTCATGAAGCCTCTTTATGATAGATACCGTCTTGTCAAGCAGATCCTTTGCAGGGCATCCACAATTCCTGTGATTGTAAGTATATGTTTCTGACTTTCTGTAGTCTGTGGTTCCCATTTCTTGGAAAGCTCATTACTGTGCCAAATAAAGTTCTGGGCACAGTTTCCTTGGTTGAATGTAGAAAAGGGTGTAGGGGTGGGACGATCTCCACAGCTTGTAACTTCATCAGTATACAAGCACAGCTTTCTGTGTTCAATAAATCCTCAGATGCTGAGAAAACCTACTTAATAATGTATTATGCTGTAAAACATGACAGTGTGTTTTTTATACCAGCACAGTGCTGTGATAAATATAAGATTTTATTACCAGTAGTCACTTGTTTACAAGCCACTCAACCTTGGTGCCCCTCCATATGAATCAAAACTCCCAGATTGTTTGGGGTAAAGCTACTGTAAGTAATGTGTGTAGTTTTAAGTTATAAATCAAGGATTAGTGTAACAGTGTGCATGTAGTATTATAAATAGCATACCATACAAATACATTTTCCTTGCTAGAAACACAGCATCTCTGAATGTTAATGCCTATGTAGATGAAGGGAGCTGCTATAATCCTGCTATAATCCCTAATCCTCTTCCGGTCATCTTGAGATTCGTCAGTGTGACCTGGGTCATGCTGATTTTCTGCGGTGTCACAGTTTAACTTTTCAGGGGTGGGCTGAACTCAAACTCTTAACAGAAGAAGAAAAAAAAGACAATCAGAGAAACGACTGTCGGTCCTCCTCATGAGTACTGTGAAGAAATTAAGTTAAAAAAAAATATATAGATCCAAGACCAGATTTGCGACAAAATCTCAGTTGTCTTGACCTGGATTCCAGGGGAGGGCTTGCATGTGAATTATTATTTTTATTATTTATTTTTTAGCAGACGCCCTTATCCTTGGCGACTTACAACTGTTACAAGATATCACATTATTTTTACATACAATTACCCATTTATACAGGTGGGTTTTTACTGGAGCAATCTAGGTAAAGTACCTTGCTCAAGCGTACAGCAGCAGTGTCCCCCCACCTGGGATTGAACCCACGACCCTCCGGTCAAGAGTCCAGAGCCCTAACCACTACTCCACACTGCTGCCCTACATAGTTCTGCTAGTCATCCTGGTTAATTGTGCCAGAATCGTGACTCTCCCCTTTTGTCATTGTGTGTTCATATGTATGAAAAGCTATCCAGATTCTTTCAGCAAAGTGGTCTCCGTATTTCAAAATTAAATTAGGTATTGGCAACCAGCTTTCAATTTCCAAGGACACGTAAATGTTTTTACACCAGGTGGTTAGCTACTTCCTGAGTTGTGTAGAGACTATTGGCCTGCTAATTGGAGCGCTTGCATGTAGAGGTAGTTGAGCCTGTGATCTGCAGCCTGTTGGATGTGGAGGTAGTGCTGGGAAGAGTTAAACACAATATTGGGATCACGAAGAGGGTGCAGTAACATAACCTACTTGTTAACACCTGTCACAGGGTTCCCCCTCAAGCAAGCGTCGAAGCCCTTTGCTGCAGCCAATTATCGAGGGCGTAACAGCATCGTTCTTCGAGGACATAAAGGTGAAGGCCTGCTGCTAAACTAATCTGTGAATTTAGCAGATCTTGCTGATTTCCCCCATGATTTGCAATCTGTTGACTTTCATATATAGCGTCTACCACTCAAATCAGTAGCTTTTTAGTGAACCCCTTGTATTGTGTCTGGACAGCCTACAAAGAGAGAAGAGTAGTGGAATCCCTTCTGCATGAGGTGCCGTTCCCTAAGGAACTTAGATTTTTCTTATAGGACCTTACAATTTAAAATGAAAAAAGAAGCCCTCTAAGACAAACTTTCAACCTGGTTGAAAATGTGTTATACAATATGCCAGAACACTTAAAACACAACAACACAGTCCATTATGATTGTGAATGTTAGAAACAAAAACACTTACATGTGGCTACTATACAAAGTATTCTTTTTTTCACACCACTTGCCTAGTTACAGCACACTCTTCTTTTAAAAGCATGTCATTCGAGATGTTTTAGTGTAGGTGAAGTACAACACACACCATTTACTGTTTTAACACATTTAAGAAGCCAGTTCTGGTGTTTAAACCAAAGGGGGGAGGAGGGGGATAAATGTGCTGTTTTGACAGTATTTACAGTGGAATATACAACTACACAAATCACTAATCACTAATCAGCTTGGACACAATAAATAATAATACCAAAACATGAAAATATAGTTTTATATTTTATATTATAATCTTAAAAACATAAAAATATAATTCTTTGAAGTTGATAACATCTAATTGTAAACTGATTGTATTCCTGCTAAGCTGATCAACGATTATTTAGTTTTTGTATTGGCTACTACTTCAAAAAACAGTATTTTACTTGTATGAGAAGGATGTCTGAATTCCATATGAGAAATTATATAGCGAAGTACATCGGCTATATGTGTGTGTGTATATATATATATATATATATATATACTGAGCAGCAAAAGAAACTTATCACTTATATTTGAGCATCAAAAGAAACTTATCACTTATATTTGTATAAAATGCACTAGATGTGATCGAAAAATGACGAACTCTGTTTTAGAGCAGGTGCAGTGACTTTTTATTGTGCTGATTAACAACTGACATCACGAAGATGCTGCAAAATGATCTGTCGATCTTGGTGCAGGTGTTGTGACTCTTGGTCTCACAGTTCGTGGCCTGTCATTGACAGAGTGTGTCTGGTTATACCGTCTCACCAGGTTTGAAATTGCTGGCTGTGAGCACCCAAGATGGCGAGCCACAGTACGCTGCCCTAGTCCAGCCGATATGCCGATTGCACGAAGGCGCTGCTCTTTTGGCATATTGTTTTTTGTTTTTTTTCTGTGATTTTCTTTATTGGTTTTATTCAAGCTTGCAATTCAACAGCTGAAATCACTCCATATCCAGTGTCCAATCAACTGTCTCACTAATTAGGTGATTAAGTGCATGTGCTTCAGTCATAGTCACTCAAGCGTGTCATGGTCAAGGATGAATGATCGAGTGATTAAAAAGAAACCAAAAACATTTCGTCAATGTCCATCATTTATATACCTTATTTTTTTCCGAAAATAAATGTTTTATAATAGTGATATGTTTCTTTTGATGCTTGGTATGTGTGTGTGTGTGTGTGTGTGTGTGTGTGTCTATATATATATAATATAATTTGTAAATGAATGCACCAAGTTTGATTTCTTCATGATGATCAGTCTAGACCTGAGCGCTGTCCTATTTGTCATTGTAAAAAAAAGTTAAGCTGCATCTGTCGGCTAACTCTCTAACTCTCAGGATCAAAAAGGAAGGAATTTTGGTGTATCCCCCCTTCCTCCCCAAAAATGAAAAAGGAAATAGTAAACAAAGTTAGAAAGCATTACAACAACAAAGCATTGCATACATGCAGCTTTTGGAAATGACATCCCAGCAATGCAGTACTGCCTCAATGTAACCCTGCACTGAGACTGAGGAAGTTCAGATAGTTGGCATGCTATACATACTCAAAAATATGAATCTGGGAATTATTGCTTTTTGAGTCTGGTACCTGCATGCCTACAGATTACATCTTCAATTCTTTGTGTTTTTATTTCAGTGCAGTTTTATAGAGCAGAGCGAGCCCAAATGCACCTTGTTAAAATCTACAGTCGTTACTCTCAGATTTACCCTAGCAGCCTTCTTTTATGGAGTTGTTTGGTGTGTGTTTTAAAGTCTAATAGTGGTTTCAGTGTTCATACTAATATGTTCCCAAGCCTCCTCATTCGCCCAGCCCCTTTGGCTCCAGGCCCGCTCGGAGAGCTCAGCATGTTAACAAAACCCTCATTCTCTTTCTTTGCAGGAGGAGGAGGAAGACGGCTCAGAAGATGAAAGCAACGCAAAGGCAGACTTCACCGTCACCTTGAAGCCGGGTTTCAGGGTGCGTAACTTCCTGGACCAGCTGGACGAGGAGGGGGACGGCTTCATCTCACCAGTGGATGATAAAACACAATCCAAGAACACGACTGACATGAGGCTGTCCAACCTACACTCTGCCACCATGTGAGTCAGAGAATGTGTGCATGCTCTTTATTTCACCAGGGGAAACCGGAATATAACTTCTTGAAACCTAGATGTACATAATTGTAGTTGTGAATTCTATTGACGGAGGGATTCTTTTATTCAACTAATTATTCCAGAACCATGAATGACAAGTCCCTAGGGTAAATGGTGGCACGTTTTGGAATGCATTCAAATAAAAATTGAAATAAAAATACCTTCCAAGACACAGTATTTTTTTCAACTTCATTATTAACAAGTATTGCAAATGATTGACCTCTTAATGCAAATTCTAGACTAAGGAATCCATTGTGTTTTAGGCCGGAACTTGTTGAGCAGCTTCAGGATGCAAGGGAAGACAAAAAGAGACTCCGCAAGAAACTGAGAGAATTTGAAGATGCATTTTTCAGGCAAAATGCAAGGTATGCTTTTTTGTTTGTTTGTAAATATGGAACCAAATGAAGAGTAAGTCTAAAAACACTGCCGGTGTTGCCATAGTTACAATGTTGGCCGTCTGCAAGTGTAGCAGTAGCACAATCCATTGTGCTAGAAATGCAAGACTTGTGGAATAATTGTCTCCGTTGTTTTTGTTTTTTTTAGTTTTAAACCTTTTGAGTTTTATTTTCATTTTGTAAAGCAATAGTTTCTGCTGCTATTTTTTAATGCTTAACTCTAAATTGTTGTTATACTTTTTCTCTGTAGCTATATTGAACCTGGCAAATCAGAAGATGATGTTGCCACTTTACTGGTCATTTACTGCAGTTAACTTTGAAACAAAATTGTGTTAATGATTGAATAGACGTGACAAATAATTGAATCATAATGAAAACGCATATAAAAAGATTGTGTTCTTTTGTATAATAAAGCAGTTACTGACTGCATTCCAAGTCAAGATAGGCCAAAACATATTCAAGGTCTATATTGGAGACAGGAAAAAAAATTGAAATGTCAGCGCAACCCGCTGCCACCAGCCGAGTAGCTGCTTGGGGATGACGCAACTAAGACAGGGAGATAAAAAGGTGGGTTAGTGAGCAAGACTGCGACACAGACTTTGAGGACAAAACACAGAGCTAGCTGATCTTTTCCAAAGCTACCTACTGTTGAAGGACACAGACGCCTGTCGACTGTGCTCCCACTAGAATCTGGGATAATATCCACTTTCAGTGTTGTACTTACTGCTTAGATAATTGAATGCATTTATATAGACTGATAATAAAGTGTTGTGATTCAGGCAAACTTCCATTGTTGTGCTTTCATCCTTCCTCCACCTTCGGCACCTATTCTGACATATTTAAAATTGATTGGTTAATTTATGGGCATTAGTTGATTTATCGGTAGATTAATCTTTGCACATTTTTAATAAAGGTAACAATCTTATAACGGCTGTCCTGCATAGTAATACTAAAAAATCAGTAGAATCTAAAAAAAATAAAAAAAAATAAGCACAATGGGATTAATTTGTATTATTTTTATTTTAGTAAATGTAACAAATTTTCACAGAACAACCATTTGTTCGGGCCACTGTCACATACCTGAAAACACAAGACAGCTGAGCTGTGTTTGTCGGTTGTTTAATCTACTATTACAGCTTCGTACTTGGCTTCCTGTACTTCTGCTTTTATTCGTTCTGTGGCTATTGACAAGTGATTGCTTAACATGCTGTCTTAGTCAGAAATCAGAGAAAGTAATTCCACATAATTACCTCTGTTTAAGGAATTGGTGCCTTCATCGTGCCTCTGAATGCCAGTTCTTGCTTGCCAATGTAAACAACAGAATCAATCAAACGTTTAAGAACCTCACGATGTTTTCTTGCTTGCTCATTGTGATGTATTGTATCCCTACGCTTCTGCTCTTCCAGTTGAACATCAGTCCAGGTTTGTCCAAAAGTTTTGAGTGTAACAGCGGCTTGCAAGTGACTTTGGGAACGCTCATGTTTTTGTGCTGACTTCATTAGACATCCTAGATTGCTGTAGCCAGTGCTGTTCCATATCGCCTTTACTGTACTGAACAAAAGACAAGTCCAGCAGTATAATTTTTTTAATTGACAACTACCGGTAAGCTACCTTTCATAATTAATGTTGGAAGTGGTGACTAAATCCCTTCCCTTCCTGTGTCAGTTCAGGTATCTGTGGTGTACACCTACCTTTTTTAACAATCTCCATTTTTTCTGAGAAAGTGGAGATGAAAATGGATTTGCAACCAAATCGACTACGATGTCTCCGTTGTCTGATTTTTTTTTTTAATTTGTAAAAAGCAATTCTAAATATTATTTCAAAGTTCTCAATATAATTCTCAATAACGGTCTCTATAATAATAGCAATATTGTGCGAAATTCAGCTGTTCTTACACCGTGCACCCTAGCATATTTATGTCCCACCTCTGCTCAGTAATGATTGGACAGCTGCAAAACCAGGGCAGATCTTTGATTTTCCCATTGGTTAAACTCACAAGACCTTCAACTGAAATGGGGAATGCCTTCAATGGTGTATGTCCTGCCTCTACTCACTTATGATTGGAGTGCCGCGAAGAAAATGCAGATCTTCTGTTGGTTGATTTTATTTTATATAACATGATTTAAATTGTATTTTTTTTTATTTATAACTCTTTAGTTGATTAATCGGTCGGTCCGATTTAATCTGTTAATTGGAGCAGCCCTTGAGAAGGATATGTGCAACATAATCGAAACGTTGGGCAGCTGGCTCTTTGAGCTATATATATATATATATATATATATATATATATATATATATATATATATATATATATATATATATGTGTGTATATATGTGTGTGTGTATATATATATATATATAACACTGAAATACAAATATGTTTTGGACAATAAAATTATATTTTTTGTCTCCTACAGAAATGTGCAGAAAGAAGAGCGCACACCGATGGCTGACGAGTACAGCGAATACAAGCATGTTAAAGCCAAATTGAGGCTCCTGGAAGTTCTCATCAGCAAGATGGATTCTTCAAAGACCATGTAAATAATTGGAAGGACTGTGTTCAGTGGAATTCCACCGTTAACAAAATAACAAGAAGAGGATGATCACAAAAACAAAGAATAACAGTAACACAAATACTGAAACTTTCTATCAACTCAATAGCATTTTTTTCCTGATGAACAACAGTGTTTATTTTTTTAAAGTGCCATACAAAGAGTCACCAGCAACTTCTGAAGGACTTTTCTAGGATGATTGATACGTTTTGTTAACCTCTATCGTCAGAGGCACCGAACACTATATATACACATATACATATACATTCACACACACACAAGGATTCCACGGTAGATCCATTTTCATACTGGTTTCCAGCAGCTGCAGTATTGAAAGCTCTTACTGTTAAGCTGCAAATAAAGCTGGTTGGTGTGAAATCCTGAGATTCTGGCCCATTTCCAATGATAAGCTACAAATCTGAAGGATATAGGAGTAGAACAATAACTTGGAATCATGCATGACCTGAAAATAATTTCTCATAGTTATTTAAGTAGGTAACGCTATCTGGGTGTGTAAGCCTTATATAAGAGAAAAAATAAGTTGTGTAGTTGTGTAAGAGGCCTAGTTTAAAAAATGAGTGATTTTTAAAGCGATTGCAAATTGAAGCTGTATCAGTTTTAATTCTGCTTTGTGATTAAAGCAGATAAGGGGTGATCAGACTACTTTCTTTTCATGTAAAAAGATTTACTGTGATGGGAGTGCCATCAAATGAATTGCGGGTAAATTGATATTCATCTCTACGTCACACTACACGTGCTAGCCAAGATACTGCTTACAAGAGGCATTGTAGCACTGTGTTCCTAATCGCTGTTTGCTATCAGTTTAATGTGGGTCATTAGTTCTATCTTAATTGTTGTCATGTGGTTGTGTTACAAGTACAAAAACAATGTTACCTTAAAGGGAACTCGAACGGGTATTATTCATTGCAAAGGAAAACAGTATGTAGAACAGTTGTAAATAGCTTTGAGGAGTCTCATAATGTACATAAACCCTGGCAGCATGAGTTGATATTTGTTGTCCTGCAACAGCAATGAAACGCCACAACATCCATCTCTTATGGTGAAGTTGGGAGCTGCTGTTTTTCAGCCAATCTTTATTTTACTTCAACATTTTTGGTGGCTATGAAGTTCAGCAAATTATTTTTTAAAACCAATGTGCTTGTGCAGTTCACAGGCATGGTTATGGTTCTTAAATTCACTATATTATTAATGTGTGATTGGTGCCATAACATTTGAAATGTGTTTTATTAAATGCAAAAGGATAACTAGTAACTAATGCAGTACTGAGTTATATCACCAGCTACTTAAAAATGTTGAATGCAGGTCTTCAAGTCATTGTGTTTGACAAGAAATACAGTCCCAACCCACCAACAAAAAAAAAAGAGGCTGGATGTGTCAAAGGATTGCCACATTTTAATACACATCTCTGTTGATGAATCTTAATATAAAGGTTATACTTTGGGCTTTGGGGAGGGAGAAAAAATTATTTAATCAAAACCGAATTTTAACAAGGCAATTAATCAACCAAAAGTCTTTATCGAGAAAAAAAAAAAAGCTATTATTGGTTTAATCAAAAAAAGGTGTGGTGATGGAGTATGTTTAAATTAAATAATATATATTTTTTGGCTAATATACATGCTTGTAACATTGCAGTTTGCATCATTTTTAAACGGATGTATTCAAATGATCCAAAGAGAAAATGAGTTAATGACCACAATAGACCAAAACAGTGTGGAGTACATTGTAGCTTTAATTTTTTTTCGTATCATACATTTTTGGGTGTTCTCTAATGACATGTTATAGTAATTTACTTTGCTACTGGTTAAGTCATAAAATAAATCATGTATTTTTGGAAATCAAGCAAAGCACAAAACAGGAATAGAGCATGGATTCACATGGATACTTGATTCCAGTCACTGTTTTGTTATGATTGCATTTAGAGGTAGACATGTTCAAATAAGATTGTTTTCTATTGTTTCTGCTACTGAGTTTTTCAAATGCTGCTTTATGAATGATTGTCCATTATGGGCACCTTGAATTGAAACAACAGCCTCACCAGAGCTAATTAGTTCACTCCCATTGGTTAATAGCAACCTCTGTTATCTAGATAATTCTTACTTGCTTCTTCTTACAAAATACCCAACATGTGCATATGAACTGTGTAATACAGTGATCAGTTGTTAGATTTCATTGTATTCCTTGTGCTTGTTTGTCAGTCAAGACATTTGCATGCTGTTGTGAACCATATTTTTTCTGTACTTAAACTGGAAGACTAAAAGCCAATTTAATAACTGGATAAATCCTTATATTAACACCATTCAAGGCCTATAGTAAGCATTAACCAAGTACACAGTTTTTTTTTTTGTTTTTTTTTGTAAGTGGTCTGAAAAGTGAATTTGCTCTTTTGTGAATATGGACCCAGATCTATGTTTACATTACAAAGTAAGCAAGCCGGTTTATTGAACTGAATTATTAGTGTATGCTACTTCATCTCTGAATGTAAACACTGAATGGAAAATATGGGTGTGTACATTTTAGTACATCATTGTATGTTGTATATAATATATACATATATAAAAAAAACTAATATTTTGAATGTTTGTGTTGAGTAAATGATATGTTGACTAGTTGCACAAAACTAGTAAACTAGACACATTGGTGTCTTGTGGAAATTCACTGTTACCTTATATATATATATATATATATATATATATATATATATATATATATATATATATATATATATATATATATGCATGATACATAAATACAAATTTAAACAGCCATTTTAAATTGACACAGGGACAGAGGAGGAGGATATTTAGGTCTGTAAAATAATGACAATCATTTCTTAGTTTTCAACACATTTGTAGACTCACGTATGTTGTTCATGGATGGTGACAACAGCTCAAGATATGTACGTACTGTAGTAGAGCTAAATATACTGTAAGAATGCATTTTTGTAAAGTTTATACAGTGATAAGACTTGTATATAGATAGAAAATATATATGTATATTATAATGTATACAAATTACTAGTGTTTAATGTTGAAATTTCATTTATTATGGTTTCAGGTGACACTCTTGTTTTTAAATTTCTCCATCAGAGCCCCTTGATGAAATTATACAGCATTATAATACACACCCAGCCATCTATTATTCTCTAAGAAAACCAGAAGAATTATTGTATCCCCAAATTTTGTTTTAGACAGATGACCGACAACTGCAATGGTTTTGTATAGTTTTATTTATTTGAAAAAAAAATATTAAGTATAAAAGCAAATAGATCAAGTTGTATTAACATTCCTAATCTTGATAGGAGATACACAAGAGAGAGATAGTTGGCTTTGAGAATTAATCCAAGTGATGTTGGAGTAGATAAACTGGCAGACCTAAGGTCACACAGTGCATTCTCGTAAACCACTTGATGTCCAAATTCAGTATCTATTTATACCACACGATTAGGAGAGATGAAACTGAAACTTGCTTTAACAATAAACATAATTACAGCTAAGTGGTAACTTTGTGAAGGATCTGCTAATTGGTATACACAGAGATCACCATTTATTTTCTGGGAAACAACAAATAGTAATAGTACAGCAGTGAAATAATACTTATTACAAACTAAAAACAGGAAAAGGAACAAAAAAACAAATGTACACTACATTTTAACAAAGCTGGAATCCCTAATGAGGGGTTATTATCCAGCATTCCTTTGTGACTGAAAAAGCTTTAATTCAAAATATATACAAGGGGTATATAATGTATTTTTTGGAACTCATTTATAAAGTTTTCTGTTCTATTCTTATATATATTCTTTATGAACCTTTACCACCACTCCCCTCCCCCACAATAAATAGTGCACTTTTTTCTGTTCATTTCCAACATTTCCTTTACATACCTAATAAAGTGTGTTGCTGGTCCAGATGTCAAAAACTGGAACCAATTTTTTTAAATGTGTTTTTAGTTTGGTTTTCATACCAAACTGAATCCTTCATACTGTTCAATGGCCTGGGTAAGTCTCCTCCTGAAAATCTCTTTGGTCTGGTACTTGGGCAGATCTAACTGGTTGTAGCAGGTGTGAGCCACAGGCCAGTACTGCTCTCCTGCTGATGTGGGCTGAATGACTATCTGCAGGCTCTCCATTCCGTATATGGGGATGCGGTCACTGCCTGTCAAGAACACTGAGAACAACAGAAAAATGCTGGGCCTGTGCAATACGTTGGCTGTTATCTTCAGACTTTAAAACATTTATTATGTTTTTTTTCAAAAAACCTATTCCTCAAAGGAATATATGTTGTATTGCTTTCAATTAACCAACACTAAATAAAAGACCAATGGAAAAAATAACCATGTTAACTTAAGTATTTGTAAGTTGACACAGTTTGTTTGTGTTCAAAAACTAGCTTTCAAGACCTTAAAAGTCTCTTCAGTGGAAATTTACAGAAAATGGTGTTAAACAAGTTGTATCTTTAAATACTCACTTACACCTGAGAATTTTGTGGTCTTTTTGTGGCTGATGATTATATATTATAGCTAGTCAAATAAAACAATGTCAACTGTTCAAATCTATTATCACTATTACATTGAGTATTTTTAATATTGTCATATTGGAGTAAACATAAATGGGGCCCATACATACTATTGAGTAAAAGAAAAGTGCTTAAGCTCTGGAGTTCTCCAGCGGTTCATCAAACAAACACCAGCTTACAGTTAAAATGCAAATCTATAAAATAAATATGATAAACAGGTATTCGCAAAAAAAATTCATCCAAGAATTCATTTGACACTAGGCACAGATGCACTTACGTAAGAATTTTTTTTCTTTTGAAGTTGAAACCCATGGAATACTTCCCAGAATATTTTTACTGTAGGATGTGACACTGAGTATTCACCTTTGTATGCAGCATTCTACAGAGAAAAAGAAAGACCGGGGGCTGAGCAATATTAAGAGTATAGTAGTAGATGCTTAAAGCAATTTTAGCAGTTTGTGCCTTATTCTAAACCTACAGCTATGGCCAAAAGTTTTGCATCACCCTATAGAATTAACAAATGTTGTTTCATAAAGTCCAATTAAACCTGCTGAATAATGTTACATTAACATTGAATCACATACCGCTTTGCTGTTTTCCATATACTTAATGAAAAACTGACAAAAAAAATGGCAATCTAACATGAAATACTGTACTACTATTATGGCTTCTGGTAGACTTTTGCAATATTATTTTGGATTTTATTTGATTGCATGATGTTAAATAAAAGATTTAAAATTATGTTCATAGAGTTTAGTTTTTTTTTTTTTTTAATTATGTCTCACTCTTAAAATTCTAGGTGATGCAAGACATTTGGCCATAGCTGTACATATAGTGGAACTGAAATCAAGTTAAAACAAAGGTTGAGGAAGATGAAAGAGTTAAGGAACCAGGGGAAAGAAAAACAGCAAGAGAAACAACAGCAGCAGATATCTGCAGGTTTAGAAAACAAACAAAAAAACAGCTAATGCTGTTATTAGGAGGGTATGTGGACACAGTTCTTAGAGAGTTGTCTATACTCACTGAGATTATTATTATTATTATTATTTGTTTATTTAGCAGACGCCTTTATCCAAGGCGACTTACAGAGACTAGGGTGTGTGAACTATGCATCAGCTGCAGTGTCACTTACAATTACGTCTCACCCGAAAGACGGAGCACAAGGAGGTTAAGTGACTTGCTCAGGGTCACACAATGAGTCAGTGGCTAAGGTGGGATTTGAACCCAGGACCTCCTGGTTACAAGCCCTTTTCTTTAACCACTGGACCACAAAGCCTGATTTTTGCCTTTGATGTGGACAAGCTCAAATGCTTATCTTCTCCACCTCCTCCCAGTTATAATTGTTGTTCCCCACCACCATTGCCAATAGCTCAGAGGGCTGGAACAGTGACAGGACCTTGCCTCCACAGACCTTCAGGAAGCCGCTTGAGAATGGCTGGTACAGCTCCTCAATAGACTTGTTAAAGATGTAGTTAAGATACGCTTCCACAAACTCTTGTCTGGAAAAAAACATCACTGAGGGATACCCATGGGGGGGGGGCAGTCTAATTATACAATTGGAAATCACCATGGGAAAGCGCAAACCATAACAATACTTGTTTCACTATCTTGTTTCACTAAGAGAAAAATACCCCTAGAGTCTGCGAGAGCGGGGGCGGAACATGACTCAATGTTGGACAACACGTTTAATGACTTAGGAACGGAAACGGATATGAGTATGGAGAGTACTTCACAAAAGACTAGTTCAAGATCAGCAGTTAGCAAAGACATGAAACTCCGGGTCTGTGTCTGCGGCTGCAGCAAGGCGACAACGGTCAGGGGTTTGAAGATTCATCAAGGGAGAATGAAATGCTTGAGGGAGAAGGGACAAGGGCTTCGCATTAATCAGTACTTCTTACGAAGTCAGTCGAATGAAATCCAGCAACAGGAAGCAAACCACAGTTTGCAGGATATCAGCACTCCTGTCATAGATGTGAGGAGGACTTGCATGGATACAGTTAGTGATGAACCTAATGATCCTTGTGAACCCGGTCAGACAAACCAGCATAAGAGAGAAAAGAACCTCAACGGGCACAAGCCTGGAGTTAAATGGCCAAGAGCTTGTGAGAAAAATTTGTGGGACACATTAAACACAGATCTCTGCTTTGCATTGGAAAGGTTAAGAGGAACAGTTGAAACGAAGCGGGACAAATTTGGGGACATCATCTACGCATATGGAAGCGAGAGGTTTGGAGTTGAAAAAAGGAAGGAAAAAGTACAAACTATTCCTGGAAAGTCTAGACAGCAGCAGGAGATTGAACACTTAGTTAGAGAAAGGAGATAACTGAGGAAGCAATGGAGAAGAGCAGAAAAAAGTCAGAAGGAGGGACTCAGTCTGTTACAAAGGGTCATAAAAGATAAGCTTGCAACATTGCGCAGAGCTGAGCACCTACGAAAACGCTACAAAAAGAAGGAGCGTGCGAGAAAGAACTTTTATAAAGACCCATTCAAATTTGTAAAGAAGTTATTCACCACAGAGAAGAATGGCACACTAAAAGCATCTAAGTTTGAGCTGGAGAGATATTTGGAGGAAACACATACAGATTCAAAAAGGCAGGAGCCTATATCAATTCCTTCAGACATCCCACCTATCAATCCACCAGAATACCAAATGGAGGACTGTGCGCCTGTGGAAAGAAATAGAGCAAGCTGTGAAAAAAGCAAGGGCTTAATCATCTCCAGGGCCTAATGGAGTTCCGTATAGAGTGTACAAGAGTGCTTCAGTTCTATGAATCCTGTGGAAATTGATGAAAGTGGCATGGGGAAAACAGGTTGTACCAAGAGCATGGCGCCAAACAGGTGGAGTCTTTATACCTAAAGAAAAAGATTCTACAAGCATCGATCAGTTTCTCCCTATTTCCCTATTAAACGTAGAAGGCAAGATTTTCTTCAGCATTATTGCTCAGAGATTGTCAACTTACCTATTAAAGAACTGCTTCATTGACACTTCAACACAAAAAAGTGGGCATTCCAGGTTTCCTAGGATGCTTAGAACACATCAATGTGATCTGGCAACAAATTCAAAAAGCTAAAAAGGAGAGGAAGGAGCTCCATGTGACATTCCTGGATTTGGCTAATGCATATGGTTCAGTGCCACATAAACTTCTTTGGGCAGCATTTGATTTTTTCAGTGTACCGATGACAATAACAAATTTAGTGAAAGCCTACTTTGGAGATTTAGCTTTGCAATTTAGTTTTTCAACTTCAGAATTCAGCACTACATGGCAATGCCTAGAAGTTGGAATAATGGCAGGATGCACCATTTCAAAATGGGTAGTGGGAGGAGAGTGCTTGGCTTCAGGAATGTGACTACCACCAATTTGAGCATACATGGATGACATGACAACCATGACTACAACAGTAGCCTGCACTAATCGGTTATTGGGCAAATTAACCAATAACATTGAATGGGCACGAATGCAATTCAAGCCCACTAAATCAAGGAGCATGTCTATAATTAAAGGCAAAGTAGTTGATAAAATATTCTACATTAAAGGTGAGGCAATACCAACAGTGAAAAGTCTTGGGAGATGGTACGACGGGGCTCTAAAGGACACAGTTCGTGTGGGAGAAGTCAGACAATAAGCAGTGGAAGGATTGAAGAGCATAGACAGCAGCACTTTACCAGGCAAACCAAAACTCTGGTGCTTTCAGTTTGGTCTACTGCTGAGGCTGCTGTGGCCACTGACTGTGTACGAGGTTTCTTTGACAACAGTAGAGAAGCTGGAAGCTTTAATCAGTTCATACATCAGGAAATGGTTGGGAGTTCCACACTGCCTCAGCAGAGTGGGACTTTATGGTAAAGGAATACTGCAGCTACCAGTCTCCGCTCTAACCGGGGAGTTTAAGTGCGCCAAGGTCCGACTGGAAATGACATTAGTAGAGTCACACGACAAATGCGTAAGGGAGACAGCACCTGTGTTGAAAACTGGAAGAAAGTGGGGGGTAAAGAAATGTCCTTCATGTTCATCAAAAGACAACATTCCTCCACCCAGGAGAGCAACCACCAAGAAAAGGTGTTAAAAGCAAGCCTCGCCCAGGACAACTGGATGCTGCTAGAGACTGGAAAATGCTGGCAGATGTTGGTCAACGGCTTATTTTTCCACCAGAGATTGCCACCACTAACCTTCGACCAGATATTGTCTTGTGGTCTGGATCAGCACGCCTTGTTCACCTGGTAGAGTTAACAGTGCCATGGGAGGATGCTGTAGATGAGGCGTATGAGAGGAAGAAACTGCGGGTTGCTCAACTAACCGCTGAAGCGGAACAGCGAGGATGGAGAGTCCGGGTTTACTTAGTGGAGGTGGGTTGTCGAGGATTTGTGGCACACTCTACAACCCGGTTTCTCAGAGATGTCGGATTCAGTGGCCAAGAGTTGCGTCGCAGTGAAGAACTTACTGGAGCAGCAGAGAGGAGCAGCAACTGGCTGTGGTTGAGACGGAAAGATTCTGGTGGGGATCTCAAGCACAATAGAAAGAAACGCTGATGTACGGGTAAGCTGGGCTGAGTTGTGTGGGGGACGGAGGGGGGTGAAGCTGGGACGCCAGAATCACCATCGGGCCCTCTTGAGGTGTTGTGGGTTAGTCGACGAAACACAGAGGATGGAAGGTGCCCACTTGAAGACCCCAGAGATGTACCCTACTTAGCTCAATACTGACAGTTGTCATGCTGATGTGCTGGGGAGACCGCACTGTGGTTGATCCCTGGAGCCAGCATCGCAGCTGTTGTGTGTGCTGATGCGCTAGGGAGGCAAATAAGCTGATCCCTGCAGCCAGCATTACACTTCAGTCATCAACACCAGGCAGAAGGATATCTACATCATCATATGGAAGGAAACGCAAATGGACAGAGACACAGATGGATCACATTAGTTTACTGTAAAGCTACGTCTTAGTTGGTGCTTATCTTGGCGAGAGCCGAGTTTAAATCAGCATGAAGTTTTAACATCTACTCTCGTGTAATGGAAATCTCTTCTCATGGGTTTCATAAGAACTGATCAGTGGCCTACTTATGCACCTTTTCTGGTTGATATGGCAGACGTCTCCTGCCACATGTCTTATACCATTCCCCATCAACACTATATTATCAACAGTAAACCAATCATTAAAAGCTTCCAGCAACCTGCGAATTCTGACATCTCTTCACAGAATACTATTAGACATCCAAGACAAACTGGAACTTTGGAATAACTTTATAAGCTTTTAATATGTTTGGATATATTAAGGTGAGGGCTTGCCTTCTATGGTACTTGCTTTATTGGTGTATTGCAAAAGTCAGTACAGAAAAAAACAGGGTCCTTTAGTTTGTAATGAAATAGCAAACAGTTTTTACAGAGGAAGCACACATGAGGGAATGTTATTTATTTATTTATTTATTTATTTATTTATTTATTTTAAACAACCACACCAATCTTAATTAGATGACCTATTTCAACCAGATTACAGGTTTGCACAGGGATCCTGGGATGGGAGAGGGGGTTCGCTGTAGTTGTGCTTGATTTAGCTGGACATTAACTTGAAACAAGTTTCCTGGAGGCCCCTTGTATCCTATTTGGTTATGTTTTTCTTCAGGGGCAGATAGCCACTTGTCCCCACACTTCCTCCTAAAGGAGCCAACAATTCCTGAAACTGCGTTACATTGCTGGTGCAGGAGCGCCAAAGTAAGATTTCACAAACAGAATTCTGCCAAATGTCTACTGGGAAGTACGAACAATAATAAAATACATTTCTGTAACTATGCATCTGAAGACTTACATCCCAGATAATATATTTATTATTACCTTGCAATTTCTAGTAGAACACTTAAAGCCTAAGCTGCAATTACAATACCTTTTAGGAAGCTGCAAACAAGGAAAGCAGCATTTAAAACAGTTTTTGTGATGCTGCCAACATATACTTTTTTAAGTGTAGGTCTGAGACAGATGGATTTGGTATTAAAGCTAAACTAGTATGTGAAAATGCAATCAGTGTTTTGTTTTTTTGTCTTTCTTTTAATACATACCGACTCATCTGTTAATCCGAAACAGATCAAATGAGGACAGCAGACCTTTATCTGTATTTTGTGGTTCAATACAGCACAATATTTCTGAAGTTTTAATAAATCCGGCAAATGACCCAGTTCTACAGACCATAAATGATTTCAAATTAATTTATGTAGAAACCTGGATAAACTGGATTAATTGTTAACCTGTAACCTTTCCTACAACAGTCAAAACAAGATTCAGAGGACTGGCATGTTTGTTTCTTGCCAAGAGAATTTCATATTACCCAAGATATTTTAATCCTGTACAATTAGTCTTTATACTATTATTTATTTATTTATTTCTTAGCAGACGCCCTTATCCAGGGCAACTTACAATTGTTACAAGATATCACATTATTTTTACATACAATTACCCATTTATACAGTTGGGTTTTTATTAGAGCAATTTAGGTAAAGTACCTTGCTCAAGGGTACAGCAGCAGTGTCCCCTACGAGGGATTGAACCCACAACCCTCCGGTCAAGAGTCCAGAGCCCTAACCACTACGCCATACTGCAGATGGTTCATTGGTTCAGTGCATACATTAACATTTTTAAAGCACTTGTTTCTTGTCTATTCTGAACAAGGCTAGATCGTTAAATCAGAAATAAAGAAAACAAAGATTAGCTGATCAGTTTTCTTTTTAAGACTCTCCTGTCAGACATAAATATAACCCTTTTCTACATACATCGACATGGTTGATGGTATTCTACAATGCTGTATTGCCAGCTTGCGATGTTGCATAGTAAGAGCAACTTACAGAACAAGGGAACGAGGCACTGATGCAAGGATTCTTGCCAGCTTAATAATAAAAAAAAACATATTTTAGCACTTATAGGCTAGTTAATTATTATCATTAAAATTAATTAAAATGCGTAACACAGTCTATTATATATATAAGTGCTAAAATATGTTTTTTTAATTTTTTTATTAAGCTGGCAAGGAGGAATCGATTGATGTTGGTTAAGATGATCGAGCAGGTTAAATGCCCGTCCGCAGGGTTTAACTTGGTCCGGCTTTTACCCATTCCTGTGTATTTACACACAAATATATATATATATATATATATATATATATATATATATATATATATATATATATATATATATATATATATATTACAAGATATTAAGGACAAAGTGCAGGGAAATTATATTGTATTAATATGGACTGTGTTTGTCACACAGTTCCACAGCACAGTGATTGACAGGTTGTTCCTCCTATCAGTGATGTGGAACCCCTTTTCCTATGTACCTACCCATTCCGATTTGAAGTTAATGTTGCAGTGTTTTACTTAATGTTGCAGCGTTTTCCTTAAAGTCGTTGTGTTTTTCTTAATGTTGCAGCTTTTTTCTTAATGTTGTTGTGTTTTCCTTAATGTCGTTGTGTTTTCCTTAATGTTGCAGCGTTTTCCTTAATGTTGTTGTGTTTTTCTTAATGTTGCAGCGTTTTTCTTAATGTCGTTGTGTTTTCCTTAATGTTGTTGTGTTTTGCACTTCAGGGCCACTGTACTTAACAACTTCAAAGTCTGTTTCAAAGTTTTTTTCAAAATGGCCGCTCTAGTGCACTGGGGTTTGAGATCTGTCCTCTAAATCACTGCAGAAGCGATTTAAATTTTTTTTTTAAATAAACAAGTGCTCTGGCTTTTCTGTTCCGTACCACATCATGGATTGTTATTTCTGTGTTACCTGTTTGACAATGTGGGCAATAATATTTGCAGTGTGCTAGAGCGGCCATTTTGAAAAGAGCTTTGAAACTGACTGTAAAGTTATAAGTGGAAGAAAAACTACAGGTATGTTATTTAAACAGGTGTAGCAACACGTGGGGATGTGTAGTTCTATATTTTTCGGAATCCTGGAAAGTTGCAATTATTTAGATAGTGGGTGATAATCCTTACAGTGCAAAATTTATTAAAAAGAGGGAATTTTATCAAACGTTTGTCATAAAATAGTATATTTGTTACTGATTTTTGTTGTAGTGTATTTCAGTCAATTGCCAGGAAACCTAGAACACACCTGTTTGACTTTTTCACAGTAATGTTTGCTCCTCCAGGTATCAGTTCCTTAACCTCTGTCAGTCCATAGTTCTCTCTAGCAATCTGTTTTGTGGGAAAAATACATACAGAACACCTTTCTATTGTTTTAGATGCCACAATATACAGGGCTGTCAAGCGATTAACATTTTTTATCGCAATTAAAAATCTGAATCTTAGTTCATCTTGGTTTTAAATAGCATATTTCATTGATACAATTACAGCTTCCATCTCATTCAAGTTTGTTTTATTACTGATGCTATTATTATTATTTATTATTATTATTTTAAAGTTCTTATTACCTATAAGGCCTTACATGTTCTTGGACCTTTTTATCTTTAAACTCTGCTGACCCCATATGTCCCTGGTCGTTCCCGGAGATCAGAAAATGCTAATCTTCTGACAGCCCCTAAAATTTGTTTGAACTCTGTCAGAGCCGGGGCATTTAGTTATAATGCCCCTCGTCTTCGGAACTTACTCCCGATTCATATCAGGAATGCTAGCACAATTGAATCTTTTCAATCCAGTTTGAAAACATATTTGTTTGGGTCTGTTTCTTTGTAGCTGGATTATATACAGGGCTTCTGTTTTTCGGTTTTTATTAATTCAATTTTTCGGTGCTTATTTTTAGCTATTTTCAAGTTTTGTGTAAATTGATTTTCTTCTGGGCTTTCGCTTTTTTATCTAATATGAAATTCTTATTTTCGGTCTCTCACACCACACCGTTTCATTTGACAAAGTGCAAACAGAAACTAACAAAATTGTGAAAACGAAGTCATTATTTACAAAAATAACATAAAAGGTTTTTTTTTCACATTACCCTACTGCATAGCACGACTTCAAAAATGAAAAACTATAATAAAATAAACACTTCAAAACAAAATATTGTGTAACCAGCTGTAAACTGGTTAAAAGTAGGCCTACATACACAATTGTAAAATCGAAATAAAATGAAATGAAGGTACTTGCATTACTGGCGCATTTGTTGATTCGTCGGTTCGTTTTTTATTTACAAAATTTGTCGGGACATTACTAATGAGACACAAACATACCTATGGTTTACTGCAAAGTTGGCTAAACATTCTGTATTATATTTCTTAGCATACGCCCTTATCTAGGGTGACTTACAATTGTTACAAGATATTACATTTTTACATACAATTTATACAGTTGGGTTTTTACTTGCTCAAGTGTACAACACCAGTGCACCCCACCTGGGATTGAACCCACGACCTTCCAGTCAGGAGTCCAGAGCCCTAACAATTACTCCACACTGTTGCCCTGTGTAGATACTTAGATAGCTAATTGCAAATGTAAATAATAACTAATCAGCATCTGCACAAGCTGGTTGCTTGCATGCCTTGCAATGAAAGAAACGTTCCTGTATGTATGCTGCTGATACTATAGTATCGAAGACGTAAGATCTCATATCGCAGCCATCCAATCACCAATCTTTTTTTTTCATAACCATGACAACGGTGCTGAGGTGGGTGGGACGGATGTATTTTTTGAACCACAAGGATGAGCTTGACTCGCCGCAGTGGATTACGGTCTGATACGGTTTGGCATGAAATGTTTTTAATTGTCAATCGCTCCATAACTGGGTGGGCCCATGAGCAAAATGGGTGGGCCCAGGCCCCTCAGGCCCAAGCATGGCACCGCCCCTGGCTGGGCATCAGATGTACATTCAACCTACAAATAATTTAATCTAACAATGAAAATACACTTACTGCAAAATTCAGACAGGTCTCTTCTACATCGTCTCCTGGGTAATCAAGGCGCTGCTGAAGACTCCTGCAAAGCAAATGACAAAGAGAACAGAGATACATTATTTATCAAGCACATGCAGAACTTGTTGGAAATGGCATCAAATTAGTAGGCAAGGCTGTACTGTGTGAGCCATTTTAAACTGGTTACTCAAACTTGTAATATTTCAGATTGACTAAAGGATAAAAACATCTTGAAGTTGATGTCAAACTATTCCAAGAGGATCAGCAAAGGCTCCAAACATTTCCCTTCTTTAAATCACACATCAGTTTTGCAGAACCTTTTAAGTAACTGGCAGGACAGCCATTTATGATTCATCCTGGCTTCCTCTCGAGGCTTGTGAATCAGAGGGCTGTGTTCATGTGCCAGCTGTGTCATTGAGGAAGGGACCTGAACTAATCCCAGTGAAATGTGGAGCTTCCGGATTTCAAATCGCACATGTCAGGTGGCAATATCATCAGTCATTTTAGAAGTGTTGATCCAAACACTTACTGCAATCCTAGTTATAGCCCATGATTGCATGTGTGTTTTCCAGTTGGGAACTAAGCAACACCCCTGTGAATAAGATTTGTTATTACATTATAGAAATGAGTGACCTGAATGCCTCTCTTTTTGTTTGTTTATTATTATGATTATTATTATTTGTTTATTTAGCAGACGCCTTTATCCAAGGCGACTTACAGAGACCAGGGTGTGTGAACTATGCATCAGCTGCAGAGTCACTTACAACTACGTCTCACCCGAAAGACGGAGCACAAGGAGGTTAAGTGACTTGCTCAGGGTCACACAGTGAGGCAGTGGTTGAGGTGGGATTCGAACCGGGGACCTTCTGGTTACAAGCCCTTTTCTTTAGCCACTGGACCACACAGCCTCCTTGTTTATAAGTGTAAGCAGAAATCTAAGTAGATCACCATGAATAACTGGTGGTTATGAATGTGAATACCAAGAAGTATGACAGTAGTACCCATAAGTTCTGACACGTTGTGGTTTCAGACGTACTTAAATCGATCATTTAGCTGTCTGAATATACTGTTACAAGATATTTAAGTCATGCTCTGATTACTGAAACAAATCACTAGAGGAATTCAATAATCTCCAAAATAATATCAGGTACGACAACCTTTAGGATCCTTTTTGGTGAACCAGTTAAGTAGGAAAATAAAATGGTTGGATCAATGTATCTTATTTATAATGTTATAATACAGATCCTTGATCAGTCAGTCAATTAAGGGGTACTTCAACTGCCTTCACCCACCTGCAAATAATTAAACAAGAAGCACTGCCTATTTCATTCAGCCGCAGCTGGGAACAAATTACATAAGCAGTGTTACATAAACTGGCAAGGAAGTTTTTCTTGAGCTGAGATCCTCTCTGTTTGCAGATTTTGAAGGCCCTGGTTCTGTTTTGCATACAAGGACACTCCAAGCAAACCATCCCAGTAGCTATTAGCTGAATCATCAAAATGCCACCTTTGTGACAAAGCGAAAACAACTACACAATCAGCAGCACTAAATTACTCAAATAATCTTCCAAGCACTAAGTGAATTTGAGTTATTTTGATCTTGTAACAGTTAAACAGTGTTTGAAATCCCATCACTGACACAGTATGGAGCTTTTCCACTATATTAAAGCTGCTATCTGCTCCTCTGTGGTGCGCAACCCTTTGGATGAATTGCAATTCTCAGAAGGCCCTGAACAAACTAGGGCAGACATACATATTGGAACCTCCACTGTAGCTGTCTCTCTCATTTCCCACAGGGGATGTTCAATACTAAATGGCCTGACCTACATACAGTTCAGAATTGCATTGCCCAGAAATATTTACTGTTAATTAGCTGTATCAATTGCAGAATCACAGTAGGTAATTGTGGCAGAGTGTCCCGCCCCTTGGTTTATTATTTGTTTAAATCTTTTGTTTGTTTTATTATTTAATAAATAAGCTGAGCACTGTAGCGCTACAGTTTCACCTGCCATTCCTTGTTTTGGTTTCTGTTCCTGGTCCGTGACGTCACCACCCACACGCCACTCAACAGCTCGGTCACAGTAATGCATCTATGCATTGCTGGTCTCACATACCTTCCCTCAGTCGGGGACAGTTCCTTTAAGTCCACCAGAGTGGGTGGCACACCCAGAAGCTTCTTGATGAAGAGGGCCAAGGGGAAGTGCAGGTCCACCACAGTGGAGTTGTATATCGCCAGATCACATGTTACACCAATCAGGTGGAACCAGGTGTGTTCTACAAAACACTGACAGAGCAATTACAAAAGAGCATCAGCATCAATCATGAACAATCATTTCCAAAATGAAGGCATATATCACACAACACAACCAGAAATAAATTGTCTTCTTTTAGTTAAGATTAGAATTAAAATATGATGAAGAACATACCTCTAGATAGTAGATACTCTATATTGCCACATGCAATGAAAATATAACAGCTCTTGAATATTTTAGTTTATATTGAAGAAAAAGTGTGTCTCCCTGTCAACAGGCTGCATTCTGCTATGTTTAGTACATTTTTTTTTCTTTTGTCTTACCGGCTACCGTTACGCTATGCATCAGAGTTTCATTATTACAGTTATTTTTTTTTTAAACTTCATCCCCCGGTAACATAAAACAGATACCTTGATGGGATTTTATAGCGAACATTTCTATTTATTTGCTATTAACTCCTATTTCGGGCCATTACATCTAGTAATTAATCATTTAAGGTAGCTAAACAGGGCATAAACATTCAGACAATAAATTTAGAGGACGAGTGAATTAACTTGTATCTAGGAGGGTATACATATTCATACAATAAAACAAGAACATTTCCCCAATGGTGCACCTGTACATTTAAAGTTAGTGAACCTAAGAGTCTCGGAGATACAAGCAAATCATTGCAAGTCTTCGGCAGCTGTGACTGTGACGCAAATACAAGCAATCCGTAAGCACCCCCTCAAGCGAGATGCTTAACAAACTGCTGAAATTACCTGCATCTGTAACTGAGCATCTGTCTGCAGTATATTGGTTTTGGTGTTGAATATAAATGGGTAGGCACACAGAGTTCTACAAATGAAAAAAGAGACCGCCTTTAGGATTTAGAAGGAACACTTCTGTGACAATGGAATTTGCCTGACATGCAAATTTAAGCAAGAATGCACATGCATTTTTTCATCTGTACAAGGGATGGTCTAATTTTCTGCAAAGAAAAATACAAAATGCTTGTCAGTACCAAAAAACACTTTGAATTTATAAAATAAAAACCTGCATAAAGCACCCTGCAACTTTGGAAATAGTTTTAACATGTTAAAGAAAGTTTTCTGTAAAATAGGAAATAGAAGTATATGTGGAATCTATGAACCTTCAGGTTGGCAAAACGATTTCAGCTTTTTTTTCTAATATACAGTATTATATGCAGTATAGTGGTGACAATGGTGTCACTTACATCAATATACAATATCAATGGAATTTTCAAAAAGCTCAAGTCAGAATTATTCCTTATTCATCAAAATTACATAATTACATAAATAACCTACAGTAGGTTAAATAAGGCATACTACTGACACAGTACTTACATTTCCAGCCATGTTTAAAACCCACTTCAGGTAGTCTGAGTCTTTAAATTCACCTGAAGGTCAAACACAAAAGTAATGATGAACCACAACTAAAGGGTTACAGACACTTTTAAGAGATACATTTAAAATAAAATAATCATGACTTATGGATTTCATGTATTGTATTCTCCATCTACCCTAAAATTATTAGGAACAAAGGTGGCGTGAGGTTTGCAGGTAATCTATTGCAGTGCTGTACTGCATGCTAAGGCATCAGTTACAGTGTGCAACCGTACCAGGACCACTGGGAAATATTTTATTTTGGGGTAGCGAACTCACACATTTTGTGCCATAATAAAAAGTATTGTGAGATATTGTATTAAATATAGATTACTAAACTAGTTTTTTATTTTCTTGCTTTACAGTAATTAAATAAAAGCAAGAATATACAATTTAAATGGTATTTTAAAAAGATGTACACTGACCTTAACATGAAAATATAAATGTAACATCTATACACCCAGTCAAGTCTGACACAAAATTTAGACGCAGCAGATTCTCTACGTCCATGCGTACTTTATTACACTGAACATAGACACAGTACATACTGGAACACGTAAACAATGAAAACACATCTCTGTGGTTTTGGTACTAGTGGAATTTAGATGTACCTTGTGCAGTTTCTCTAAAAGCTTAAGTGCAGCGCTGATGTAACTGTCTAAAAACACAGGGATTAACAAAGCTTTCCCTCCGCTCAAGAGAAAAACCACTGTGCGCTTATACATCTCCACAAGTCGAATAAAAACTCCAGAATCCACCGAAGACCACCAATTATCTAAAAAAAGAGAAAGAAACCATGTCATTAATTTTGCTTAGATGAATCTTACAAGTACATTACAAAAACTCATTTAAAGGCACTTCTCTTGGAGAATGCATTTTATTATAGATGGCAGATAGTGTATCAGAACTTTTTGTATTACAATATTGAGAGGACCTGATGGAGAAATAAAATTTTTAAAAAAAAGAACATGGCTTTTATTTCAATCTCTGTCAGCTGCTGGGGGGTTAGGGTTCCAATAATACAGTAATTATAGTATATAACAAAACAAATTCTTAATACATTTTTACACAAGTATAAATGTGAATTTTACAAACAATACATTTAAGTTTATTTTGTATTCTACCTATAACACTGGTGCTTATTTAGTCTGGAAAACTGTACTTAATAAAGCAGAGACCCAATCTTTGGGATTTTATGTTTACCAATCAGTGACAGTTCTGTTCTTGCCGCATTGTACCCTTGTTCAGTGCATAAAATGAATGGGTTTGTGGTGCGTGAAAAAAGGGATTGTGCAGGTGCATCATCATCTAAAAAACTAAAAGTTCAGAAACAGGAAGAAATTGGATTTACCTTTGTTGGCAGGGCAGATGAACCTCATCCTCAGTGTGCTGTCTGTGGTGATATACTGGCTAATGACTGTTTTTATTCAAAACAAAAGTGCACCCAGAAAGTATGTTTTTAAAAGTTTGTAGTGTTTGTCGGACAAACTTGCGTCAAGTTCAACAAAATTTAAAGAAACAGTGAAGTTACTAGGATGATCCATTTTACAAAATGTACCCTGTATGTGTGATTTATTTTTTTGTTGATGTTTGAACATTGGAATCAGGTGTGGTGTTCTATGCATGGGATGACATCTGTACGCAGGATAAGATGGACTGGAATTTTGGCAAATACTTCACTGTGATGGGTTGATTTATCATGTGTGGATTGATTTATCATGTGTGATTTATAATTCTCGCTATTGTGGTGGTGGTGGTGGGGGCACCACGTCAAAAAAAAAAAAAAATTGCTAAGTGGGCCATTGCAAAAATCACTTGACAAGTGCATTTAGACAGCTGGAGCCATAGAAAAATATATTTATTGGCTTTACAATGTGCAAAATATGAGATACAGTAATTTTACATTTGTGTCAATTGAAATTGAAGTGCTGCACATTTCCACAACCATAAAAATGAAATTTAAGACATACCAAGTACTTTGCTAGCGTTTTTGTCCAAACGAAGTATTGCCATGGCCAAAGGAACTGTTAACGTGATGTAATACTTGGAGTCGTTAAGAACAGGGCACTCATACAGAATCAGATAGATCAGCATGGCCTCAGCATCTGGGGGAGAGCAGGACAGCTGGGGAATCAAGCGGCTTTCAAAACTCCTGAAAAGAAGAGGAGCAAGCTGACCACAGTGACATGCGCCAGATAATAGCTAGACTGAAATTGCTGCAGACAGAGAAGAAAAGCATATATACTATATGCTTTTCTATATATACTAGGGGCCTGATCCTTAAAAGTTAGCAATGCTTTTCAGAATGTGCTAAACTTCTAGCAATGTCCTAAAAATGTTAACATCTGTAGTTGCTCCATAAAACAGCAGGTTCTAAATGATGCTACATATAGTGTAATCTACCAAATACCATCTCTTCACATGCAAATAATATATATTAAAATAAACAGGAACTGTATGTCCGTAACATACACCCCATGCCACCACTGTAAATACAACAACAGATCACTATGACCTACTTCTAAATTTTGTATATGTAAAAATGTAAGTGGGGCATATATTGTTGATAGAGAATCACAATTGTAGATATATGCAAAACTGTTAGCTTGACATACTGAACAGTACATATGTTCACACAGACATGCATAGTGAGGGATAACAAAAATCAACTTCATGAACACACACAGACATCTGAAGGAAACACCTACAGTACGTCACATTCAGTCTCAATTTTGTTTTCTACAAACACATGCTCATAATACATAAGAAATTCAATTCCATTAGTTTTGCTCTGATGCTTATTATAACTTTACTTTCGTTTTGGGTTCCTTTGAATTGAACTGAATGAAGTACAATACAAGAAAGGTAACCCTGGCCTGAAAAACACAAAAAAGCTGAAAAAGACTTTAAATAATAAGGTGCTTTACCTGTTCTAGTAATCTGGAGTATGGGGGCTTCATCAATGTCTCGAATAACAACCTGACTGAGTTAAGATTTTAGGGTTGGTTTTAAAATGTCAGTAATTGCTATAGAGACGACAAATAAAGAAAATGAAGTCAACAAAGAGAAAAAGATTATATCTCTCTATTGTATTTTAAACAATGAAATAGACACACAACAACACCATGGAGTTTCCATGAGTTGAAATCACTGAATTGTTACCTCATGGAATGTAAATAAATACAAAATGATGTTTCTAACCAGATCAATTAAATTAGGAACTAATACTGGAACTACTACCAAAACTGTCAGACAACAGCAATGACAGTTCATCTGAATCAAGATGTAAAATAGTCATTTATTTCTGGTGGATTTCCTTTTGATTTCAGGTCTCAGTTTCATTTCTACAACAAGGAAGAACAAGGACATACTGACATTAGTAACAGCGTGGTTATATCAACAACACATCTAGGCTGATGGAATAATAAACAAAATGACTTGAACTAAAGATTTTGAAGGGGGAGATAATTACGTTTGGGGGGATGTTTTACATGCAAAATAAATGTTAGAAATGACAGCCTGGTCTAAGACCTTGGTCTCTCCCAATTTCATATGTGCTGTTAATAAAACATGTAAATCCAAAGCGACACCCAAACCTTGGGACTGGCTCATTGATCCAGGTACAGAAAGCATAATTATTGATGGTCTACCAGCAAGCTGAAGATTAATCTCCACTACCAGACAATCGTTAGAGGTAAGAAGTAGCTGATATTACATGAAATATTGACTCATGTAAGCCTATTAAATAGAGATGAATACCTTATCTTTGCATGATGGACCAAATTATATCTAATTAAGCATCAAGGTTTATATATATATATATATATATATATATATATATATATATATATATATATATATATATATATATATATATATGTAAGCAATAAGATCCGACACAGAGGGCATAACCAGGCATTATACGACTGTTTGGGTAATGAGGCCCAAATCCTTCCACATAAGCACTCTAAAATGAACGTTCTGTAAATATAAAACTGTATACTTGTATTTGGATAAACACAGAACAAAAAATATTTATTGTGAAAAATATTTATTATTAGTAGTAGTAGTAGTACTGCTACTACTATTATTAGTGCGCAGTTATTAAAAATGATTCCATGAAAATAAACTGAGGACAGAGATCGGAAAAAAAGATTGTGCAACTGTAATAATAATAATAATAATAATAATAATAATAATAATAATAATAATAATAATTGGTCTTTTCCTTTGTAATTGATTTGAATATTTCCAGATATCGAGCAGTTATTAAAAATGCTTCCGGGAAAGTTACTTGTAGTCGTACTGATGGTAGGTTTTTCAGTTTGTCCAACAGTACTTCTCTCTGTACTACTTACAGCAACTGTAGTAGACACCTCAGACGTGCTCGTATTTTCCGGGATGTTTTGATTTAGCCATTCCTCAATTGACATCTTATTAAAAAGGTTGAAATTTACTTATACGACATTCTAAGGGCATATATCAGGGATTATATCCCTCTAGCTCAACCGTACTTAGAATGCATGGAATCTTTCATATATATATATATATATATATATATATATATATATATATATATATATATATATATATATATATATATATATATACAGTGCCTTGCATAAGTATTCACCCCCCTTGGACTTTTCCACATTTTGTAGTGTTACAACCTGGAATTAAAATGGATTTAATTAGGATTTTTTGTCACTGATCTACACAAAATAGTCCATAATGTCAAAGTGGGGAAAAAAATCTACATATTTTTCAAAATTATTTACAAATAAAAAACTGAAAAGTCTTGATTGCATAAGTATTCACCCCCTTTGCTGTGACACCCCTAAATAAGATCTGGTGCAACCAACTGCCTTCAGAAGTCACATAATTAGTTGAATGGAATCCACCTGTGTGCAATTAAAGTGTCACATGATCTCAGATTAAATACACCTGTTTCTGGAAGGCCCCAGAGTTTGTTAGAGAGCATAACTAAACAAACAGCATCATGAAGACCAAGGAGCTATCAAAACAAGTCCGGGATAAAGTTCTGGAGAAGCACCAATCAGGGTTGGGTTATAAAAAAATATCCCAACTTTGAACATCCCCCGGAGCACCGTTAAATTCATTATTAAAAAATGGAAAGAATATGGCACAACCGCGACTCTGCCTAGAGAAGGCCGTCCACCAAAACTCAGTGACCAGGTAAGGAGGGCATTAGTCAGAGAAGCAACCAAGAGGCCAATGGTAACTCTGAAGGAGTTGGAGAGATCCACAGCTGAGATGGGAGAAACCGTCCTTAAAACAACTATAACCCGGACGCTCCACAAAGCTGGGCTTAATGGAAGAGTGGCGAGAAGAAAGCCATTGCTGAAAAAAACCCATATCAAATCCCGTTTGGATTTTGCCAAAAGGCATGTGGGAGACACAGCAAACATGTGGAAAAAGATTCTCTGGTCTGATGAGACCAAAATTGAACTTTTTGGCCTTAGCGCAAAACGCTATGTGTGGCGCAAAGCCAACACTGCTCATCACCCTGAGAACACCATCCCCACGGTGAAGCACGGTGGTGGCAGCATCATGTTATGGGGATGCTTTTCATCGGCAGGGACTGGGAAACTGGTCAGGATTGAGGGCAAGATGGATGGAGCCAAATACAGGGAAATTCTAGAGGAAAACCTGTTTCAGTCTGCAAGAGACCTGGGACTGGGGCGAGGTTCACCTTCCAGCAGGACAATGACCCTAAACACACAGCCAAAGCTACACTGGAGTGGTTTAAAAACAAGAACCTGAATGTCTTAGAATGGCCCAGTCAAAGCCCAGACCTCAATCCGATTGAAAATCTGTGGCAAGACTTGAAAATTGCTGTTCACCAACGGTCCCCATCTAACTTGACAGAGCTTGAGCAATTTTGCCAAGAAGAATGGGCAAAAATTGCAGGATCCAGATGTGCAAAGCTGGTAGAGACTTAACCAAAAAGACTCACAGCTGTAATTGCTGCCAAAGGTGCTTCAACCAAGTATTGACTCAGGGGGGTGAATACTTATGCAACCAACAAATGTCTTTTTTTTTGTTTAATTAACTTCTGTGTCACAATAAAAAATGTTTTGCACCTTCAAAGTGTTAAGTATGTTGTGTAAATCAAATGGTAAAAATCCCAATTAAATCCATTTTAATTCCAGGTTGTAACACTACAAAATATATATATATATATATATATATAACAATTAATCAAACCCTGAATTTTGTATTTTTTACCTGTTCAACAAAATAAATAAAATGAATTGAATCTTGGAAAACTTGAGTAGTGTGGATCAATAAGAAAAACCGCAAGCTGTCACCAAGTTCTCTCTGCAGTCCTGAATCAGAAGGATAAAGGTTTGTTGGAATATTCTTGGCTGATATATATATATTCAGTAACAAGAAACTTTGTTAAAATAACATTAAGGTTGCAGTTCAAAATCACAAGTCAGGAAATGGGATATTAACATTGCACGCAACCTTAACTCACCCCTACGCATCAGATATGATGTCATACATGACATTAGCAATGACTAATCACATGACAAATGCTCCACCAAGACTGCCCAGAAGGACATTACCTGGGTGTGTTTGTTGGTATGCAGAATATTATGACATTAGCTGTTCTTAGGAACAACGCATATGACAATAACAATACAAAGAAGCACAGTTTGGTCCTCAGTCTCCATGGCACTGTTCTAGAAAAAACAAACAAAAAAAAAACAAAACATTATTATTTATTTCTTAGCAGACACCCTTATCCAGGGCAACTTACAATTGTTACAAAATATCACATTATTTTTACATACAATTACATTATTTTTTACACATTATTTTTACATACAATTACCCATTTATACAGTTGGGTTTTTATTGGTGCAATCTAGGTAAAGTACCATGCTCAAGGGCACAGCAGTAGTGTCCCCACCTGGGATTGAACCCATGACCCTCCGGTCCAGAGCCCTCACCACTACTCCACACTGCTGCCTTTTACTGAGTGAGATACATATTCAAATGCATTTGGTAAACCAGTGTGCCAACTTTTGCATTGGAAGTAACAGTAGTAATTATGCAACACCTATATCATGTACATAGACAATAGTGCAAAGAGTGACCCGAGTAACAGTGAGCGCAATGGAAATGTACTATGATTGTGTCTACATTGGCACGTACGCCAAGAAGCATGATCACTACAGTCCAGCACAGTGTAATGCCCATCTGGGCAGTCTTGGTGGAGCATTTGTTATGTGATTCCTGTTAAATTTAATTACAAAAACAAAATACATTTTCCTCTAGATAATTAGATTTGACCTGTGACCTAAGCAAAGTCACCTTTATATTGTCTTTTTTTTTAACACACACATTTTCTTTATACTAATATCCAGGTATTATAAAAAATAAAAGCTGTACTTCAGTGAGTTACAGGTTCTGTGACTAAACTAAAGGTCTCCTAGTTTATGATGACATCACAGAAACTCTCCAAAGGTTATTATTTTGGTAATGTCATTCTAGGCAGTCTTGGTGGAGCATTTGTCATGTGATTAGTCATTGCTGATGTCATTACTGATGTCATGTATGACATCATATCTGATGCGATAGGGGTGAGTTAAGGTTGCGTGCAACCTTAATGTCCCATTTCCTGACTTTTCTGATTTTGAACTGCAATCTTAAAGTTAATTGGAGAGTTAAATTAACCTTAAGTTACACAATATTAGAAGTCGGTGCCTTACTACGGTAGACAATGTGTCAGTCATGGATTGAAGGAGGTGTGATTGTACTCCCTACCAAAGGGGGCGTGACTGAAGGTATATCAGGGTGTGTGGCCGAGCGATCTGTTCCTTTGTTGTGGTTGCGAAACAGAGCGCTGAAAGAACCATAAAACGAAACCTTGAGTGTTTTGTATTTGTTTTGTTAATCACTGTTTATTTGTATTTAGTAGACGGCTAACAACCGGGAGCTGTCGTTGTTCCAGCCAGCATTAAACCCGGATTCCAAATACTGCACTAGTCACAAAATAACTGTGTATTCACCACCAGCACGGGAGCACCACGAGAAAGGACGTGGAGCCGTGCCTGTATTCTTGTGTTATTATTTCAGGACTGAAACCCTGTTTTGCTTATCTGTGCAATGACACATTGCTGTGTAGTTGCCACTATTATTATTTAACTGAGCTAAACCGTGAAAATAATTAAAGAACTGTTTGGACCGTGAACACTGTTTGTTGTCGTTGTTTGAGCACTGCATCACCTCTACACCTGTGCACTACAGACCACTTTGCCACAACAATATAAAAAGGTACCTATTATGTGATTCTTGAAATGTAACTGTTGACGACTGTAAGTCGCCCTGGATAAGGGCGTCTGCTAAGAAATAAATAATAATAATAATAATAATAATAATAATAATAATAATAATAATAATAATAATAATAATAATAATATGTGTGTAACTATGCTTATCTTTATAGCTATATCACCATTATTATGTTAAGACTAAATTCATTAATTCAAATAAGTTAAGTATTGTTTCTTTTGGGTGAACATTTGAATATTTATCTTTATGTATGTACATTAAATACTGAACCTAAAATTAACGCATTTCTTCATTTAAAAAAAGGCCTATTTCATTTGAAGATGTTTTTTTTTAAGAATCCACCTAGTCTAATATTTTACTTTTACAATTTGCCTTTTGACTGTTTCCTTTATTTTCAAGTTCTATTTTCCTTACTGGTCTGCTTTAAATGGCCCCTGTCATACTCCAAATATCACTTCTATTCAAGTGCCTTCATTTCTAAAGCACCAATTGACCAGTCTGGAACTCATTACTTTTTGTGAGCTTTAAACTGCATGGTTTTTCCAAAGTAGTACATAATGGGAAGTCTTCCCCTCTGGTCGCAACGTCAATGCAGTACTTCAGATCCAAGGAGGTTCATACTGGTCCTTATGCACAGACCTTGCCTCAATTCCTCTGCTATGGTGGATTCTGTTGACTACCTTGCACAATAAAACCCAACAGTAACAGTGAATAAAAGAGCTTTCGTCTTTAGCCGCTTACTTGTGCCTGTTGTGTCCAATACCTAATTAAGTACAGTACAACAGCTTTCAGACACAATCACAGAAGCAGGATTAGAACTTGGCATTTGTAAACACTGCACTTCCATGACCCTCACTCAGAGAACTAACAACACTTAATATTGCTACTTACCTTTGATCAAGAAAACTTGCATTCCAACATGCAGTGGAAGAAAGCAGAAGCATTATATTGCTAAATGAAAAGTGAACAAGAAATGTATTCATTGAATTGTGATTATCTAACTTAACCATCAAATACCAACAAATAGTACATTAGCTATTTCTTTTTTTTATGTATTTGAACGTTAACAATCTTTTGCCCTTTTTTCCCCCCACAGCTGTTCCCAGCGGAGGTGGTTCCCTACAGTATTTTCTTGAATCATATACAGTATGTAACCTATATATTTTACCACAGTAAACTATAAGTGACTGTTTGACTAAAATAATCTTACAGCTAAACTGCAGTTTGATTTTCATGTTAATATAAAAGAGTCTTGTGCCTACCATATTTAGTGTAAAACATGACCTTGTGAATCTTGTAAAGACTGGGACTTTACAAAAGTATTACAAATAATTTAGAAAATAAAAAATAACAAGCAAAAGCAAGATGAACATCTTATATTTACAGTTAGGTAAACGTACTTGATAGCATTAGAATCAATATTCTCTATCAGCTTCAAAGTAGAAGTCCAAAATAAGCAGGCCTCCAGTTTATCCAACACTATAGAGAAGGGGACTTCTCTGCACACTTTGATTAATCCAACAAACTTCTTGTTGTCAGTAAATAAATAATGATGGGAGTTTACATATATTTGTTTTCTCCATTACTGCATGAACATTTTAATTTTGTAGCTAGTGCTACAGTACCACCTGGTGGTAGTATAAGGTATTTTCTATAGTTGTCTTGAATTGTTGAGACATGCAAATACAGGTACTGTCACACATGAAAACCGATAGAAATTGCTTGAGAAAATGCTAATATAAGTTAAATGTTTTAATCTTTTATTCTTACCTCACATTTTGAGCACCTCAAAAAATTATGGTCACCACCACAGTAAATTCTTCTAATGGCATACTGTTTGGGCTTATCTGTTGGGGGGAAGTGTCCTAAATACATTAACTAAGTCAAACAATTACAAGAAAAACACAGGTCAACTTCAGGCTCTTGACCATTATACAGTATATACATATTCAGGGCATGAAGTTAAGGTCATGAAGGGCAAAGCAATGATGCCTTCGTTGGGCGTGAAGATTCAGGGGTACCAAGGCAAAACATAAATCCAACCCAAGGGCACCAAGGCGATTTCATACTCATTCATAAAACAACAAAAAAGAAATACAGAGAGCCTATTATGTTGATGAAACAGTAATTCAAACAAACACAAATCAATGTTTTCTGAGTGATTCACATACTAAATGTTACAAAAGTAAAATATAGGTCACTTTTACATTGAAAAAATAAAATGGTATAAAAAATCCAATTTAAAAACAATAAACTTTTATAATTAAAAAATACAAAGGGTAATTTGGCATAAAAATAAGCAATGTCAGTGAAGGGAAAGTTTAAAAAAAAATAGATTTTCAGCCAAACTGGTTGAAGATGTATGCATGGCTGGCGTTTGAAAACGATAGTGGTCAAATGAGCTGTTCGAGCTGCAGTGTCTGCGCATTTGTAGTTTGCTAACCGCTGTTATAAACCCTGTACAAACAACGCGGCTTTGGAAAAAACAAACTCAAAATAGAAACCTCGTCAGGCAATGGAGAGTGCTCTGCATCACAATGACAATGTTATATGTTTACATTTGAGAGACTTTATATAGTTTCACAGTTCTTGAAATTTACAGTTGCAAAGGATTTACAGTTTTGTTATGATGGTGCATTGCTGGACACTCGATTCAGGAAAAAAAGGTATGCTGTTTTTAAGCATTCTGAGCCCTTTCATGAAAGCACACGTTTTACCAGTTAAAAAGCAGAACTACCTAAGGTAATGAGAATGTTTTACACAAAAATAAATGAAAACACAAATTGATGAACTTCTCAAGACAGTGCTTCGTTCACTATTCTATTATCTCTCCTACTCGTTTCATAACACAGGGAGCTCCTACTTGAACCATGTCATAGCTACTTAGTTTTTTAACGAGTAATTTGAGCAAAACTAATAATTGTCTACCTATTGTGTGTTCATTTTTAACGTTGGTTTTGGGGGTGGGGTACGGGGGGATAACACCAAATTGCAAAACAGCAACAGTCATTGAAATGTCTGTATAAATTAGCAATTTGTATACGCTGAAGACATGAAAGGAGTCTGTGTATTGCACCGTTGCATTTTAAGTATGGCCATTTTAAACCCGTTCTCTCACAATTCAATTTAAATTAATCTCGTCCTTTCTGCAGTACTTGACAACTGTAAGTTCACATTAATATTATTATTATTATTGTCAGGGACGAATTGTTGTCCACCCATTGCTTACCTGAACATTTGTCAAATCTGAACACTTCGCTGCCACTTTACAGCTCCTCTTCTTTCTTTTTAAACGTTTTTCAGTTAACATAGTGCTCACAGATGGACAGGTGAACACGTGCGATTGAACATTCCTTGAAGCGCAGTCATATCCAGCTTAGTCTAACGCCGTCCCTCCCTCTGTTTGCCCTTCATTAACCAAATATACAGTATGTCTTTTTCGTGGCTTAGTGCTGGGAGGTGCACAGTAAAAAGAATGGCAACAATAATACATTATGATAATGAGTCATTTTCTCGCAGGACGAGATTAGACAGAGCACGGGCCAGCTGACGCTGAGCAAGTTTGTGAATGGTTACAGACAACTTTTGCCGTAGGTTTTGAGAGGCATTGCGGAAAGCGGCTTGGGCACTTCGGCAATTGCCGTCAGTTATTTTGAGCTCTGCATATTTACTGAGCAAGAGAGACACCTCAAAATGTGTGTGAATCTAGACTAACATAACAAATCAGTCATGTGAGGTACAGTCCATTTGCACTAATGTTTGTGCTCCATATGACAGATGTTTCTATTTGTTTGTGCGATCCAAATATATGGGGAAAGCCCCAGTTTAAATGTAAAATGTGTTTCTAAAGTACAGTTGTTATCTCTGCATATGTGATGCTTCTATATCATTAACATATTCACATCTGCTCTTTCTCCAAGCACAGGCGCAGATCTTGCTTTGTAAATGAGAATTCCTTAATCTGACTGGTTTAGTTTGAAGTATCCCATTTGCCTTACTGCCTGGAAATATATTTAAATACAAATCCATTGAAGATTACCTTATCCCATAAACAATTGGAATAATGTATTTACTTATCCCAACAATAAACTACAACAAAGCATTGTCATTACTGAAACATTTTCATTTACACGACTGCCAATGTCAGGTTACTGTGCTGATTTTAATGAAGAATATAATCCTGTGCATAACTTTGAACTACACACTAAATTAAACTGAGTAAATTAATTTAATTTAAAGAAAGTACACCTTTATTTTTGATATTGTGCACATTGCCAGTGAAAAGATACACCAAGGGGCAGAGTTGAGATGACACATAGTTGTTGCTTTTTTTTTTGGTTTGTTTGTTTTTTTTCCTGTCACTGAGTGCAGACACATTGTTTGAGCAGAACAGGCTTGAGGAATAACAATAAATTCAAATGCGTCTCGGATTTCAGTAATTTTTCTTAAATACTTTGCATACTTTCATCAGGTTCTACCGACTTAATGTGGTAGATCCCTCTATGTCTTCGTTAGGCACAAGGGTCAGTGAGGTTGCACGCTCGCACCACTAACAATGATTTTGTGTTCTTGAGACATCCCTCATCTGCTGTCTCCGTTCACGCTCCCTCACAACAGCTTTGGTATACTTTTCCCAAAAGTATTGTTGGTGGTCATCTTTGAATTGAAAGGGAATTTTAGTTTACGGATGTAACCCTAGTTCTCTGAAAGAGAGGATGACCACCAACCTGCAAGATTGCATCGATCGCCTTCGTGGGTTCGATGCAAAAGAGGAATTGAGCTTCATGGAGTGACTATTTGTTCCCTCAAAAGGCGGGACTGTATATATATATATATATATATATATATATATATATATATATATATATATATATATATATATATATATATATATATATATATATAATTATGGCTGCTTGATTAACAGATCATGCGGACCAATTAATCAACTAAAGAGTTGATTGCAGATACATTTTTTTGTTTGTTTTACAATTTAATCATGCAGAATTTTATTTTATTATGTAAAATAAAATCAACCAATAGAAGATCTGCATTTTCTCTGCGGCAGTACAATCATAAGGGAGTGGAGGCGGGACATAAACAGTTGAAGGTATTCTCTGCCTCGGCTGAAGGTCTTGAGTAGGTTTAACCAATGGGAGAGTCAACGGTCTGCCCCTTGTTATGCAGGTGTCCAATCATTAGTGAGCAGAGGCAGGACATAAATATGCAAGGGTAAGCGGTGTAAGAATAACTGAATTTCATGCAATATTTCAAATTAATTTTTACAAATAAAAAAGGATTGATGTTCAACTGGATAGCAGAAGTGTATGGATACAATACATCACAATGAGCAAGCAAGAAAACATTGTGAGGTTCTTAAACACTTGATTGATTCTGTTGTTTACTTTGGCAAGGAAGAACTGGCATTCAGAGGGCACGATGAGGGCACCAATTCCTCAATGGAATTACTTTCTCTGATTTCTGACTACGATAGCATGTTAAGCAATCACTTGTGAATAGCCACATTATTCTTGGGTACCTCTACCAAGATTCATACCGATTTAATCTCTTTGGTGTCTCAGGTTCTGTTAGATGCAATAAAAGCAGAAGTACAGGAAGCCAAGTACGTAGCTGTAATGGTAGATGAATGAAACAACCGCTGTTGGAAACGCTGCTCCGCTGTCTTGTGTTTTCAGGTATGTGACTGACAGTGGCCCCAATGAACGGTTGTTCTGTGAAAATTTATTACATTTACTAAAATAAAAATAATAAAGAGACCAAATTCCCATTGGGCTTATTTCTTTTTTCGATTATAATATTGTTTTTTAAGTATTACTATGCAGGACAGCCACTATAATCATTACCTTTATTAAAAATGTGGACGGATTAATCTACCGGTTAATCAACTAATGTCCATAAATTAACCGATCAATTTTAATCGAGCGACAGTCTAACTTCGCTTTAACGAACCCTTCTTACAACAAATCTTCTTTTTTTGAACGATCCAAGCAGCAAGAACCATTTTCTTTCAATGGAAATTAGCTCTATTAGATCGATCACTTTTACAAAATCTACCTGGATAAAACGATCTCGGCAGTGACTGACACTGATCTTTCACCAGTGTGAATGTGTTATCCTCTCAGTGAAAACAAGACCTTGGTTGGCTAATTCGAAGATAAGGCTGATTCATAGATAACCTATTGTAGAGTGAATCATGTGTGACGTAGGCAACCGTTGCCATCTTCACACAAACTGCAACCATAGCAACAGGCGTGAGTTGGTAACAAGATGGAAACATTGTGCATTGAGAAAAGCACGAAAAATACGAAGCAATCTACGCTGGATATGTTTTTTTTCAAGAGAAAGGGCGCATAATTACTGTATTCAGCATGCAAGTGTACTTTTTATTTTTTTCATTTTACTGTTTTTTGAATATACAGTTTACATGTTGACTAATGTGAAATTGTCTTGAAAGAAATACTGTATAAAGATGTTCAATTCAATTTGGGTGTTTCTTCATTATTCTGATACAGCAAATTGCCAAACCCTGTTATAGTGAACAACCTGATATAACAAACATTTCTCCAGGTCCCAGGGGGGTTTGTTATAATGAAGTTAGACTGTATATATATACCTCTTCAGACACTGCGTGCATAATTGCACCACGTTAAGTTTTCTATCTATGGGGCTGATGTAAGGATATGTGCAAAACACCTATATTGCGGCCAAAATTGGCATTTTGCACACGCAAACCATGTTTAGTAGCCGTAAAGTGGAACTTTAGCAGCCACTAAAAATGCAGAGTATGTAAAACCGGTTTTCAACTGCCATTCTGCCCCCGCTATCAAATTAGCACTTTGCCATCATTAATCCATTTAAATGATATTGAAATGCATTCGAATGAAGAAAAGAGTACTGAATTGAGTACTGAATGAAGAAAAGAGTAGGCCAAATACTAAGCAGGCGCAAAGCTTGTAATGAGATGTAAGGATTTTGCCTTGCACTTGGACAATCGCTGACCCTTCAAAAACTTTGCACCTCCTCTTGCAAGGTGCAAACCATTGTAGAAGTGAGTAATTACAAGCGGTTTAAAACCACACACCTTCAGAGACCTGTCTTTGGCCTCAGGGTGGCTGCTGTGGTACACTTCCTGATGTGGCGACACTTGCCTCTTGTTGAGGACAGGCAGGAATACCTTCGGAGAAGGGCATGACAGAGAAGACACTGCATATTCAAACCCAGGGTCACTTTGTTTGGGATGCTAGAGGATGTGATGGTAAGGCGTTATCATCTCACTCTGCAGGTCATCCCAGACTTAGTAGCTGAATTTCACCTTTTCATCACCTGGTTGACTGTCCTCCTGCTAACACTCGCAGCATTGACTTTCTCCACTATAGAGGACCATATGGCCTCTTTGGTAACATAACTGATGTTGGCTGAGGCTTTTCCAAATAACTCAATTTCATGCTGAGTAACCTCAGCTGTAAGGACTCTCAGCTCTTCCTCAGAAAACTTTTATTTTATTTTCTGTGCACCAAAAGGACTTTGCTGCCCTTCCTCTGACATATTCTTGGTTTGGTTTGATTTTCATTCTCCACAAATCTCATACAGCGCCTACTGCTCTGTACTCCTAACTCACCTCACCTCTGGGCTGTAAGTGCATCCGCTAAATATCCTGATGCACAGGCAGCGCTCATTGCGACCCTCATTACCATGACTGCAGCTCATTATTTGTGCGTGTTGAGTAATTAGCATTGCTCTTAAGCTTACATAGGCCGCAGTGCAAAATAACTGCCTAGCCCCAATGCAATTTGGATTTTGCAGCCACAGTTGTTTGCACTACGTCTATCCTTACATCAGCCCCTATGTATCTATCTTATAATGTAAGTTTTGGCAGGGCAACTTTCAAACTCCATAGAGTTCACACAAACTGTTTTAAATTTAGATTTTAGCTGTTTAAATACATTAGGATTTTGCCAAACATTCTTAAATGGATAGTATGGTGGCTATATATATAGCCACCATACTATCCATGTATATATATATATATATATATATATATATATATATATATATATATATATATATATATATATATATACAGTACTGTGCAAAAGTTTTAGGCAGGTGTGAAAAAAATGCTGTAAAGTAAGAATGCTTTCAAAATAGACATGTTAATAGATTATATTTATCAATTAACTAAATGCAAAGTGAGTGAACAGAAGAAAAATCTAAATCAAATCCATATTTGGTGTGACCACCCTTTGCCTTCAAAACAGCATCAAGCATCAATTCTTCTAGGTACACTTGCACACAGTTTTTGAAGGAACTCGGCAGGTAGGTTGGCCCAAACATCTTGGAGAACTAACCACAGTTCTTCTGTGGATTTAGGCAGCCTCAGTTGCGCTCTCTCTTCATGTAATCCCAGACAGACTCGATGATGTTGAGATCAGGGCTCTGTGGGGGCCATACCATCACTTCCAGGACTCCTTCTTCTTCTTTACGCTGAAGATAGTTCTTAATGACTTTCACTGTATGTTTGGGGTCGTTGTCATGCTGCAGAATAAATTTGGGGCCAATCAGATGCCTCCCTGATGGTATTGCATGATGGATAAGTATCTGCCTGTACTTCTCAGCATTGAGGAGACCATTAATTCTGACCAAATCCCCAACTCCATTTGCAGAAATGCAGCCCCAAACTTGCAAGGAACCTCCACCATGCTTCACTGTTGCCTGCAGACACTCATTCGTGTACGCTCTCCAGCCCTTGGCGAACAAACTGCCTTCTGCTACAGCCAAATATTTCAAATTTTGACTCATCAGTCCAGAGCACCTGCTGCCATTTTTCTGCACCCCAGTTCCTGTGTTTTCGTGCATAGTTGAGTCGCTTGGCCTTGTTTCCCGTCGGAGGTATGGCTTTTTGGCCGCAAGTCTTCCATGAAGGCCACTTCTGACCAGACTTCTCCGGACAGTAGATAGGTGTACCAGGGTCCCACTGTTTTCTGCCAGTTCTGAGCTGATGGCACTGCTGGACATCTTCCGATTGCGAAGGGAAGTAAGCATGATGTGTCTTTCATCTGCTGCAGTAAGTTTCCTTGGCCGACCACTGCGTCTCGGTCCTCAACGTTGCCCGTTTCTTTGTGCTTCTTCAAAAGAGCTTGGACAGCACATCTGGAAACCCCTGTCTGCCTTGAAATTTCTGCCTGGGAGAGACCTTGCTGATGCAGTATAACTACCTTGTGTCTTGTTGCTGTGCTCAGTCTTGCCATGGTGTATGACTTTTGACAGTAAACTGTCTTCAGCAACCTCACCTTGTTAGCTGAGTTTGGCTGTTCCTCACCCAGTTTTATTCCTCCTACACAGCTGATCCTGTTTCAGTTAATGATTGTGTTTCAACCTACATATTGAATTGATGATCATTAGCACCTGTTTGGTATAATTGTTTAATCATACACCTGACTATATGCCTACAAAATCCCTGACTTTGTGCAAATGTACCTAGAAGAATTGATGCTGTTTTGAAGGCAAAGGGTTGTCACACCAAATATGGATTTGATTTAGATTTTTCTTCTGTTCACTCTCTTTGCATTTAGTTAATTGATAAATATAATCTATTAACATGTCTATTTTTGAAAGCATTCTTACTTTACAGCATTTTTTCACACCTGCCTAAAACTTTTGCACAGTACTGTATATATATAGTTTATTTAGCAGACGCCTTCATCCAAGGCGACTTACAGAGACTAGGGTGTGTGAACTATGCATCAGATGCAGGGTCACTTACAACTACGTCCCGAAAGACAGAGCACAAGGAGGTTAAGTGACTTGCTCAGGGTCACACAATGAGTCAGTGGCTGAGGTGGGATTTGAACCGGGGACCACCTGGTTACAAGCCCTTTTCTTTAGCCAGTGGTCCACACAGCCTCTTATATTTTTGTTTTCTCCTTGTTGCTGGTATAATGGCTGACACCAACCCCAGCTGTTTATTCTTGGCTCTTGGAGTACTGTATATTACATAATGAACTGTGACCCTCCCTTCACCCTGTACAATGTGTGCACATGTTTTCAAATGTTTTGTACAACTGTACCATTATACTCATCCCTCCAATGCAACAATAATTGTTTCATGAATTAGATTTTATTACGGAAAATAGAGTATAAACAAATTCTCAATAGCAGCTACATGGAGATACAGACAGAAGATTTTCAAACCATTTGCTCTATGCTATCTTATGCTGTAACCGTTTCTATAAGGATGAAAGCTACAATTAAGGCAAAATGTTTTTTTTAAAATAAATACATTACAACTTCAAAATTAATATCCTTTCTATGGACCCAGATGAAAAATATTAATACAAAATAATACAGCAGCAGGATTGCAGGTCTTATCCCTATATGCAACATGTTTTAAAAACATACAATTATTATTATTTTTTTTATAAATTATACATTTTAACGTTAAAAAATGAAATAAGACAACAATTATACACAGGGTACAGTTTGATCAAAAAATACTGTTTAAAGTAAAATCCCCATGTAATTGACAAAGCCATTTACTTTCATTATCACCATTTATTCTGAAAAGAGAAACACTTCTTAGAAATAAGATAATCTTAGAAAATTAGAAAACAATTTAAGACTATTGTACCAGTTTTAACATCTATTTGTATTTTTCTCCTTTCAGAAAACAAAATAAAAAGTAGTTAAAGGCTTTATGAATTTCCCCACAGTAGTCTATATTACCTAATACAGTATCACAATGTAAAAAAACAATTTGGAACCTGTAACACAGAATACATTTGCAATAACGTATTTAGCAGCCCATGAAATTTCAGCAACAAACAATGATTTAATTTGCAGTAGTGTAATTTGAACAATATAATAATATTATTATTTATTTCTTAGCTGACGCCCTTATCAAGGGCAACTTACAATTGTTACAAGATATCACATTTTTACATACAATTACATTATTTTTTTTACATACAATTACCCATTTATACAGTTGGGTTTTTACTGGAGCAATCTAGGTAAAGTACCTTGCTCAAGGGTACAGCAGCAGTGTCCCCCACCTGGGATTGAACCCACCACCCTCAGGTCAGAAGTCCAGAGCCCTAACCACTACTCCAATACACAAAACTCCATCATTACCGGTAGCTCTGATGAAACTTATTCTCAATTCTCACTTTTGGGCCAAGAAAATCTTTGGTTCAAACACTTCAATGCATTTTGGCACAGCATAAAGGTTAACAACAGGGTAAGATCCCTAGTTAATTAATCAGTTATAAGGAAGCTCCACTTTCCAGTTTCATGTCTCAAAAGAAGTATTTGGAAATGAGAATGTAAACACAAAAGAACTATCTAAATATTTTATAACAAGTAATCTGTTCTAAATTCAAATAGTAGCAATGATAAAAACCATTGCTAAGCTTTAATATTCACCAAATCCCTCATAGAAAGTGATTGCATGCAATAACTGTTCTTTCAAGATGTCCACATTGCTGTAATTGGGAAGGTATAAGAACCAATAACAGGTGCTTGCAACGGGATAGTATTCGTCTGGATCCTCTCTTTCTATGTTCACTATGGTGATGCTGAGACTGGCCATCCCTCCAACTGGCACTCTGTCACTTGCTGTCAAAAAGGCTGAAAAAACAAATGTTTAATTCAGTAGGAGATACTCACAAAATGATGTCTTCTTTGGGCATGTAACTACTGTAATACAAGATTATTAGGAGAATATGGGCTATAAATACCATTTGAAAGTTTATTGTAGCATCCACTAACTTCAGTGTGCAACTTTTACCTTTTGTGAAAGGAAAAAAAAACTGGCCCTTTGTGATTATTTTGTGATGGTCCAAAGGTCTGATTTCTGTCAGCTTCAAAAACAAAGTCATGTTAGTTATGGTTGATGCCTGAAATAACTTACCAAGGAAATGCTTCTTCCGCTCCTCGTCAAGTTCATGGAATACCATCCAGAAATTCCTGATGTTCTCATCTGTAGGTTCATATCCTTTGTAGTTTGCATTCTGTGTTCAGAAAACCAAACATATTATGGTCTGGTAATGCACAGATAGCCTGTACTGTAAGTTACAGGCTGCTAATGCATGTGTTTATTGCTGCCTATTGTGTTTTTGTTACCAGTGCCATAGGAACAGACTTCAGAGCTCTACCACTCATAAAGACATAATGCTTCAGGTCACTTCTGACCTGGACTAGAATCGAATGCTGCAGGAACTTCACCTTTTCCAGTTCTTCCCACTCGTATTTGGTGTTTCCATTGAGTATTGCCATGAGCTCAACAGGCAGGAATGTGTTCCACATCTTACTAGGGCATCCTTTTCTAAAACCTTTCATAAAATCGTCAAATTGCTTCTTGACCGATTTGTTGAACACAAAATCCACGTATTCTTCAACATACTGAGTTCTGCAAATAAAATACATGGAGTGTGATCATAATAATATTGATATATTGCAATTAACTAAATTGTATGCATATTTTAAAATATGTAAGTTATTTTTCTTGATACAGTATACCCAAAAAGCAGAACTTGTTGCTTGTTTCCCCAGTTTCGAATGACCATCTATGTTTTCTCACTTACTCCCCACAACACCTCTGTTAGACAGGAGATGTCGGCAAGCTACCAGCCCCTGGAGGACAAAGGCCACCTTTGCAGGAGCTTAAGCTTACCAGGCACCAAGCCAGTAGGGGCCACTTTAGTGTGGTGAGGTGAAGCAGGTGATCTGTGTCAACTCTGAATGATCTTTTTGATTTTCTCATGCCAATCCCACACTCATGTTTAGACACATTTCAGGTGTTACCTGTTGTATTTGGTGACAAGTATATCTTTCCCATTCGGCACAAGTTCATGTCCTTGAACCTAAAACCACAAGGTAATATTTGATTAAATGCTTGTCTTCTGAAAGAACTTTAAGAACTTTAAAAAAAAAAATTTTTTATAGGGATCACATGCTTACTGTGAAGTCCAAATATAAACTTTCTACGGAATCTTCATCTTCATCAAGAACAGCTTGAAGGCTCCTTAAAGAAAAGAAAAAAAAGACATTGACATTGTCAACTGATTTTGCATCCATATAGCGTACACCCAGATTTTAACCCCCCGAATATATCTGCAGTTGTCACTGTCAACTATGGGACAACATTCAAAACATTAAAAAATAAATCCATCTTCAAGTGGTTTTAGCAAAAAAATAAATTCCATACATCTTGTCTCTATCTAGGTCTCAAATTTGCAAGTTTAAAGGAAACACACTGTTCTAAACTGCATGTACTACACTAGGTAAAAGTTGCAACGCGACCTGAAAGCAAGGTTTGCAAACAAAGTGTAACTAAGTGTAGTAACAGAAACTGTGTCTTAAGGTGAAAATACATAAATTGCTTCTTCCAAAACTGTGTATTTGAGTCCTATGTCTCTAACGAAAGTAAATGAAAGGTTAGATGGAATGATTGCGTTAGCTACACCCACTTGATGTTACGACATTAAGTTTGCATTTACTTACCTCGCTTCTATTGGGGACAACTCCTTCAGGTCTTCCAGCGTGGGCTTTTCTTTCAGCAGCTTCTTGAACAAGGCCAAGGGGAAGTGGAAGTCTGCTACGCAGTGATTGTACAAAGCCATTCCGCAAAGGACTCCAATCAGAAAGAACATATCACTGTTTCTGTGTTCCTGTAAATATAAACGTTTTTTTTTAAATTAGAAAATATACTGCTAAAACACACAGACACACACACTATGATTTTAATGTTGTCAGACATTAATTTGTTGAGCCCCTTAACTCAATCTTGTAATTGCTAATAACATATGTGTAAATATGTATGTCATCAATAATAGATATATTATATTTGTATAATATACTGTAAATACCTTCTGAATAAACCACACTAGTCTGGAGTCTTCATAGACTTTAAATACTCTAGGTTCCAATGTATGCAGCTCCCTGGTGATGACAGAGAAGAACTCCTGCGATATCCCTCCGTGATCAACACCATGTTCATCCACAAATTTGACCTTAAATAAATTTTAAAAATCAATAATGCATCATGCAGTTGACTGGAACTACAATAGAGCTACCCACTGGTCTATTCAAACCAGAAGGTGCCAAATACTTCATGCTTAATGGTCACAGTGGTATTGGCTATTCAGGCTACTGAGAATAGTGAAAATCAATACAGAAAGCTTCCCACTACAGTGTGTCACAGGCCAAACTAAACAGATAAATATATACCATAAAATAACAAATAACTTAACCATTTGTTTGCCTATGGAACTTCTGAGTCCTGATTGCCACTATATATTTTAAATAACTACAGTAGCCCAGTACATACCTTATTTATTTATGTATTGCATTTATATAGTGCTTTTTATACAAAAAGATACTTTTGTGACTTCCCTAATATGAGTCTCAAATGAGAGATCAGGATCCAATTCGTTACCTCAATTCAGATGTATTTTGAGTTTTATTATATAATCACCATTAATGGCCAGCAGGGGTTGCAGGAATTGTCTCTTAAGTACTGCAAGGTATCATGTAACAGATTTCTTCGGTTGACAAGCAGATTATTTCCTCCAAAATGATGTGTCTGGGCAGCGGTCTGTCACAAGCAAAACACAAACAGCTGAAAGTAGCACACAACTTTATAAACCTAAATTTTAAAAAATATTGTAAACTCAAAAACAACCTACAAAAAATGTTCTAATACAATCCATTTGAAGTGTAAAGCGTTTGGCACCGAAATCGAAGATACAAGGGTAAACGGTCAATGAATGTAGGAGACTCTGAAAAAACAAAAAACAAGACATATTTGTGTTTAATCTTTTTCAAAAAATGGCCAAGTCAAAGAGAGTCAAAGGGGCCAAGTCAAAGAGTGGTTTATTTAACTTGTTATAACCCAGGAAATGTTTTAACAAAACTAAAAGAAACCCCATGGCATAGCCCTCCGAAACAGACTGACATGTGATGTGACACATATATTGTCCCATTAACAACAATCATGGCTGAAAGTACCGTTTTGATATTTGTTTATTAATGATATGTACAATAAAATCAAGAAAACAAACTATAATATATCTATTATTGGTGACATACATATTTATACATACAGTGCCTTGCGAAAGTATTCGGCCCCCTTGAACTTTGCGACCTTTTGCCACATTTCAGGCTTCAAACATAAAGATATGAAACTGTAATTTTTTGTGAAGAATCAACAACAAGTGGGACACAATCATGAAGTGGAACGAAATTTATTGGATATTTCAAACTTTTTTAACAAATAAAAACTGAAAAATTGGGTGCAAAATTATTCAGCCCCTTTACTTTCAGTGCAGCAAACTCTCTCAGAAGTTCAGTGAGGATCTCTGAATGATCCAATGTTGACCTAAATGACTAATGATGATAAATAGAATCCACCTGTGTGTAATCAAGTCTCCGTATAAATGCACCTGCACTGTGATAGTCTCAGAGGTCCGTTTAAAGCGCAGAGAGCATCATGAAGAACAAGGAACACACCAGGCAGGTCCGAGATACTGTTGTGGAGAAGTTTAAAGCGGATTTGGATACAAAAGATTTCCCAAGCTTTAAACATCCCAAGGAGCACTGTGCAAGCGATAATATTGAAATGGAAGGAGTATCAGACCACTGCAAATCTACCAAGACCTGGCCGTCCCTCTAAACTTTCAGCTCATACAAGGAGAAGACTGATCAGAGATGCAGCCAAGAGGCCCATGATCACTCTGGATGAACTGCAGAGATCTACAGCTGAGGTGGGAGACTCTGTCCATAGGACAACAATCAGTCGTATACTGCACAAATCTGGCCTTTATGGAAGAGTGGCAAGAAGAAAGCCATTTCTTAAAGATATCCATAAAAAGTGTCATTTACAGTTTGCCACAAGCCACCTGGGAGACACACCAAACATGTGGAAGAAGGTGCTCTGGTCAGATGAAACCAAAATCGAACTTTTGGCAACAATGCAAAACGTTATGTTTGGCGTAAAAGCAACACAGCTCATCACCCTGAACACACCATCCCCACTGTCAAACATGGTGGTGGCAGCATCATGGTTTGGGCCTGCTTTTCTTCAGCAGGGACAGGGAAGATGGTTAAAATTGATGGGAAGATGGATGGAGCCAAATACAGGACCATTCTGGAAGAAAACCTGATGGAGTCTGCAAAAGACCTGAGACTGGGACGGAGATTTGTCTTCCAACAAGACAATGATCCAAAACATAAAGCAAAATCTACAATGGAATGGTTCACAAATAAACATATCCAGGTGTTAGAATGGCCAAGTCAAAGTCAGACCTGAATCAATCGAGAATCTGTGGAAAGAACTGAAAACTGCTGTTCACAAATGCTCTCCATCCAACCTCACTGAGCTCGAGCTGTTTTGCAAGGAGGAATGGGCAAAAATTTCAGTCTCTCGATGTGCAAAACTGATAGAGACATACCCCAAGCGACTTACAGCTGTAATCGCAGCAAAAGGTGGCTACAAAGTATTAACTTAAGGGGCTGAATAATTTTGCACCCAATTTTTCAGTTTTTATTTGTTAAAAAGTTTGAAATATCCAATAAATTTCGTTCCACTTCATGATTGTGTCCCACTTGTTGTTGATTCTTCACAAAAATTACAGTTTCATATCTTTATGTTTGAAGCCTGAAATGTGGCAAAAGGTCGCAAAGTTCAAGGGGGCCGAATACTTTCGCAAGGCACTGTATGTTATTGGCAATTACAAGATTTAGTCTTATCAAAATGTAATCAGTGAACCTTTTTTGAGGGGTAATTGATTCCTAAATTCAAATGGAAAAGAAAGTAATTCTGGACTGATTTAAGGATTCTGAAAACAGAATGCCCCCATAGATTCAAATAGCAACTATAAAATGTTTTTCTACATACCATAAATGATGTTTGTTTTTCAGTTAATTTCAAATTAATAGAATGCATTTGTTCAATCTGCAAAGATATAAAAAGTATGTAAAAAATTGTGGAAGATATTAACACATAAACACACTAATGATCTTAATATTGCTAATGTAAACAATATATAATAATTCACCCTGTAATTCCCCAGATTTTCACTATAGTTCCACTAATCTTTACTATCCTTTTACCATGATATCAACTTTTATAAGATAAGGGTCTCAGGAGTTCCTCTACCTCTTAATAAAACACATTTTATCTGCTTGTTTTAACATGTTTGTAGCTCCCAAACAGGATGTAATAAATAATAAGAGGGGATTTCTGAAGTAGGAATATATTAAATACAAAAGTTAGGAAAAAAAAACTTACTGAGTGAAAATAAAGTCCAATCTCAGTGATGTAGAACTTATTCTCTTGAATCCTGTTACCAGCATTGGAGTTCACCTGTAGACAAATAACATAATCAAGTATAATCTAACCACACGAACTAAAACTTAGCCAAAGTGCCAGCCAGAATTAAGAAAATGTGATCTCAGATCTCTGTTAAGCTTTATCATTATGCAGATGAGAATGGCTGCATAGACATGGGGTTGATGTAAGGATACGCACAAAGTGATTTGCGGGTCCAAACCCCCCATAATGCTACCGAATCGTGTTTAGCAGCTGTAAAGTCGGATTGTACTGGTGTTGTGTAATATTCTGCATCCCCTTGAATTCTGCATCCCCTGAATGATTGCCGCATGTGCAGTTTTGTTTTTAGTTGTGATCTGACTTGTGTGCACCTGATTGTCTTAGCAGGAGGATTGTACGTTCATGAGTCATCACCCAACAGTGCACGCTTGTGTGAGTAAGAATAATTTGCTCATGGCTACATTAAAAAAATTATTTCTAATTATTTCTGTTTCGAATCGATTTCCACATCTGTATAAAACTTGGCAAAGCTTTGCCTTACACTTCCAACCAATTCAGTGGATATAGAACGTGCAGTCTCAATTTGTGGGCAAGTCCACACCAGACAATGTCGGCAGCAACTGCTGGGGGATGTTGCATGCTTGCCTTTAACAAATGACAGCACTCTGTTTTAGTAAGGAAGCAAGTACCACTATTTGTAGGCTTTTGTAGTGCTCTGAAATATTGTTTACTTAGGTTTATTTAATGTTTAAACAGGTCCGCGAAATCCTAATTTTATTCCATAACCTACCCGCGAAAAAAAAGGAAATTTACCGCGATTTAAGTAGTTATCTAATTATAATGTGATGTAAGGGTTTTGCCTTGCACTTAAGCAATTGCTGACACTCCAAAACTTTGCAACTCTTCTTATAAAGGTGCAAACCATTGTTGAAGCGAGTAACTAAGAGCTGTATAAAAGCACACACCCTCAGAGACCTGTCATTGGCTTCAGGATGGCTGCTATGGTACACTTCCCGATGCGGTGACACTTGGTTCTTGTTGAGGAGAGACAGGAACACGTTCAAAGGAGAAGGGCAAGACGAAGAAGACCCTGCATATTCAATCCCAGGGTCATTTTGTTTGGGATGCCAGAGGATGCGGTGCTAAAGCGTTATCATCTCCCTTCGCAGGTCATCCTAGACCTAATAGCTGAATTGAGGGATGAGCTAGACCCCAGCATCAATCTAGGGACCGCTATCCCTGCACATGTGAAAGTGCTGTGTTCTTTGCACTACTTAGCCTCAGACCACAGTTGGAATGTCTGGAGGGATAGCCCAATCCACCTTTTCCAGAGTGCTAGGCAGATTTCTGGATGTCATGCTGAAAAGGGCAGGTCAATACATATCATGTCCTAAGGATACTAGCATAAATGATGTTGGCAGATGCTTTTCCAAACAACTCAGTTTGATGCTGAGTGACCTCAGCCGCAAGGACTCTCAGTTCCTTCTCAGAAAACTTTTCTTTTCCGCACGACAAGAGGACTTTACAGCAGCAACTACTGCTCTCTGTACTCCTAACTCTGCAAGTTTGGCCCTAAATAGACCGATGCACTCATTGAGACCCTCATTATCATAATTGCGTATCATTATTTGTGCGTGTTGAGTAATTTGCACTGCTCTTAAGCTTACATAAGGCGCAGTGCAAAATAATTGCCTGGCAATTTGAATTTTGCATCTGCAATTATTTGCACTGCACCAATACTTGCATCTACCCCAATGGATCTAAAGTTTTATGTGTGAGCATGAAGGAGGATAGGGTTAATGCAGGTTGTTAAATAATATTTCTCAAGAATTATGTCTTTTGAACCACTAGATTACCTTGTATAGTATTTGCAGGACACGTAAAGAGTTCTCAAGTTTATCCAAGTTCACAGGGGAACCTGTTCTTGCCCTGCGAAGGTATTGGCTGGATACAAGATGGTATCGCATCACAACCAACTTGAAGAAGGCAATGGGTAGCTTTGACCACAAGGACTCTAATACAAGAGAGAATCAGAGGAAACATAGGAAGACAGCAGGGTAGGAAAAGCACAGAGCATCTTTGATATGTATCTTTCTGTTCATGTTTCTTCAAGCTAACACAAAAATATCAGTAACGTACATCCCTCCACAGCTGTACATTCAAAATTACAGCGATCGGTATGATGAAAAAGTTGATGACCTTGATGTATATCTACAGTATGTACAGTACAGAATAATATAGAATACAAATGCCAATGAGAATATTGTATGGTAGTTAAGACCTAGATGTCATTATGTAAGCAAATTAGGTGTAAAGTGTTCTCAAAATATAATGTAAGTGTGACATACAGATAGACAGATGTACAGACAGAGAAGCACCTCCATAGATCTTTTACTCCCAACTTATTCTATGATGTTTTCACCCCATTTAAAATAGCGAGGATAATAATGGTGGTGTGAAAATATCAAGCCACCAGATAAAGTGTCTGTAAGTCAAATGTAACAAACTATTACAAAGAACACAAAACAGTAACATCACAATTCTTACCAAGGATTTCTCTGCTGCTTGGCTGTAGTCTGAGAATGGCTTCAGCTAGAGAAGATGCTACCTCGTTAATACTGTGTTCTGTTTTGAGGACTCTAATGAGTTCAGGTATAATCAGGTAAATCCTCAAGGCTTCAACACCAGCTGGGGCCCCACTTAGAGAAGGCAGCAGCTTGTACAGAACCACAGATTCAACCTGGAAGCACAAAGGAGAAGTTTAGGATCTAAACACAGGTAAAAAGAAGGTGCTATATTGATTACAGATGACAATGCATGGATGGAGCATTAGTTTGAAAATAAATAAAAATATACCTGCATTAACACTTTCATATTCCTTGCTAACTTCTCAAAAGCAAGACGCACAAGGGATAAGTCCATGCCCGAGGTCTCAGCGGTTGTCTTAAAGTGTTTATCGTTGCTTAAACAAATTATTAAAAAAAAAATTTTAAAAACACATATTTACATAGTTAGTGCTTCTAAACAGTATTGATACCAGTTAACCAGTTGTGAGAGAGACAGTAAAGTTTAAAAAAGTAGCAATAGTTGAAGAATTTTCTATATACATTACCTTCTGGGAGGGCAGAGGATCATATAAAATAATTGAAAAGCATGAATGCATTTAGCTATCAATTCCATTAACAACTCCTTCATAAATACTCCATTTCTTCATAGTTTATCTTACCTTTGTTCCAGAAAACTCCCATTAAGACACGAAGGAGATGAGAAAACCCTTGTAATTTCTCTAAAAAAACAAAAACAAAAAATGTAAAGGAAGAAAATGTAAATGTTTGTCAGAAACAGTAAGTGGTCCCTGTTACATTATGGGTTGGCATGGGCCTTGGAATTGCAAGTCCCGGTTTTACAAAGAGTAGCACACAGCAGCCAATGCTCCCTTACTCAAACATTTCTTTAAATTGTGTGTGTGTGTGTGTGTGTGTGTGTGTGTGTGCTGTGACAAGGCAAAACAATACCTTGCCAATTTAGGGCCAACCTTTCCCTCCTCCTCATTTCTGAAGCAGCTCTGAATATGCATGTGAAATGATGAAATACAATTGAAAATAACTAGTATGAACTGCAGTCAATTGTAGAGAGATTTGATCACTTGAGATAGGTGGTAGGCTGCAGGAACCACTTGTGTGTGTGTGTGTGTGTGTGTTTGAAGTGCATTAGAGATGTTACAGAACTCTAGCTAAGTGAGTGACAGAGAGGGAAGAACTGCGTCTCCCCATGTAAAGACTGAAGCCATATTTTGTTTATTTATTATTATGCCTAATTCTGTGCTTGGAAAACCCTTCCATTTACTTTCCTTTACTTGATCATATTAGCTGTGCTTTCACAGTAACATTCATATTACTCACAAAGTTATAAAGGCGGTCATAAATATCTGGAAATTACTCTAAACTTTGGGAAACAAAAAGCTGCAGAAAAAAAGTCATGTGAGGGAAACAGTGGTTTTATTTACTTACTTTTTTGTATTCTTCCATTGTTTTGACTCACATTCTGAGATCCATTTGTCCAGCAAATTATCATTGATACTGGAAATCCTTTTACCAGTTTTTAAGGGGAAACCGTTTGCTGAAGGCTCAAGCTCCTACAAACAAAAAATATTTTAAATTATTGTTTTAACAGTTGACAACATCCTAACGTAATTTATATGCAAATGGTTTCACTAACATAAATGGGCTTCGAATGCTATCTGCAAGCCCCAGTTTTACTAAATCCAAACTTACTCAATTCTAAAACAAACTTTTAGCTAAAAGTCTTTCTCAATGTCTTGAAGACTACGCTTTTTTAGTATTTCTAAATGTATCACTATTGAGTGTTTTATAGTTATGGTTGAATTAGCTTTTTTAAATGCTGGACAAATAAATGAGGTTTTGTAACCGTTTCTAAAACAGACAAGAGGTTCCATTCCCTCTAACACTATCAGCAGGTATTGCTATTTGGATGAGATAGTTAATTAGTTAGCTTACCTCAATTTGAGAGTATAACACAAATGTCTGGTTTCCTCCAGCAACAATTTTGTCAACAGCGAGGTTGTTTCTATCTGCTATACGAAACAGAAACAAGGCAGAAAGCAAAATAATTAAAATATGAATATCTCTAAAAAATACATTACTGTGTATTGGGGTTTAAAATGTGGTAGTGGCGGCTCAGTAGGCTTGATCTCTCTTCCCTCGGATATTCAGAATTGGTCAATGGTGTGGGGTGTTACCACTGTGCTTTTTTTTCTACTTGGAGTTAATTCTGTTAATAAAAAATAAAAAAAAAAACAGGACAAAAAAAGAAGCACAAGCTAACTATCTCATCCAAATAGTAATACCTGCTGATAGTGTTAGAGGGTGCGGAACCTCTTGATTAATGTTCTGTCCAGTTCCCAGCTGCCCTTGCTCTCCACACCCAAACGAGTAGACCTTTCTGGTAGAGGAAATGTAAACAACCGTGTGGTGCCTAGAATCCAAAGAAAAAAACACAAATAAAATAAAACAGAACACAAATATTTTGGGATGATTTAGGTCAATCATCGTAATCATTCTTGGGTATATTCAACACAGTTATGTTACCTTCCACATGCTATCTGAGAAACTTTCACTCCCCACAGCTCAGCAACTAGTCGAGGTCGGACTTCATTTCTTGTTGAGTTGTGTCCGAGTTGCCCGAAACTTCCTGCTCCAAAAGTGTACACTAACCCATCCTTGGGAAACAAAACAGCAGAAATAAATAAATAAAAGCAATTAGTTTAATAGTGGGTCAAATTTGGCATGCTTCTATACTACGAATGCAGGTACCGCAAGTAAAAACCAACCTTGGTAAGAATGGCTGTATGTTCCTCTCCACAAGAAATAAACACAGTCTTCTTGCGTTGTAAAGACTTTACGAGAGTTGGACAAAATATGTCTGCAAGTAAAAAGGAAATCATGGAAAACAGTCACTCTGCTATATGCTATGTATTTGAGTTTGGTAATGCTGTATGCTATGTATTTGAGTTTGGTAATGCTACATGCTATGTATTTGAGTTTGGTAATGCTACATGCTATGTATTTGAGTTTGGTAATGTTATATGCTATGTATTTGAGTTTGGTAATGCTGTATGCTGTGTATTTGAGTTTGGTAATGCTGTATGCTATGTATTTGAGTTTGGTAATGCTACATGCTATGTATTTGAGTTTGGTAATGCTACATGCTATGTATTTGAGTTTGGTAATGCTACATGCTGTGTATTTGAGTTTGGTAATGCTGTATGCTATGTATTTGAATTTGGTAATGCTGTATGCTATTCCTTTATTTTTTTATCCAATTTGTTCCAAAAAAATGTTTCCATGTTCCCTACATGTTGAAGTTTCATTATGCACTGTCATATTTGAGCTGGCCATGCTAAAATATTTTTTACAAATAATAAATAATGTTTTTTTCTAAAAAGCGTCTCTCTTTCTGTGGTTTTTGTTATCTGTATTGAACACGGTGAGTTTCAGACTATTTCACTTTTTTTCATGAAAGCCTAGTGTGTGCACATTCATTTCATGTATGACATGTACCTGTAACCTTTATAGGTAAAGTTATAGCCACAAATCTAACAGCAAAACACAAGCGAAAATAGCTCAGACCCTAATTAAAAGCAAGATATAAAAGTAACAAAGTTCCCTTTTACAAAACAATTTGCTTATATGTCATTGACAATGAAATGCTTTTACCTGTGGTGTTCCCAAGTCCCAGCTGCCCTGCATGGTTCCTCCCCCAGGCATACACAGCCCCCGACAGAGAGACAGCGAAGCTGTGGTCTCCCCCTGCAGCAATCTGAGCCAGCGGGATCCCCGACAGAGACTCCAGAGGCTGGGGGGATGGAACTTCTGCGCCAAACTGACTCGTCTTAATGGTTTTCCAGGAAAAGACTTCACCTTCTTTAAACAGAAAAACAAAGCACAGTTCAACATCTTGTCTGTGAAAGTATGCTATCTTAGGTACATATACCGTTATTTCTCTGTAGTCTTTTCATTTTACCAAAAATGACCAGCCAGGTTTGTAAGATTGATAAAATAATGGTAATTAAGTTTGCCTAGACATTTTCAATAAAATAGTACTAATGATAATATATATATAAATGGGCTGTCCAGTGCTATCAGTTACATTATATATATATATATATATATATATATATATATATATATATATATATATATATATATATATATATATATACACTGTATATAAATAATACACACACACACACATTTTGGAAGATTTTCTTACCTCTGGACATAGCCAATGAATGATGGTTTCCACAAGCAATTTGAATGATTTTTCTGTCACTTAAACTTGACAGCAACCTGTGGCAAAATACAAAAGAATACACTTCATGTGTTTAGGAAATGCAAGTATAAATATATACAAATACAATACTAAAGCTTACTGAACAAAAATGGCATATCCACTTGTAGTCACTAAAAAAAATTTGAAAAAACCTGAAAACCCATGCAGCTCACCTGGGATGTACCACTTTAGATTGATCTTGGCAATTCCACTCAAAAATCTTTCCTGTTTCAGAAACCAGCACAATACGAGTTGCACCACAGTCTACAATGTTGATCTTTTCTTTTCTCAGCAACAGAGGCTCTGCATCAACACAAATTGAAGGTGTGACAATTGAATCTTCATTAATTAAATCTCAGAACTAAACCCCACAAGACACAGCAAACCAAATACACAGTTGTAGGGAAGTTAATGGAAGGAAGGGGAATGAGAAGAACTGTTTCTGTAAAGACAGGGTTGACGTTGGCAGGAATTGTAATAATGATGGTGCAATTAGCAACTTGTACATTCCAGTCAGTTGTATGTGGCTTTATTTAGACGTTTATTGTGCTATACTGTACTACTGTAAACGGGTAGAAACGTGTAAGCTCTGTGGAAATCAATCATGGCATATATGGCAAAGAATAGCTTAAAATATATAATTGCATTGTGTAAGTATTGGGAAAAAGTTGTAAAAGTGGATATGGGGTGGCCGTAGTCAGTGTACGTTTTTTTCCCCCTCGATATTCCGGGAGAGGGCGCTCAAGGTGGCTTTGCATGCTCGAATCTTGTGATTATGTTGTGAGAGAACAGAAAACGAAAATGAAACTGTTCGCTTTGTGATCAATTTCATCAGAAGCGAGACAAGCGAGAGCTAAGCCCTAAAAGTTACGACACAGTGCTTTGGTAATATTCCACTACGGAGCTTTACAGTTATTTGCAAAATCCAACAAGCAGTAAACATAAGAAATATTTGCCCATAAACTATTAACAGCATAGACTGAACCTGAAATGTACACACAATGCCATCATCTCAGCATATTAAATAAAATAATAAACTATTTTTTTCCTAAAATAACTAATAGAAAAGACAGATAGTTATCAAAAGCAATACTTAGTGTCTCATATTAATAGACATATACAAATACTAAAATTACTGAACAGCAGCATCAATATCAAATATATAAACAAAAAACACATACTTAATTTTCTTTTCTGTGGTTGCTCTCCTCTTTTTTCACTCTTTGTCCACAGCACGCCATTCCCATTTTCCTTAGCAAACGCAATAACGCCGTTTCCACACGCAATTTCAATTATTCTGTTTTTCGAGTCTGGTAGATGGAAATTGTTGTCCTCCAATTTAATGTCATCACCTGTCTGAGGAGATAACCCTAAGTCAGTCCAGGTAGCTTCTCCCCAGGTGTACATCATCATAGAAGCAATCTGCTATCAGCCCACAATAAGGTTTGATTCTGCAGTGTGCATCGGTTTCAACTTCTACCGCTGAATGCTAAATAATAATACCGTATTAAAAGCGCCAGTGAACAATTATATAGTATTCCAAATGTATTGTCACGCCCACGTTTTTTTTTCAAGCAGTGAGAAAAACATACCGCCGCCCCCAGACTACACGGATTGGACCGTACACATTTTAATCTGCCTTCTGAAACAACACGCACCACTGGCGTGCAGTACGAGGACCCAGAATGTTCTTTTTTCAGGCGCTTTATTGTTTGGTTGGTCTTACTTTACCTCCAGCTGTTACAGTATCACGGAATCCAACTGGATTGCATCATCAACCACTTATTTTAAGGGGAAATCACAGGATAACCACAGGTGTGAGCGATGGAACCCAATGCTTGAAAATTCTGTAATACAATCCAGCTTCTTTTTCTTTCGGCGGACTAGGTTAATCAAATCTATCATTATCTGGTATTCTGGTTATTACCGCATTTTACAATGTACTATCAGTCCCCAGAATGTATTAGGGTACTACTAGAGCCAAAAGTTAAATGTGCAGTTTTTCAGCTAAAGAACCTATTTATTTTAATACAAATATAAAATGAATTCATTTAAAGAACAGCACGTATTTTAACAGTGAAAGGGATATGGATTTTAATGTATTTAACAAACCACTGTATTGCTGTTAAGAAGTAATTAGCATAGTATTATTATGTTACTGTGGGGTGATAACAGTAGGTTATTAAAAACAAAAAAAAATATGTATATGATTTATACCGACCAGCTGATAGCCACGCGTTTAGTTTCGGTTTTTAAATAGGATGACGTTAGAAAACAGAAAACGAAAGTGAAACTGCAAGCATACACCACAGCTTGAGATTCAGCACGTCAGAGCAGTTACAGCAGCTACCCTTCTGTCTTTTTATTATAACTTAATCGGAAACTGAGGTGCAGGACGGGGTTTATTGCACGGAATGGGCAGTTAAAGGTGGGTTCGGTTGGTCTTTTCAGCAGTTACGTTGTTCCCACTCAGTTGTATTATGTGTATAATTTTCGTCGCCTTTGCACTTTCGGAAACCAAAGTTTCCGGGAACTTTTTGGTGATAAAAGAGGTGTTCTGAGCCGGAACGGGTTAATGACAGCACATTCTCCTCACGTATGTGTAACGTTCCACGCTGCTTTTTAATGCAATTGAATTACAGTGCCGTTCTTGTCCGTTCTGTCTCGTAGCGTTCACTGACAACGTCTTTCTTTAGTAAACAGTATATCAGAAAATAAAAAAACGAAAGTTGAAACTGCTGAATGAATGTTGATTTTCATTCTCCAGAAATGAAACTAGAGCAGATAGGATTCTCCTTAACTACAGTATATGGTCTACCCCTAATCCTTTTCGCATAATTATTACTCGCAGCTCACCATGTTGATAAATATATTTTATTAAATATATTAAAATAGACTACACGTAGCAGTGCAAATAATATTTTAACAGTTGCACAATAAATACATTTATTGTATATATTTTTTATTGTCTTAAAAAAGGAACATTGTCCTAAACTTATTTAACTAAAAGCAATGTGTTCAACATTTGTATAAGAATATATCCAGTATCAGATTTTAAATAAATAACTAAAGTTAGTTGACAATGAAGACATGTTAAAATAACATTGTAAAAACATTTGACTATCAAGGCATCTTTATAAAATACAACGCAAGAGGGTTAAACACCTGATAGAATACATTAATCATGAAATAACATTTGATAAAAAAAGCACTGGCAATTTCATCTAAAATTACAACTATGAAACATTTTAATAATGCATACTTCATAATATAAAGTTTTAAAACTACGTGTGTACAATCTGCTCACATTTAATAATATGTCCATACAATGTGTTTTTAGATTAACCGATAACTAAAACATAAACCTGTTTGCAACAATTGAAAGCCACTAAATTAAAATGAAACCATACTACTGCTAATTAAAAATCTCTCAAAAGACACATTTAATAAAGCAGATAAAAACTCTTTGCAGATCTCATCTTGATAAAATATTAGGAAGAAACATTTGAACATAATGTACTAAAGTTTTATCTATCCTTAAAAAATATTTACTTCAGCATATTGTACACACTAACACAAGTGGTTGGTATTTTTGGTTGCCCAGGTATGTGACATAAGAAATGTTCAAGGAAGCATATTTTGAATATATTTGCCATATTCCAACCCATAAACAAAATGAACTGCTAAAAGGCAGCTAATGGCATGTCACATCCATACTGCCATTCCCATCCTACACAACTTCTTGTCCATCAACATGGATCGAGGCCTATTTCGCTTCAAGGGTTTTTATTTGGTGCACAGTCCATCTTCACACTGGTTAATTGTTTACAGCATCATTGACTTCATTGGACCATTTTGTGATGTTTGCTGCCAGACTTAACAACCCATTCACCCGGAGTAATTCTTTATCCACATCGACTCCAAATAATGTTTTCATATCCTGCAGGAGCTGCCATTGTAATTACAATTAAAAATGTGATCCCTGCTTTTTTTACCAGTAACACTTTTCCCATTGCATTCAGACAAGAACACCAGCTTTAGTTAAATACTCTGTGAATATTGAAATTAAGCATTTGTTAGGTTATACTTTAGTCAGTTCATTTTTGTTACTGACTTTTCTCTTTTAAGATAAACACATATAGAAGCAAGCCTGTATCATATCTTACCTAAGTGTATCCTACTTAGTGGTTCAGCAAACAAATGGTTCAGGCAGAGGGAAAAGGAACCATGCTTCTTCTGCTCCAGCTTGAGAGGGACTTATTGTTTTGGGCCATCATTGTGGAAATCTGATTACACAGTTTACTATAGTAACATCCTGCACAATTACAGTGAAAGTCCAGGTATCTAGTATTGGGGGGGGGGGAGAAACACTGATGCCAATAAGACCCAGTAACAGCTAATATTAGCAGAAGCTAAATATCTGTATTGGTTGATCCCTGAATAATACCCTCTACAACAATTAATACAGATATCTTTTTCCTCACATCTAAGAAATTGAACATTTTCATTCCTAATGAAAAATATACGTTCAAAAGAACAATTCTGGTAAGGGTATTTACTAATTTAGGCTTTTTTAACCATGGATATTGTACTATAGTGTCCATGATTGAAGTGTCCTTTCTTTGGAGACCTCGCAAGGCTTGTTGGTCGTCTTCTCTTTCAGGGAACTGGGGTTACATCCGTAATCTATCGTTCCCTTTCAATTTGAAGACAACCACCAACCAGTACTTTTGGGAAAAGTATACCAAAGCCATTGTGTGGGAGTATGAGTGGACAGCATATGAGGGACATCTCACTAGCACCAAGTAGTGTTGGTGGTGTGAGTATGCAACCTCAAGGACCCTTGCACCTAATGAAGGCGCAGAGGGATCTACCACATTAAGATGGTAGAACCTGGTGAATGTATGCGGAGTACCCCAACTAACTGCAGTACAAATATCAGTCAATGATGCACCCCTAAAGAGGGCCCATGATTTAGCCACACCTCTAGTAGAGTGCACGGCCAACCTCCCAGGTGGGGGTAGGACGGCATTAATATACGCAGTCGAAACTGTATCCACCATCCAGTGGGACAATCGCTGCTCCGTGAGGGCTTGACCCAGGGCCCTTTCACCATGACAGACGAAGAGCTGGTCAGACTGACACAGCGCTCTCGTCCTATCTACATAACCTCTCAATGCCCGCCGGGCAGAGGGAATTCAGTCTCCTATCCTCCTCTGAATCAAAAGGAGGGGGATGGAAAGCCTCTAGTTCCACTGATTGATTCAAGTGAAAAGCCATAATCACCTTAGGTAGGAAAGCGGGGTTCGTGAGCAATGATACCCTGTTTCCATTGTCCCAAATACGCATACAGGAACTGTGCACTGACAGAGCCTGTAGCTCACTGACCCGCTTAGCGGAGGTGATGGCTAATAGAAAGGCTGTTTGCATAGAGAGATATTTCAACTCTATGGAATGTATAGGCTCAAACGGGGCCTTAGTGAGAGCCTCCAGTACCACATCTAGACTCCATTCGGGGAGGGTGTCCTTAGGCGGACTTAACCACCGAGCATCCTTCAGAAAACGGGTCACTAGTATATGAGCGCTTGGACACTGAGTCAATGGCGACATGGAATGCAGATATGGCTGCTAGGTACACTTTCAATGTAGAGGGGCTCCACCCACCCAGATCTTGCAGAAACAGCAAAATAGTTGCTTTAGGGTAATAAATGGGGTCATGACCTTTGGTCATGCACCAATTTTGTAAATACTTACACTTACAACGTACAACACTCTTGCGAGGAAGCCCTAGCGTTCTGCAGTGTACTGACAACTGCGTCTGAGCGCCGTAAGGCGGACAGACAGTCCCGTTCAGGGGTCAGACCCACAGTTGGAGTCTGCCTGGTTCTGGGTGCCAGAGGGTGTCTTTCGCCTGACTGAGGAGATCCATGTGCAGCGGGATCTCCCAAGGCTGGCCCTGCAGCAGCTTGCAGAGATTTGAAAACCAGAATCTCCTGGGCGATCTGGGGGCCACCAGGAGAACTGTCGGCTTGTCTCTCCTGACCTTCTCAAGGAAGGCAGGGAGCAGCGGTATCACTCGTGGGCTAGGGCGTCGACGCCTAGTGGACCTCCACAGCCGTGGAGGGAGAACCACAGGGGACAATGGGTCATCTCTGCTGTGGCAAAGAGATCAACGTGGGCTTCCCCTAAGCGTTCCCAAATGCGCTTGTGACAGAGAAAGAATGAATCTTGGTTATAAATCTCCCTCCTGACCTGTGAGGCACTGTGTAAAGGGACTGGATGGTCTGACAATTCATTCCAGGGAAAGGTGGAAGTCGGCCATCTAGAAAGCGGGTGGAGCCACGGTACACCAAGTCATCGCCTCAGAAGGGAAGCGATGTGGCAACCGCGGATTGCAGGAAAAATGGTTGCACTCGCTAACCACGGGGGCGTGGCTGACGGTACAAAAGGGGAAATGGCTAAGCGATCTGTTCCTTTGTTATGGTTGTGAGAGAACCGCTGAAGGAGAACCAGTGATAAAAGTACCATGAGTGTTTAGTGTTTGTTTGTTTTGTTGTTTCTAATTATACTCTTTTGTTGTTATTAGATGGCTAACACGTACCAGGAGCTGTCGCTTAAGGCCAGCACCAACCCGGGCAACACTTCACAACTGTACACGAATAATTTGTATTTCACCACTTGCACATTAGCACTGACTCTGGACTTGTGATCGTGTGTGTGTGTCTTTGTGTGTATTTATACCATGTATATTATTTGGGGACCGTAACCTGTAGTTAAAACATTGCTGTGTATTGCATGGGATTATTATTTATGGTTGCAACAACCTGGATTACCTCCACCAAACAAAAATAAAAGAACTGTTTGGACCGTGAACTTTGTTGTCTGTCTTCTGTTAAGCACTGCACCACCGCTACACCTGTGCACTACTTACCACTTTGCCACAGCACTGCACCACCTGAGGGTGCAATCGCCATTCTGACGGGTGAGGGCCCTCCCTCGAGAGCATGTCCGCTGCCCAGTTCACCACTCCCAGGAGATGGACAGCCCAGAGGAAAAGTATGTGCCTCTGTACCCAGATCAACAGGCAAAAGGCTATGCAGTGTAACCCCAGGGATCGAAGCCCTCCCTGGTGGTTCACGTATGCCACTACTGACATGTTGTCCATGCGGACAAGGACATGTCTGTTCTGGAGCACAGGAAGGAAATGTTGAAGCGCGAGGTGGACCGCTCTCAGCTCCAGCGCATTTATGTGCGGGGATGTCCAGTGGCCGACCAGAGCCCACGGACTCCACTGCTTGCCCAGACTGCACCCCACCCGGAGCTGGATGCGTCTGTCGTCACCACTTGACAGCTGTGTATCACTCCCATCCTTACGCCCTCGCTCAGGTGAGAGGCTTGCCTCCACCAGCGTAGGGCTTCCCAGAATAAGCGAGACAAGATCAGCCGACAGTGTATGTCATGCTTGGGGTGTAGCCGAAAGGCATTGAGCCATGCTTGAAGCGGGCTCGATGTGGAGTAGCCCCAGTCGGATGGCTGATGAAGCTGCGGCCATCAGACCCAATAGTCTTTGACACCACACCAATTGTACTGTGAACTCTTGTTGAAACAGGGCCAGACAGTTGTGAATGGCAGCTACTCTGTTGTCCAACAGGTAGGCTCGCTTCCTGAGGGAATCCGGCCGGAGACCCAAGTAGACCGTATTTGCACCAGTATTAAATGGCTTTTGGCATCATTGAGGGTGAGACCCAGTCTCGTCAGATGCTCTGTAACTATAGCTGTGTGGACCATTGCTCCTTCCTGTGACTGGGAACATTCGTCCAGGTAGTTGAACTCTCTGATCCCTTGCAGCCACAAGGAAGCTAGGATGGCATTAATGGAAAACTCCCCTGAAAGGTGAAGCGGAGATATTTCCTGTGCGCTGGACGAATAGGAATGTGAAAATACATGTCCTTTAGGTCCACTGTTACAAACCAGTCCGCTAAGTCGCTATGGCGGAGTCCACCGACGGAAACTGTGCTAGCTTGTGAATGTGTGGTTTGCAGTGCTCAGGGGTACAGGTGATGTAGGTGCTCCAACAACGACAAACACAAAGTTACGGTTCAAACAATCCTTTAATTCAGTCTCCTTCTATGTTTGAGACCGTTAAATAATAAGGCTGGCTCTACCCAACAATGGGTATATAACAAAAGGGGTTTGCAGTCCCGAAATAATAAGACAAACACTGACACTCAACACAGATACAAAACACGTCTCCAGATGGTGTGTGCTCTTTGTGCAGGTGCGGTGCTTCCAGCAGTGGTGGTCTATTTAGAAGTGCGCTCTTAGTGCTGGCTTCGTGCTGCAGCTCCCGGCTTCGTATTAGCCATCTGACAAAGACAAATACCCACAGGTTACAAATAAACAAAACACTTCGCTCACGTTTGTTTCCTCCAATTAACCACAACAAAGGAGCCGATTATGGCGTCACGTCCCCCTAAAGTACCCTCAGCCCCGCCTCCTCCGATAGCTAGTTCAATCACGTCTCCTCCAATTCATGACTGCAACTTTGCTCACGACACTAGGACGCTGCCCCCTTCCTGAATGGCTGACTTCCTTGGAATGAACTGCCAAACCATTCAGTACGAGGCACACAGTTCCTGTTGTACAGTGCCTTCACAGGTCGAGAGGGAGAATGTTGATTCGGATTAATTCGCTCTCTGTCACATAGCCCCATCGCCTCTGCACCTTCCAAGGAGGCCAGTGCGGCTGCGCTCTTGGACACACTGGGCGGCAAGGCCGGGTGGTGCCAGAAGGATTTGACCTCCTCCAGAAAATCCAGGAACACTGGAAAAGGCTCGGGGGTCGGAGCTTGCGCTGGTCTGAAAATAGACTGGCGCTGTTCAGGCACTGCCTTCCAGGGAACCTGGAGGAAGTTAGAGGCTTGCTTCATGAGCGCCCAAACTGAGCTTGAGGGAGGGGCCGCATCAGTCTCTGATGCAAACTCAGAACTGAGGCCCATCTTCTGGGTCGTCTCCTGGACCTCTGGTTCTGGACGCCCCATCGAGTCTCCATCCCAGGATGCCTTGATGGATATGGCATCGTGCTCAACTACGCTCATCGCTTCATCTCGCTCTGAGACGACCAGGGTGACCACCAGGGTCGGATCCGGGGCAATTGCCAGAGGCGGAGCTGAAGCAAGTGTCGGAGGTGAAGCCGAGGCAGCTGGGCTAGGTCTATGCATGGTTGGTACCAGTATTTTAGACAAACTACACCAGGGGCATTTCTTGATCCTTACCCCCAGCTCTCTTTCATCCCTGTCTGATTACACATAGATCCTAATAGGCTTTAAGTTCTTTCGAGCCAATATGCCCCATGTTATCATGCAAGCTGCTACCCAAATGTGGCATCTGAAAATGGCTGAGCTCTGAGCAGCACAGCAGTTCATCCAGTTGTGGAAAACGTGAAAATGGATACCTGCCTGGACCCTCTCTGCTAATCTTGTACTTGTTCTGATTTGAACCCCCAACCTTACCGATGGACAGCCCAGACGATAACCGATCTCAGACCAGTTCACTAGAGAACAGTTCTGACCAGACCAGTTTCAGATCAATTCTGTTCATACTGTTTTTATTTAATTTGTCAATCAAAGGGGTCTATTTGTTGTCATTTCCATGGCAACAAAACATATTTTTTATTGAGACAGAAAATACGAAGTTTGCAAAATTTAAAATAAGCCAGAAAAAGGCAAGAACAATAAAATAAATAAACATGAAAAGTATGACATTGATAAAAATAAATAAATAAATAAATAAATAAATAAATAAATATCCCTGTCCTTAATGAGTCACAGAAAAACTGCAGTCAGGTCTTTACTCCAGGGAAATCCAAAAAGGTAGATTAATTCACCTATTTGTTTTTGGAAAGGCAAACCTGTAGCACATAGCCTATTGTTTTATTTTATTTAAAAACAAAATATTTGTTTTATTTTTTTCGCAACGCAAAATATACAGTGCAAACACATTACATGATTAAAGAATGCTCTTTCACATTTTTCAAGCCAGAATCGTTGTGAAACCTGTAACATGACTCCTTGCTGTTATTGGTTGTGACTCTGACGAATAGTATCTAGATTTGAGCTAAAACTCCCATCACACAAACATTCACCCAGCATGCTCGAGCTGCAAAAAAAGGGAGGCGTGTTACACATATGGGAGTGCAAGCATTAATTCCAATTCTTCTTGCATCAGATATGGAAGTTTCATACAGAACGAAGCTAAGACGCTCAAGCGGTTCGGCCTCAATATAATATTAAGTGCTGCTTTTGATAGCATAATCGGCCACATCAATAATATCGGCACTACACTACAGTGACGTTGACTGAAATATCTGTACTGCTCGCTATAAGTAAGTGGCTTCTATTTTTTTTTTTTTTTTTTGACATTGAGAACGAGATGTCACTATTTTTAAGACAAGCTAGCAGTAGAGTGTCAAGGTTTTATTTTTGTTTTACCATGTTATATTGGCTTCCATTTTTCTGTTTAACCCAGTGTATTTTGTTTCTAGTTATTTTTTTTCTTATTATTTTTTAACTTAATAAGAACAGAAAGACACCTATATATAGTTACTGCCTGGATAATGCTATCTCAAATAGACCTAAGTAATCTTGTTACATTTTGGTATACTGGAAATTCGTATAATGTCCTTTTGTAGAATTGAGCGTTATCTTAAATCACATACCGGGATTAATCTACTTCGGCTACAGTTTTGGAAAAAACTCGCTTTCCAACCCCTATTGGTATCTGATTGGACAAAACCTTTTGGCATAGCGACTAGATTCTTCTTTGATTGGAGTACTAATCTGCCAATCACTGACGCATGCTGTAGTTACATGACCGGTTCCATGTTAAGTGTGCCACGCGATTGGCTGGCTGCAGTTTTAAGTCTTATTCAGATTGGCTGATCAGGCTGTCATTCTGATTCGACTGTCAACCTTAGAGGTTTATCTGAACCAGCTTTTCACTGCATTCATAGTCAATGTATGTTTTACTCGTACTGCACAGGAACTTAATATATACAGGCAACGGTATCGTATCATACATATTTACCAGGTAAGTTTGTTTTAATAGCTAGTTAAAAAAATAAAAAAAATAAATTCATTAATTAAATTAAATTAAATAACCTGATTGTTATTTGTTGATGCAATTTACAGAAGCCATGTATTTCATGGTTAATTGAAGGAATACAAACATAAACCGCTTGTTGTGAAAAGAGATGCTAGTTAGACTACTACACGGTTAATGTGTGAAAGTATTAATTGTAACCTTCAAGTTAATGATTCTGGTTGCACAATGTTGATTGAAAGGTTCGGGCAGTGACGTCACAATCTGTGTCTGTGCGTCAGTGGTAGAAGCAGCAGGGTCGTTCATAAATCCAAAGAGGCACTAAAACACACACACACACACACGAAGCGCGGAGTAACACATTTTGTCAAGTTTTTTGGAAGGCTTCATTGTGCAGTACTGTAGCTGCAACCTGCTGTATTGCCATCTGTTATTTTCAGGTTTATTGGAAACGTAGGTTAAGACCGAGCATAAGTAAAATCTGTTTTTTTAAAGATACTGTTAGATCTCCTACTAGCAGCTGATGAGGTAATAATACTTACAGGTAGTATACAAAAAAAATGGAAACACCAATGTAAAGTCACTTAATAGGGCGTTGGGCCACTATGGTAACCCGCTCTGAGGAGTTCTCGGCGGACCGTTTTTGATGAAACTGGTAGCTCGCGCCCCAGGTTGAAATTTGCAGTCAATTGATCTGCAGTTGCTCGTCTGTTTTGCCTTGCACTTCGAATTAATGCACGGATATCACGATCCTGGAGTATGCGCTTCCGCCCACTGTTGCCCTTTGCTGATGATGCCTTTCCCTCGGAGTTACATGCCGACATCACCTTAAACACCGTTGCTCATGAAACATCAGCAAGTTGAGCTGTCTTGGTCACTGAAGCTCCTGCCAAACGCGCCCCAACAATCACCCCTCTTTCAGCGTCACTGAGGTCTCCTCTTGCAGCCATGCTAGCCATAATTATAGGCAACCAGGCCTGTCCAGCATTTTTATGCATGACCCTAAGCATGCTGGGATGTTATTTGCTTAATTAACGCATGATCCACACGCTCATGCTTTCAATATACTTGGTGTCCCTCATTTACTCAGGTGTTATACTTACTGTACCTGCGTTGAAACTGTATGGGTTTCGTTTTGCGTCCAGCCTTTGTCTTTCCAATCAATTCAGTGGACTGAGATGCCAGGTCGTTACAATACCTTGGGATTAAAGAGTAAGTAGCGGGGTTCCGAAAAATACCCCATTATCCGCCCCCACGTGTTGCTACAACTGTACAACTGTTTAAATAACATAATTGTAATTTTCTATTTTCATTGTTAACATCCTGACAACCTTTTACACTTATAACTTTAAAGTCTGTTTCAAAGCTCTTTTCAAACAGTCTACACGTTATGGGCCGTTGCCAGCTGCAGCGGGCAGATGCTGAATTAGCTTCGAATTTTATGCCATTTCGGCATCTGCCCGGTCAGTTCGTCAACTGCCCACAGCCACCCGGGCTGATGGCGAAGAAAGATTTTTAAAAAGCAAAAGCGCACCGCCACCAAGCCACCCATTGCAACGTTTATTTAAATAACTTAATACTTTCTGACAACGCTATGATAACAGAACTAAACAAAATATCAATGCATAGTTTATTTTCATCAGGGGATAGATATATAGGTTAGAGTAAGTGGGGTACAATACAGATTTCTGAGCAGAGTTGCATTGTTTGAATGAGAGATCATTCAGTATCAGCAAGAGACGAATAATCACAGTTAAGTTTAAACGTGTAAAAGCCACCCAGTTAAATATAGTTACCTGTAACTCAGGAAGAAGGCAGTGCCCAAACTAATTTCATAGCAATCTTAATTAATCATTAATCAACAGCATAAAGTTTGTATTTTTCTTATTTAGAAATATGAAAGAAACTTTCACTCAGAAGAAAACATTTTCTTATAAAAAGTTTAGTTTTCGTTGTGTAGAAAATATTTTTTACACATTCAAACAGTATTATTTCATGTCTAACATTAGTTGACATCAGATCTCAGACAATTAGACATTTGATTCAGTCGGTCTAATGATTAAATAAAGTTATTTGACTGACCAACTATTATTGAGAACTGCAGTAGATACCCAGGGGGTCAACACTGCTGTGTTACTTTCCATTAGCCTTTCATTTGTTTCAACAGGGCGCAATAAAGTTTTTCTTCGCCATTCACCATCATATAACAAAACTACACATGCTCTGGCTTTTCTGTTCCGTACCACATCATGCATCATTATTGCTGTGTTACCTGTTTGACAATGTGGTCAATAATCCTTACACTATCAGTGCAGAGCTTTGAAACAGACTTTGAAGTTATAAGTGTAAACAGTTGTCAGGATGTTAGCAATGAAAAGAACAGTTACAGTTATTTAAACTGTTGTAGCAACACGTGGGGACATATATCGCTGTATTTTTTGGAAAGCTAGTGAACTTCTTTCAGCCTGCTTTTTTGCTGTTTGTTGTACCATGATATTTTGCAACCCTGTTAACAATCATACTTGCTGCAGTAGCATGTATGTTGGAAGATTCTGACATTGACAAAAAATCTTGCAATTAATCAGGAAAGGACGGTGGCCCTGAAGTGCAAAACACAAATACAAATCAAAAAATACAAATCAGAAAACGCAGGCTCCCGAGTGGCGCATCCAGTAAAGGCGCTCCACGTGGAATGCAGGATGTGCCCTATAGCCTGGAGATCGTAGGTTTGAATCCAGGCTATGTCATTGCCGACTGTGACCGGGGGTTCCCAGGGGGCGGCGCACAATTGGCCGAGCGCCGACCGGGTAGGGAGGGCTTAGGTCGGCAGGGCAATCCACGGTTCACCGCGCACCAGCGACCCCAGTGGCTGATAGGGCACCTGCAGGTCTGCAGTGGAGCCGTTGAGATCTGTGTTGTCCTCCAGTACTGTAGATGTGATGGCTTCACTGTGGATCCGCACTGCGAAAAATGACGGCTTGATAGGAACACGGGGATTTTGGAGGATGCGTGTTTCGGCCTCCGTTTCGAAGTCGCTGGGGGTTGCAGTGGTGAAAACTGGGGTAAAAATCATTGGAAATGACTAAATTAAAAAAACAAAAAACAAAACAAAGAACACACATCCAAATGAAAAATACAAATCAAAAAACGCAAATACAAATAAAAAAATACAAATCAAAGAACACACATACAAATGACAAATACAACGCAAATACAAAAAGCCCACAATGCAACAGAAGTAACGATTGAGGCCACTCCCCCAGCACTCCACCTGTTTCTGGAGAAGTGGAAGCTGTTTAGAAAGCGTAACTTTGTTGGCTGTGGTATATTCCTGTCGGTGTTATAGTAGTTGTCATAAGAGTGATGTTTATATGTTTGTTTCTTTATATAAACAAAGAGGGATTAAGGTTAATAGTAATCCCCTGGGTTTTTTTTTTTTTACAAATAATTTCAAGCAGATTACAAGCTGGCTTGCTTCCCATGACACTATCAGTGCAGCAGATGGAAAATTCCAGCTCCTTTACTGTATGTTAGAGCCCCAGCATTTATAATCATCTCAATAAGATTAATGAATGGCTTACTGTTTTATTAACTGCCTTTGTTGTTTTCCCACTTGTCTTTCAGAAAGCGTAGTAAAATAGCTGCTTTTCGAGACGTGCTCAAGGTGTTTTCCTCCGGGTGTCTGCACAGGGCTGAGTTATGTCAGCAGCTGCACTTTTGAACTTGGTCAGGTCTGGTGGATTCCAAGTGAGAAGACGAGTGCTGCTGACCTCCCGAGTTCTGAAAGACGACACGCGCCTGTTCCGCACCAGCTCCACCCCTGAGCTTAGCTCCTCCAGGTTTGATCCCGACAGCAGTGGCCGCCCCACCACCTGGGACAACTTCGGCATCTGGGACAACCGCATCGACGAGCCCATTCACCTCCCCTCCAGCATTAAGCATGGCAAGCCCATTCCCAAAGTGAGTCTGTCGAAGGTGGGCTGTGCCTCGCAGATCGGCAAGCGGCGAGAGAATGAGGACCGGTTCAAAGTGGCCCAGATGACTGACGCCATCCTCTACTTTGCTGTATTCGATGGACACGGTGGACCAGCGGCGGCCGACTTCTGTGACAAATACATGGAAAAATACATTGCGTAGGTGATTTTAATGCATTGGTTTTCTAGCCAGTCATTCACACCCTGTAGGTGATTTGTTCTGCCTGGTGTGTAAAGTCAAGAATGCTGCCTTGTAAAGTTAATGGCATTGTTGCATGTTAATTGATTTAACAATGTATTGATGATCTGCTAGAAGGTCAGTCACTGTGAATGACTCATATTGCTCTAATGTGGCTTTCTTTCTTCCTTAGACTTTTCTTCATTTTTAAAAAAAAATAAGTAATCATATCTCCCTGGTAAATGTAACAATGAAGTCTTTTAAACACAGAATATTCTTACGTCACTTCCAAGTAAATGATTATATCGTAGTCATTGATAATATATATATTTTTACCTTCTAATATTTCTGCTGTAGGGATTACTTGGCTGAAGAAGATAACTTGGAGCTGGTGCTGACCAAAGCATTCTTGGAAATAGACAAAGCATTGGCAGAGCATATACACCTATCTGCAAATGGTAGGTATAATAATGAACACACTGGAGACTGATTGCATAATATTAAATGACAAATAATGAAACAATACAATCGGTTTTCTGTAAAAACACTGCATTTACATTGGAGTTAGTTATAGATATGCATGCTGTTTTAGTGAAGTATTGACAAAACATAACCCCTGCCATACTAAAAGTGTTAACATTGCATTTGTACATAATTAAAAAAAGAGTAGTTAAAAATAATAGAAATATAAAATTTGTTGTACGGTAATTTCAGTAGTACATGAAGAGGCTTCTTTCTTTCAAAGTCTCCCTTTTGTAGTTTCACTGCTCGTTGCACATTTTCTGTTAGCTTCACTGACGGGAAAACCACGAGAGAATCTAGTTATAGTTGGCATGAATAATGACAAGAAGAGATTTCCTCTTTAAAAGAAAAACAAAATAGCACCTACAGTGCTGAGACCCAAACTGTGACACAACACACAGCAGTAGCATTCACTGCGAGTTACTAGCTCAGTAATTAACAAAGCAACTTTTTTTTTCTTGGCACAAAGGCTATTCCAGATAAAATGAGTCATTATGTTGTCTCCGTTTCCACGGTTCACCACACTTCTTTAGCATTTAACATTGCTAGGTTTTAAAAAAAGGTTTTAAAATTGTAACAGTAAAAAACAAATTTGAAAAAAAAAGCATTTATCTGACGCATCTTTTATGATGTTACTTCCCAGGAAACGGAGGTAAAAGTTTGCAGTTGGTGCAGCGTGGCTCTGATCCCAAAGCAACCAAAAACCGTTGTGCTTTGTATTGTTTCATAAAGACGTTTTCTATGAACAATCGATCAGTGTTATTGATAATCTGTTAAAACCAATCATTGTATTATCCAATTTACATGAAAATGTTTTGATATTGACATAAAACAATCAATTTTGCTTTCAATGCAGGGTGCACATATGCCTCTCTAATACAGTCAGCTAAAAACATATGACTAGATCGATGCAGTTTCCACAAACAAACTCTGTTTAATAAACAGTGTTGCTAGGCAACGACCAAGGCAGTGGATAAGGCAATGCTACCCAAACCAAAACCAAAAAACAGTTATGGACCTCCCACATCAAACCATTTAAACACCAATGACCAGTTCTGTCATAATTCTACACACTTTCACTTATAAACTGTACCTAATATTGCATTATCAGCTAATCCAATTATCATTTTCTAATCAACATTATCACAATAGTCCCAGTCCAAACTGTGCCAACAAACATTTCAAGGCACGTATTTTGTTTGATATTAGGGGAATAATAGTAATGTATACTGTAGTGGCAAAAACTACAGAGGAAAAAGCAATTCAAAGCAAGAAACTGAACAAGGGCTGTCTTCACGCAACAGTGAACGATCATGTTTCTTAAACTAAACATGAGTTTTGTTTTGCAAAAGAGAAATGGATAACATTTTCTGGGTACCCCCTGGTCAAACGGCATTGCATGACTCTATTAAACTATACCAATCTAAGTGAGTAGTGTTTGATAACATACAACAACTGAGCTTGCTAAACTTAAATTAAGAGGTGCACTCAGGCGAGCAGCCCAACCCATTTTAAACTCAACAATCAATGTCCATTTTATCACTGGAATAGTTTTTATTGTTGGAAGTATTAATAGTAGCTACACTTGGTACTTTAGATAACACTATCCCATCATTGATATTACTGTGGTGTTTACCATGATACATTTTATCCTGCAACACTGGGGGATGCTATGTATGGGAGCTGCATTTTTGATAATACTGTAGGCTGTGTAGATGTAATACATGTTAATTTCCATCTCAACTTTTTTGTAATGTTGATTTACATTATGTATCAGGACTTTAAAAAAAAAAAAAAAAAATTGAAAGCACTTTACTTCAACTACTGTGTAATTAAACTTTAATCCATAACTGTGAATATGTTAAAAAATATTCCAAAGTGCTAAACTGTTCTAGAAAACACATTTTGGAGCTCTTATTGCTTTAGCCTCTGGTGTTGCAGGTGGTTTTCTCATGTTTGGCTGCTACTCCGTCGTGAATTGTCCTATTTGCCTCTGTGTACGTGTTATTTGTGGCAGAGCTGCTGACCAGCTTACAGTCACTGGAGGCCCTGGACACTTTTTTGCTGGGCTTCAGTGGAAGGAGACCTGCTTAATTTTATCCCAGGTGAAGGAGTCCAGCGGTTCCTAGTCTGGACTACTGGAAGGTTCCTCATCTTTTCTCTCTCTCTCACACTTTAGTTGAGGTGACACATGCAGTAAAAACTGTGCAGTGAGTGTTAAGATCTCTTGAAAAACAAATAGTTTTGTAGTGTCAAATGTCAGGGAATGATACGTTTATTATTAATTTATTTATGTATTTTATTATTATTTATGGTATTTAAAAAAAAAATCATATGTTAATTTACTTAACACTTTAGATACACCTTTGAGTTGATAAAGCTCCAGTAGTTCTAGAAACTGCCTTACAGCTGTTCTTTATCTCTTACTGCTGAAGCTGCTGCTGTCCTAGTTTTAATTTACACTGCAGCACTTAACCTTTCCCTGTTTTTCATTTGCTTTGAACAGGATTAATGCTGCACAGACATACTGTCAAAAATCAATTGCAAGAATAAATATGAGTCGGCCAAATGAAATACAAAGTGAGCCAAATGGCTCTGGTCACCTGATAGATTCACACTTGCACAAATAGGCAACAACAAAAGGCTCTATAGACATTAAGCATGCCATATACAAGTAAATATTATCATAAAAACCCTTGAAATATGTGGCTATGAATACAGGCCAGACCTAGAATGAGCATACCCCTGGCTATTTCATCCTAGTGCCTGATGGTTTGTTCCATGACTGCCAATGGTAGCAACAGAAGAGTAGCTATTTCATGGAAAAGGGGTAAGCAGTTTATTTAAGCTACTTGCTGGTACATTGAAAAAAGGCAAGCACTGTGCTTTTAAGGTAGCACAAAAATGTTCAGTCTTATTTACATATACTGGTATGCCTTCATTAACATACTGTTAAAGTCAAGTTAAAATGAATTTGCATGTATCACTTCCCACAAATAAATTTTCGTTTGGCATGCAAAAATGTATTTAAAAAAAATTGAGAAACGTGTGATATCTGACACAACTTTGTCAGTTATCAATCCACACATTTACACAAACAATGCTTGCCTTCCCTGTTAAACTGGTACCAAAATTTTTTTTTCCCCAGCATATTTTACTTCCAGTTTCTGGTGCCCATACATTTGATATATTTTCAATACATTTGAAGAATGTGGTTTCTTACAAGAGATGAGTAAAAAGCAGCTTTATGAACAAGCAATGAAATATTGGCAATTGGCAGTTTCTATGACAACAATCCACAAACAATTTTAGTTAAGTCATTTGTTGCCCTTCCAAAAAGATCTAAGCTACCCTTGAATGATAACCCATTTTATTTCCTTTTCTTCTGCTCTCCTTTCACTCTTGTTTACTGAGTGAGAGCGACACTGTTATTGCTGATGTTAACATTGTGAAGTGGCAGCAGTACTCACTGTGATATTGATCTTAGAAGAAAACCTGTCTCGTGATTTATTAATTGCTCATTTCAATGTAGGTCCAGGGGTGGCTTTAGGTAAATCCCACAGCTTCTATGTGCACTTACCTAGCTGCAGTTTCATATTAACCATCATTGTTACTCTGTCCAGCTAAAATTATTATTATTATTATTATTTGTTTATTTAGCAGATGCCTTTATCCAAGGCGACTTACAGAGACCAGGGTGTGTGAACTATGCATCAGCTGCAGAGTCACTTACAACTACGTCTCACCCGAAAGACGGAGCACAAGGAGGTTAAGTGACTTGCTCAGGGTCACACAATGAGTTAGTGGCTGAGGTGGGATTTGAACCGGGAACTCCTGGTTACAAGCCCTTTTCTTTAACCACTGGACCACACAGCCTCCATGAACAACACATTGGGCCCGACTTTGGAAAGGGGCTTCAGTTTCAGTGTCCACCTTTTAGTCTGTTTAAAAATATCCTCCTATTTTCTAAAGTAATCCTCCGTTTTACCCGCCATTGGATTGCATTTCATGCATAATGTTCTGTAGCTCTTAGGAGCTTTAAATTAATAAGTAATGCTCATTTAAACTGTAATCCGCCATAAAAATGGTTCTGGTTCAAATGTGTAAGCAATTATTATTTTATTATTATTTATTTCTTAGCAGACACCCTTATCCAGGGTGACTTACAATTGTTACAAGATATCACATTATTTTTTACATACAATTACCCATTTATGCAGTTGGGTTTTTACTGGAGCAATCTAGGTAAAGTACCTTGCTCAAGGGTACAGCAGCAGTGTCCCCCACCTGGGATGGAACCCACGACCCTCCGGTCAGTCCAGAGCCCTAACGACTACTCCACACTGCAGCAGTGCTATATAAGCACAATAGAAACTTGTCCCAAAACAAACAACAACAACAAAAAACACGCAAAGTCAGAACGCAAATTTAATTTTTAAAATGCTCTATTTTTTCTAGTTATTTTTGTATGTACACTGTAAGAGAATCTGTAAAATTGCATGACAATGTAACAGTGTACAGTAATCTTAACAGATTGTAGTAAATGTAAATTATCACATATATAATATACTGGCAAATGTACTGACATTTACCAATAAAAATGTGTGTGTGTGCATATAAAAACGATCATTACTGTGTCAGCCAGAAGCAATATCGCTATCCACGTTACCAATTACAATAAAGTTACAATATTTTGTTCAAATTAAAGTGTACAAATAGATCACGAAGCAATATTTGTCAGTATTAACTGTGCAATATTTAAAATTAAAAGCAGCTGCTTTCACTCACTCCTATCAAAATTACATCTTGCTCAAGTAATTGTCATTTATTTAGATGCACCAAGAACCAAAAAGTAACTTGTCCGTTAAATAAAAAATAAAATAAAATGTGTAACAAGACTGTGTGCATGTATATGAATTCCATATAGGTGCTGCTGTTCCAGGGAAGTGCACTGTAACTTTATAGGCAAAAAAAAAAAAAACATGTTAAAATTATTAGTTTATTACAAAGCCGACTTTGTTGCAGTCCCAGCTTTTGTACATTTGCTGGAGGTTGAACTGGATGCTTAAAATCGTGTGTTACAGTGGGATATGTGGAAAAGGTTTACATTTGGTAATAGTTACTGATTCATTTAACTAGAAGTCAACAAAAACATATTCTTGGTTTGTAAAAAATATTTCAGTACTATCATGACGTAGGCTATTTACGTTTGACCATATACATTTTATCAGTATATAAAACAAGAAGCATATGGAAAAAATAGTTTTTTGCTTCCCAATTAACTTTACAACAAAGTTTGCTGATGACATTCATAAGTTGTTTTACCTCTCTAGTTTGAATGACTGTGTCAAAAAGAATTGTTTTTATATGTCTGCAGCTTTATCGGAAGTGTACCCAAACTGGAACGGCAACATTGTTTTGTATACAATTGAGCGTTTTACTGCATTAATTTAAAGACTGTTGCTGTTGTACAGTGAAGGTAACAGAAGTGCCTCCTGTAATCATTTAAGCATTAGGACTTCAGTTTGACAGTCCTCTGTTCTTTTTAAGCACCTGCCTCTAGGTTTATGCAAAGTCACATTCATATTGGCAAAAAAAAGAGAATTGAACACCTTTTTTGTTCTTGATTTGGTGATGCACTTCATTCCCCACACTTCGTACTGTGTAGTTCTGCACACATCACAAAGCAGGCCACTTCTGTGATTGGATTTATCCCAAGGAGAAATCATTCTTCCTGCTCTGATCAATTCATTAACATCTTGCAATAACGGTATCTGCTCTTTATTCTGCTATATTTAGCTATAAGTGAACATTTTGTCCTGTTCTATTTTACATGTTTGATAGATACTGATTTTTTTTTTTTGTGGGGCTAAATAAAGAATATTTGTTTTTTTTTTCCTTCCCTAAGTAGTCTCTTGTTCCTCTTTTACAACAGGGCTAAATGATTACGTACTGCAGTTCCCCTGTAATGTTGTTGAAGCTGACACTCTGGGATCCTTCAAGAAGCTGCTTGATGAGATTCTGGGATCAATAAGCTACTAACAACCAAACGAGCAAGATGGGCCGAAGGGCCTCCTCTCGTTTGTAAACTTTCTTATGTTCTTAAATAAACTTTGTTGTGAAAAGTCTTTTTAAAAAGCGATAGCAAAATAAAAGAATGTTAAGTAGTAATAAATGCTTGCTGACGTTGTTTTTTTTACCTCATCCTCAGTTCTGCATTTAACCCTGTTGTAAACATATCCTTTCTAACCAAGACTCCCAGTAGTTTGCATGCCATGTAGTGATTTATTTTGCAGTAGAAACCATGCAGATGTAGTGTTCTGATTTTAAAACCAAATGTTCCTTTTTATTTAAATAAACAATCTGACAGGCTTTATTGTGTGTGTGTGTGATGGGTTGTCTGAGCAGGAATGGTGCTCTGACTTGTGTGTGTTTCCTGGTGCTTGTAGCCTCTCTGCTGACCGCTGGCACCACAGCGACGGTGGCCCTGCTGCGTGACGGGATCGAGCTGGTTGTGGCCAGTGTGGGCGACAGCCGGGCCATGCTGTCCAGGAAGGGGAAGGCCTGCAAGCTGACGGTGGACCACACTCCTGAGCGGAAAGATGAGAAAGAAAGGTATGTAAGCAAACCAGGCCCATATTTTACATTGTATTATAAGGCAGGATGATTAATTTAGTAAGGTCAAAACATTATGCTGTAATTGCACCGGTTTCTTTTAAATTACATAGGTTTTTATACTGTATCTTATTATAGTAAAGTTGAAAAATCCAAGCCATATTTCCTTATCTTCCACTAAATGTGCAGGGGTTGTTCAAGTGGCTTCTTGTTTAGGAAGTTGTGTTGTAAATATGACATAGTAATGTGCTCAGTTACAGTAGTTGACAGTGATTTAATATACTATAAGTTATGATGAGCTAATCAATGCAACGTCCTTAACAGTACATTTTGGATTAAACTTTTTGTAAAATACTATGCAGTTTAGGATTTGTATTTTTCCTTCACTGTGTAAACCTTTACTGACTTAGTAAATCGTATAATGGACTTTAATTTCATATTTTCTGCCACACCCTATTGGTCTGCTCTTAGGTCATTTCTTCCATTGATTCACATGGGCTCTTTGGGCATCAATTACGAAAGGGCGCTAAACAATTACTGTGCATGTTAATGATTTCCGTATTTACTATTGCAATTTTATTCATTATCGCACGAAATAGTGGGCATGTTATGGTGCACACTGGTTTTTGTTGTGCCATCTTATGGTAATCGGCATGAATGTGTGATTTGTATGGTAATGCATGATAATGTATTTAAATGAGCACCCCGCTCAGACTAATGAAATTAGCTGTATTCACATGGTATTTACTAAAGGACGTTAATTTTAATGTGTGGATTAAAGTGAACATTTATTAGTGTGTATGGGAACCAGGCTTTAACCACTGATAGACGCGCTATTTTTCTGGCCTGAAAACTAGTGATGTGCAGTTTGATTTTTTTTTTCTTCTTTTTTTACTGACTCGATTAGTTTGATTCATTCAGTTTAGTGAATCAATTCAACAGATTTGTTCGATTGATTCACTAACGCAGAATAAATACACCTTGCTGAATTACTTGGTTATGAAAATTTGTTTGAACGGAAATCTGGCATCAAGGGCCATTTAAGTTAAGACTGTTCAGTTGGTGGGCCGCATCATTAAAAAAAAAAAAAATCAAAAAAAAAAAAAAAATATATATATATATATATATATAGTAATGTACATGAAAATGTGTATACAAATTGTATGTAGGCCAATATACTACTCAAAACACATTACCCTCACTACATGATTCCTAGTTATCAATAAATATGCAGGCACGGTTTCAATCAATTATCAACATATTACTTAATGTATTTTATACAGAAATAGGCAAATAACTAAGAGCAGTTTTCTTAGAACACTGACAAAAAAACTCAATATCACAAATGTAATATAATGGGAATTAGAAAAGTATTTTATTTCAATGGAAATCTCAAACAGTAAAAAAAGATGTCTGAGTATATAATTGTAAGTCTCAATATTTAACTTCTTTTCCAAAATAACATTTTTAACAGCACTGGAAAAAAAAAAAAGATACGGACAAGCTGTGAAAATCCACAGCACAGCACTTTTCAGAAAAACCTTCTGTTGACTCCATAGCCTCTTTCATTTTCAGTAAACTCAAAATATGTTGCTTTGTGCAGCATGTCATAGTGACGCTGTATGTTATAATAATCTTTCATAACTGCAACCGTTGCACAGCAAATCAGACATATTGCCTTGCCGTCAAAATTATTAATTGAACAAATAATCATCTGGCTAACGATTTTGGAATCTTCTGTGTTCCGCCTCCACCTTTCGCTTCCGTGACATCTCCAACTACTTTTTTGCTACTGATTTTAAATTTTACACAAAGTAAAATAAATAGTTTAAACAAGCCTTCGCTTCGCTATCCTAAATGATGTGTGCTGTGTGTGTGAGGAAACGGATCCTGTGTGTTATTTGATTGGCTATTTTACTACCTCTCTGAGCTGTGATTGGCTTAATGGGAATGTCACTCATACAGTGCAGACTGCACATGTTGAATACCTGCTGCTGAGTGCTGTGTCTGTTGATCGCTTTCGGTCAATGTAAGCAACCTCCACCTTCACAATAAACTACTCACCAAAAGATACGGCTGGACTGCGGGGCTTTTGAGGTCACGATGGGCACGGGTAAGTCTCTGACATTATCGTTCACATTAAATTATCGCACACAATACATATAGTGTGCACGGTACAGTATCTAAATTACCCAAATACTGTGAACGTAAATTAATGCGTTTTTTGTTAGTAAATGAGGCACTAAATTTAGATCTATCGCGCATGTTAGGTTCTCTACTTTACGTGCGCACTTACTTACAAGGGACAATAGAAATGACTACTTTATAAACAAAATACGTAGTAAACACAATTCGAAATGCTGTATGAAACTGCGAACATAAGTAACTTAAATATAAACAATACAAGAAAGCTTAACTGCCAAAGAACGGGAGTTTATTATATGTACAAAACATGCCCCTGTGGGCCATACAATGTAATAAGTAGTAAAATGTTATGAATTTATATTTTCACTAAATGTAATTAAAATTGTATACATTATACGTTTAAAATGTACAACGGCTGTGCCAACAAAAACATGCAAAAATAAAAGTAAACAGCAACTGTTTTTCCTACCGATTTATTGAATACGGTATAATGCCTTCACTAAATAAAACCAGTCTTAAGAAATGCCTTTTGGTTAAACTCTCTGAGCACCAGACACTGAACCCAGGGACTTCCTTAAGAGAGTATGACATTAATTGTAAACAGTATTGAAGCTAAAGAAAGGTAGGGAAATGGCAAACCGGTACATCCCTCAGTTCTGTTTTTTTTTAAGGTTCTTCTGTCATGTGGGATTGATTTATTCACTTCACAGTTCTATTTCTTACTTCTGTCGCTGCCTTCTTTTGTTTCCCAGGATAAAAAAAAGTGGTGGCTTTGTGGCCTGGAACAGTCTTGGCCAGCCTCATGTCAATGGCAGGCTTGCTATGACACGGAGTATTGGAGATTTTGACCTGAAGCGCAACGGAGTCATTGCTGAGCCTGAGACAAAAAGGATTAATGTAAGTCTGGAAAATGTGAACTGTAATTAAAAGGGCAGGGCACACAACAGTCCTGCAGCGTGGTATTTCACCAGGCATTATGTCTCCTGAGGGAGGGGAGAGGGATGCTGCTGTCTTCAGTCACAGTCTAAAATGAGCTATACCTCAATATGAGTGTGTGTACAGCAGCAACACCACATAAACAATGGAATAAAAACTGGTCAAGGACTGCTGGGGGAGCCCTGACTTTAACAAGGTGTGACAGCTCTTCTATATTTAGTCTCCACACCACACAACAACCTAAGCTGCTGGGCTTGAGTAAGTCAAATATTGTGTATATCTGATGAGAGAGTTTTAACATGCATTCCAACACTTCAGTGTCTGAACACTATTGATTTTCTAATGTAATAGTAATGACATTCTGTGACCAGAACTGATGAAAAAAATAGCCGTGTCACTCATACAGTACATGCAAGCACAAACTCGTACTGTATATAGGCTTGAGCAAAATGGATGAGGTTTTAAAATGTATATATTGTAATGTATTGTAAAAAAAATGAAACTGGGTGGTGGAATGTTTGATTGTGTTCACATTTCTTTATCAGACAAGTAAACTACATGTTTGTTTATTTAAAAAGGATATAGAGGCAAGATATATTGGAAATGTGGTGTGCGTGTGAATTATTCTATGGTACAACTTAAAATATATGTGTGGAATCAAACAAGAAATACAGGGCACTATAATGTACAGAGTAGCATAATGTAAATAGATATTTACTGTAAACAAAACAGGGGAACGAAGTAGGCGAAACTCCCCTGACTTTTAAAAGTGTTGTAATGTGCTTTTCATGAAAACGTGGTATCAGAGATATGGATTATGAGTTTGCCTTACTCCGCCCAATTTGTAAACATGTCTGTAATTTCAGCTGCATCATTCTTATGACTCTTTCCTGGCGCTGACGACAGACGGGATCAATTTCATCATGAACAGTCAGGAGATCTGTGATGTCATTAACCAGTGCCATGATCCACTTGAAGCTGCTCAGGTGATCTCTGAACAGGTAGGACACAAGTTTGCTCAGACAGATTTCATTCTAAAAGAATAAAATACAAAACCTAGCATTTCAGTAAACTACTGCACTTAAGTTAAACAGTTAACTGATTAAACTATGCAATGCACCAATAATGATTAACATAGTGGAACAACTTGCATCTAAATTAGGAAACACTAAACAATGAGGGCTTGTGCTAGTGTGGGGAAAAAAGCTCTAGGAAAATAGTTAAATATTAAGTTCTTGTGGCTTGTTCAAATACTAAAGCTTCCACGTTTATTCGGTCATAAATATGAACACTTTCTGTTTAAACGCTTGTAGTTTTGGAACCTTAAATCAGAAATTAAAACCCAATACACCTACAGAAAGGCATTAAGTAGATCTTTCCATTGATGTAATTTATTTTGTTGTGGGGTGATTTTTTTTTTTTTCATATGAGCTACACCCCCCAAAAAATTATCGAAATATGAAAAATTATAAATATTTTTAAAAATTGTCAATTTCAACCTCTTTCCAAGTGTTATATAAAAAACTTAAAGTATATTGCAGCTGCACAATGTTCCAAGGATTTCAAATCTGAAATCAGAATTGAAATATCTTGAACAGTTGCAGAGCTAGATCCTCTGAATGGTAAATGTAAAATAATAAATAACATTTTTTAAAATTGCCAATTTCAACCACTTTCCAAGTTTTATAGAAAAAAACTTAGAGTATATTGTAGCTTCACAATTTGTCAAGGATTTCAAATCTGAAATCAGAATTGAAATATCTTGTACAGTTGCAGAGCTAGATAAGGTTTTGAAATGCATAGTATTTTACAAAAATCAACCTCCGAAATGGCAAAGGCAGACTAGGGTTAAAACTTGGCAAAAAGTGAGACTGGAAACATTATTGCCCTGTTTGAGATACAATTATATATTCAGTATAAAAATAAAGAAACAACACACAAGTTATCAAGTAAAATGTTTATTTTTTTATTTAAAAAAAAAAAATTATATTACAAATAAAACTTTGAAATTAAGAATTTTATTTGGGAGTGAGGGAGACAAAAAAAACCTTCCATATTGTGCTGTATTTATTTATTTTCAAAACTACCCTGCAGTTGAAGTGCTGGGCTGGGGCTCCTGCAGCAGCTCTTTATCAAGGAGGTCAGCCTGCATGGTGTACATGCCCTCGATCTCTTCCTCAGTCAGGGCCCTCCTCCTCTTCAGTGACTGAACCAGATGCTAGAGCTGATTGTCTCCATCCATTTTCTGGCTTACACACACCCACATAAAACATTAAAATAAATACCAAATAATAATAATAATAATAATAATAATAATAATAATAATAATAATAATAATACATATTCTCTTCCATCCTTTTTCACACACATAAAAAAGTAAATTAATAATAATGACTCTTAATACACACACACAAAGTAAAAGTAAACTAATAATAAAATACATGGCTAAATAATAATAGTGACTACAGCTAAATAATGTTTTCTGTTCTTTACACACAGTAAACTAGTAATAAAATACATGGCTAAATAATAATAATAATTACAGCTAAATGTCTTTGTTCTTTACATAGGCTACATACACAACGTAAAAATAAAAACTAAACCAATAATAAAAAAACGAGATTTTTTCCTCATTCTTTACACATCGAATAAAAAAATAAGTTAAGAAAATAATAGATGCATAGCTAAATAATAATGACGAGTACAGATAAATAATGAATCGACTAGAAAAAGTAAAACACAGACGTACACAAACACCTAACTTTGTATCACATGCGATAGACCTATTAGTTTTGCCTTCTGTCCTGAGAAACAAGTTAAAAAAATGGAAAAAAGTCTAAAATAAAAACGTATATGAAATTATAAGAAAGATGTTAAAAAAATTAAAAAAATGTGATGTTGTTACAGTAGTTACTCTTGTCTTTAGCAGTGATAAAGTTAGCCCTGCCCAGCAAGCAAGCGCGCACACAAAAGACATAGCGAAAAAAAAACAAAAAAAAAACACTGCAGATGTACTCAGCACAAAAAAAATGAATATAAAGTTGAAAAAAACAATAACAATATGACTAATTAGCCCAAGTACATACCGTTTAGATGATATGTAGATCAGCACTCTTGGGATTGTAAAACCGGAGATCCACAACTTCGAATCTGCTGTGCACTCAGTCACAATGGAGCCGGCAGAGACTCGTCCTTGTAATCAAAATATTATATGTCCCGCCTACCCTAGCCCTAAACCAATGGTATCATGACAAGCCTCGTAGTCATGGCTATGACCCACACTTTAAAAAAACAAAATTGCTGGTTGGACGGCTGAGATATGACGTGTTTTGTCATCGTAACAAAAGTTACGAAATTACAGCGCGTCGGCAGCTAAGGGTTAAAAAACAGAATTAAAAGTATTCAATCTCTTTTGATTGCAGGTTAATTCATTTTTCATTGTGTTGAGTGAGGAAAGCTACTGTGGAATAAAGGGGAACAATGCAGTTTAAAAATTCCACAGGAAAGGTCTTTGGTGGCGACCTTGGATTTGCAATTATTCACTGATGTGTAGAAAATTGTTGCCTTTGGGCAGTGTGTATGAGGTCTTGGTGATACTTTAGCATAGTCTAATCACCAGAAGGAATGGAAAATAAATATTTCTTTCTCTTATATATGCTTCTTGGATTAGTCTCTTAAAGCTCTTGCCAGATGCATGTAATCTACTAGTTTCTTATATTAGTAAGATCTAGTGGTTTTTATGTATGAAAAGAACATTTCGTGCCCTTTCGTGCAGATTACTCAATTCAAAGTCATTTAGGGGAGGGGATATTTAAATGTCTGTGTCTGCTTACTAAGTAGGAAAAGAATGACTGAATATCGTGGGGAGAGCTTCATGTGTTGCCATGAAGATAAAAACATTTAACAAGAGAAATTAATTCACGTGTTGTCAAGCACATTCTGAATTACGCTGCGCATTAGCTACTTGTTTGCCTGGTTACCTTGCCAACACGCGCGCGCGCACACACACACACACACACACACACACACACACACACACACACACACACAATTATATAAAATATAAGTACAAGTTTTACTACTTAGAATTTATATTTTTGTGTGTGTTTGTGGAACATCTAAAATTTGTTTCATTAACACTAGAACCACCTTTTACAATACATGTTTTTATTTTGAATATAACCTACAATATTCTATTTTTTATATATACAAGCCTGTTGTTATCTCTACTGGACCTAGCAGCCATAACTGCAAAGCTGCAGGCTGCAGCAGCTCAACCTGGATTCTGTGCTACAAGTGACACACACGCAAGAGAAATCCATATGTTATTTTTGTTTTAGATGTACATAAACCTGTTTACACACTAGTTTCTTTGGAAATATATTTTTTTTAATAGTTTTCATTTTTTGAAGTAGTGCTTTATATGTGGTAAGTTAGAAAATAAACCCTTTTATGTTTAATTGTTCATTTAAATACGGCGTTTCTGCTGTGCAGATGTTTGATATGATGTGCTTGAATAAAACGTTTGAGTTGTATCCGATAGTTTGTCTTTAATTTTAATATTGATGATGTTTAAAATGTACCGTGATAATGCCGTTGGCGGTTGTAGGTATGATTATAACTGTGATGGTTCTAGTGTTAAAGTTGTCCATAAATATACAGTACTGTGCAAAAGTTTTAGGCAGGTGTGAAAAAATGCTGTAAAGTAAGAATGCTTTCAAAAATAGACATGTTAATAGATTATATTTATCAATTAACTAAATGCAAAGTGAGTGAACAGAAGAAAAATCTAAATCAAATCCATATTTGGTGTGACCACCCTTTGCCTTCAAAACAGCATCAATTCTTCTAGGTACACTTGCAAGTCAGGGATTTTGTAGGCATATAGTCAGGTGTATGATTAAACAATTATACCAAACAGGTGCTAATGATCATCAATTCAATATGTAGGTTGAAACACAGTCATTAACTGAAACAGAAACAGCTGTGTAGGAGGAATAAAACTGGGTGAAGAACAGCCAAACTCAGCTAACAAGGTGAGGTTGCTGAAGACAGTTTACTGTCAAAAGTCATACACCATGGCAAGACTGAGCACAGCAACAAGACACAAGGTAGTTATACTGCATCAGCAAGGTCTCTCCCAGGCAGAAATTTCAAGGCAGACAGGGTTTCCAGATGTGCTGTCCAAGCTCTTTTGAAGAAGCACAAAGAAATGGGCAACGTTGAGGACCGTGAGCGCAGTGGTCGGCCAAGGAAACTTACTGCAGCAGATGAAAGACACATCATGCTTACTTCCCTTCGCAATCGGAAGATGTCCAGCAGTGCCATCAGCTCAGAATTGGCAGAAAACAGTGGGACCCTGGTACACCCATCTACTGTCCGGAGAAGTCTGGTCAGAAGTGGCCTTCATGGAAGACTTGCGGCCAAAAAGCCATACCTCCGACGTGGAAACAAGGCCACCTGCCTAAAACTTTTGCACAGTACTGTACATTTTGTGTGTGTGTTTTGTACGGCCTTTCTGCTGAAGATTATGTGAGATTAAGTCAGAAGAACTGGATTTTGGCTGCTGAAATCTCGTGAGCCACAAGCACGATTCCTGCTCAGGTTTACATGGGTTTTTACAGCTATTTGTATCGTGAGAAAGCGACTGACCCTGCCCTTAAAGTCGCGCTGCCAAAAGGACGTCCTTTTGCTGTTTCAGGATGTATTCGCGTGACAACGTCACACAGTCACGACTGCAGAGTCGATTTTCACGTGCATGTAAACCCAGCCAGTGAGAACAGTTAGGAAAGTTTGCAGTTGACAATTATAAAACAATTATAAAAAAAAAAATTAAAAAAGCAGTTTTTTTGGTTTTTATTTGCAGGCCCTTCAGTATGGTTCAGAAGACAACAGCACAATCATTGTGGTCCCGTTCGGTGCCTGGGGAAAACACAAGAATGCCGATGTCAGCTTCTCCTTCAGCCGCAGCTTTGTCTCCAGTGGAAGATGGGCATGAAGACCGTTCCACTGTTACCAACAACGTGCAATAGGATCAGTATGCAGTGCACCATATACACTAAGGAGAAACCACAGTTGGGGCAGTTGACCTTAAATACAATTCTAGAAAAAATACATATTATTTGCGAGAAAGGGGACTCAGAGAACAAGGGAACAAATACAGCAAAAAATGTTAAGGAAATGCTTTTAATATATATTGAATAATTTATTTTCAGAAATTGTTCCAAAAAAAGATGACGACACCACAGTCAAAGGAATTTAAATTTATAAATTATGTTGATTTTAATATTCAAAGAAGAACCTGACGCCAGCTAAACCCGTTTAACAAAAAGGTTCTTGGCTGATTTTTACTAGAAGCTAAATATAAAGATTAACCTAAAGTTCACTTAACAAGCAGATTCTTCTCATAAGAAAAGCCTACTTCCCAGTGCACCAAGTATTCTATATGGGAAGATTTGTATGTGCAGTACAGTACCTCTGCAAGTGTTTTTTTTACTATTCCAGTTATGTCATGCCCTGAGTTGTATTGAAACCAGTGGTGTTTATGTACCCAGTTCAGCTGAGTCTGTGGCACAATTACTTATCTAAAGACTGAAGTTATTCTTCAAGCACTGTTTTCTTCACTGACTGTTGAAAAGAGAGTATGATTTGTTATTGTAAAATGGAGCTGGTCTAAAATAGAGGAAATACAGGGTTTAACAAAGAGATCACAAGAAGGTTTTTAAAATGTACTTTAAAAATATTCAAATATTATTTTAAAAAGGTCAAAAAATAGTTTGTGAAATCTCAAGTGCTTTGCATACAGATCACTCATATTTGTGTAATAATAATGTATATATTGATATTTATATTTTTTGTCACTAAACAAAAATTGCTGCTGTTTTTGATTTATTTCTGTAAGTATATGTTTCTTTTAAATGGTAAGCTGCTTTGAAGTAAGAAGTTTTCAATTTGCAAAGGTTGTGCTAGCACAGTATGGCCATGATATCATTAACCTGGTATACCTGAAATGGCTTTGGTTCTAACTGTGTTCAAGCAAGTTTCGTAATGTCTAGCATTACTGCAGCTCTGGTCACAGTTGAACAGGTGTGAAAGTCATAAGCCCAAGAACAAAAATACGCCAAGTACTGGTTAAAAGCAAACGCTTGTCTGTTTCAGACAGGGAAATATGGAAATAATTTAGGCTGTAGGAGCTTAATACAGTACCTTTTGTCGTGAAGCTGTAACAAAATGTGCTCCTCTCGTATTTCACACCTGAGATGAAAGAGACTGTTTCCAGATCTCTCTAGTTTCATCAATTGCGTTGTAATGTATAATTATTTTAGCAATCTGTAAATACAGATATGTGATTGAATTGTTAAATCAGTTTTCAAATGTGTGTACTGTCTTAAAAGGAAAAGTCACTAATAACATATTTTTTGGCTTTACATAGCACAATCCTAATCTCTTCTTCCTAGCTGTGGACCCTGAAAAGATGGTTAGGGGATAGTTAGGACAGTTTAAAACTGCTATTAAAAAAGCAATAGTTTTTGGGGAAAAAAACACATTTCAGATTCTTCTGGATGCTAAATGTGATTGTGATTCTTGCCAGTATCAAAACTTTGAACAGAAAGCATTCATTTATTGGGAGCTTTGTTAAAATCGCATTTCTACATTTTCACAAATTCCTCAATCACAAGAATGTCCTCTGGGTCATTTGCTTGCACACTTCATTAAATTACACAAGCATGGAAAGAAACGCACACACACACAAAAAAGCACAATTACACAATCATTTTTTACATTAAAACCCTCACAACAAACTAATAATAATATCGTCCAATTGGGACAGAAGAGTACAGAGGTCAGACGCTCTCAAGATGAGAATCTTAAAACTCTCAAAAGCAAATAAAGCAATCTAGTCCTATACAAAGAAATTGCTTGTCCGGTCAGCTGCAGCATCTCATTTGCATTGTCCACTGCGTCCGGTATAATGGCATGTGGTTACACATGTTTCAGATCCTGTGTGGGAATCCTTTAGCACATTTTGAATTTGTGGCCAGCCTATGGTGACACTTTAAAACTCTAATAACGTCATAAGGGCAGGACCATTTTAACAAGTCTGTGCAGAAGTTGCACCTCCTTTTTTAAGGTTATAGGTTCTAATTGCATGTTGGGCTACTACTCTCTTCCTCTAGCAATCTTAAAACATAAAATAACATAACATAACATAAAACAGACTAGTCAAAAGGATACATACTATACTTTGATATTGTAATTCTATTTTATTATACTGTATGTAGCATTTAAACAATAAAAAAAACTGCCAAGTCTTCCCTTAAAATGTGGATTATGTTGATTGTACTGTAATAACCTTTCTGAGTTTGATTTTCAACCTTAGCAGAACTGCATGTCTGTACATACTAGACTAAGTGTGCTTGTGCCTTTTAAGATGTGAAGCTATATAATTACAATTAAGTAAGTAACCAAGATTTGTTGCTGATTAATTTGTAACATCCAGTTTTCAGTGTCTGATGGTGGAGGTGTCACAAAATGGCGTGCTTGATCATTTTGTTGTTGCACAAGATTTTCCACTTGGTGCTGGCTGTTCTGAGCATAACAGTGATGTGACATGGGTCAAGGTGGCGTTCTGTACCGAAGGTATACCTTCGCTAGGGGAATTGTGAAAAAAATTAAAGAAATGTGTGTATTGTTATAAATGATTTTAAAATAAAGTTTTTTTAGGCACAGTGGGTGTGAACCTGTGTGATGGTGTGCTGTATCTGGAGCTTCAAGTATTTGTCCACAGTGCTCTAACCTCAAACAAGCAACGTACCATCAATATTTTTCTTCCAGCACATTTAAACAAATAATTGTTGGAAACTGAAATAAGTGTAGGCCTCAAACTTGAATTAGTTGTATAAAGGTCCAATCATTTGAAGCCAGTGAACTGTCGCAACGTAGAACCCCTCAACTGATATTAACACAGAAACTCCTAATTGTAGAAAAGGCTGTGTGGTCTCCAGACTGCAGTAGCAGTGCAGTGACGTTTAAACCCCATAGTGGTGCACTATGTATCACCTTGTGAATGTCAGGCTTGTCCATGAAAACTTCCCTGTTACTGTTTACTGGTGCTCAAAACTGCCTTTGTGTATGTGTGTAGCAGTGCATGTAAAGTACTTTTCACAAAGCTAAAGTAAACATGCACAAGGACACTTGCACACACAGCTGGAATGTTTACATGTTTCCACATGCCGGCTAACATGCACAATAAAACCTGTACATCACCAAATACTGGTATTATTCAGTTTCACAAATCGCCTCAGGCAACCGGACTCCAGGTTTTAACCCTAACCGCTGAAGTTAGTGCAGAACACAGCAATGAAAGATGCTGTTGTTTCCCTGCTGAAACACCAAACAAAGAAAGCCTTTGAATCCATTGCAGTAACTTTACAGTACATAATGGGTGACTGTGCCTAGAAGCCTATGTAGCCATTTTGTTTATCATTAGCATCATACAATGGTTCAAGGCAGCCTGGGGTGCAACACTTTTAGGGGTTCATGATACACTAGCTGTGCTGAAGCTGACAGATGAAGAGTGGTCTCTATGGTGCCTTGTTTCCTTTAAGGTTAAATAACTTTTTTTTTTCACCTTTCCTTTATACAAAATCAGTATAGAAGAAATAGAGAGAAATTTCATTTAAATACTTTTCCACATCCAATGCCCTTAGTCCACCACTTCTTTAAGTGCTCTGACTGCGTGTTATATATTAAATATTGTGTGTCTCTTAAAGAACATTGGTGCCAATGAAACTTCCCCACAGCCTTGTTCAGTGTGTCACTGAAGGTAATGAGGTGGATAGTCTGCCAAACATTTTGTATCGGCTTTGAGCTCCAACTGCTATTCCATTGCGTACGCTGTGTCTAAAAATAATATCTCAAATAAATATCTGGTATTAAGGATCCATGTGACTTGAACTGGATACAGGACCCCTGCTGAGTGGCCCCTTCACAACATATCTCAAATGAGTTGCTTTTGCAAATACAGTAAAGGTGCACGTGGAAGCATTTGTAAGACCTTTGCTGCATATTGCCTTTAAATCAACAATGGTATGCTTCTACAATAAAGCCAAATCACAGCCTGAATAAAAAAAGATTTCGACAGCAGCCACTGTTGTTTTTTAAAATAGATTTATTCTGATTAAGTTTAAAACTAAATATTCAATAGCAGACTGGGTTCCTGTATGGCTATTTCATTTTGTATTGTTTGTTTTCCACAGACATTGATCTTTTTACTGTTATAAATGTATTAAACGAGACGGAGTTGGATTGAGTCAGATGCCAAGATAATTGAAATTAATCCAGCATGAATTGTTTTCTATAGGTATTTTCAGGGAACTTTAGTGTTCTCTCAAAAAGTTGCTAATTTGTGGTTCCCTCTCTTCGTCCTGTTTATTCTGTTATGTGTGAGCAACTTTGTAAAGAATATCATATGATTTCTCTGAAACCTTACTCGGTTCAAAAGAGTAATGGATTACTGGCAGAGGATAAAGGATGAGATGCTGTACAACACTTGTCACTTTTAAAATGTGATTGTGTGGATAATTACCTATCCAACTGCTTTAGAGTAGATTTGCACAGTCTGAGCTTTCTAATCAAATCTAAACATCTTCAGGCACGTCTTCCTCTGGTAATTGGTTTATTCAGAACTCTGCAAAGGCAGGCCATTTATTATTATTATTATTATTATTATTATTATTATTATTATTATTATTATTATTATTATTATTATTATTATTATTCATTAACATCAAATGTTATTTTATAGTACAGTCCCAACAGACAACCCAAGATGAACTACTTATAGCACAGCAGTCCTTCACACCCTTTTTTCCAGCAGAGTTCAGTGCCAACACAGCAGGGGATAAAACAAGGGCTGACTGTTTACTCGTCGTCAGCTTGGATGGTGAAAACTTAAAAACTCAGAGGAACTTAGAGCTTTGCCGGTCACTCTAAGCGCTATCCAAAAGCTGGCTGAAGATATCTTCTTGTAGGGGGTTTAGTTGTTTTATTTTTCATTAAATAAAAACAACTGCATCACACTCAACTACCGTTCTCTCTCCTCTTCTTATCCCGATCCAAAAGCTGGCTGAAGATATCTTCTTGTAGGGGGTTTAGTTGTTTTATTTTTCATTAAATAAAAACAACTGCATCACACTCAACTACCGTTCTCTCTCCTCTTCTTATCCCGACCCATAGCAAACCAATACACCCTCCTGATTCGCTGGTACAGTACTCCCCTGACCTCCCAACTAATAGGCTCTCGTTAACTGTCAGTAAATGTACTGTATTCAAGTCCCCAAAACACACACAAGAGTATAGTGCTGCAGATCGGAGCCTCTCATGGCGTGGTTTCTAAAATGCCTTAAATCATTTAATAAAATATTGCAGCGTTTGTAAAGCATAGTATTATTAATAAAGGCCGTCCTCGTTTAAGGCCCTTAGTCATTTTGATCAATTTCAAATAAATGCCACGGAGCCAAACTGAAGTAATACAGTATGTACTGAATACCTAGTGTAAGAGAAGTGCTTTGGTAGAATATGTTTGAAATATACAAAATATACGCTAACACTAATAATTTTAATTTCGAAAAAACTGAACACCGTCCGTCCCTCCCCCTTCCAGCTCGTGTTAACCAGATGCACATTTCTTCATTCGCCATCTCGACAGCAATGCGCTGTATAGCGTAAGCTATATCGAAAGAAATGTCTCGCAACCCCTCTGCTGTTTGGGATTTTTTTTTTTTGTTAAATGCCCAGACAACCAAAAAAAAAAGTTGAATGCAAACTGTGCAAGCGTTTGTTGATGTATCATGGAGGCACATCATTTACAGTTCATTTTTATTTAAAAAAAATAATAATAATTAGGTTTTATCTGGGTTGGGAACTAGAAAAGAAATATATTGATAATATCACTTAATACAACTTAAAATTAACCGACCTAAGCTATAGAAAATGACCCACGACATACTGCATGTATAGTACTGTATTAGTTTAAGCGTGTAGAAAAATCAACAATGTATTGGAAAACAAGTCGTTTAGCGCCATCTAATGGCCAGTTAAGGTAATATTAATTTACCACATTGGGTGAACCGTTGTTAATAAATGCTTGTATTTCAAGCTTTACAAAGGCTCAGAAGTGTCTGTGTTCTCTAGTGCAGCTATTGACAACATTCAATGCCTTACAGAAGTACTAGGTTACACAAGAATGTCCTATCAAACATTTACACTTATGGGAAGGAATTTGGTTGAATAGCCCTAAAATGAATGCTGTGTATTATGAACTATATATATATATATATATATATATATATATATATATATATATATATATATATATATATATATATACAACAAATAATGTATTTAATATTCCATTGTAATCAGATCGATATGATTCATATACCTGTGGCCACAAGATGGCAATATTAAACACATATTTACTCTGTGTGTGTGTGTGTGTATTATAACTTGCGTATTGTAACTTGCATCCTTATACCCTTATATTTCTTTATGTATTTATATAATTATGCTCAAACAAACTGTGTTGTTTGAACTCATATCAACAAAAACATAATTGCATGTGTTTCAAAGTAAAATGCTTTGTGATGTTTTTCCCAAGCCCCTCCAGTAAAAATGTGCAGCCTTTTATTTCCTTTCCCATTTGAAAGAAAATAGGTTAAAGAAAAGCCCAATCTTCATATATCTTTTGCCACAAGATTGCCCATTAAACACTCTTTAATCACAATTCACATGAATGCTTGCAAAACTTGTGAAAAGTATGATTGATATGCCATGCTCATTTTCCACATAAATAGAAGACTAAACAGTCGAATGCATTTTCAGATCAAAGTTTTAAAAAGTCCTATAATATTTTAAATAATTTAATGATTGACATTTGATATAAATCGCTTTCAAAATATACATTGACTTAACTTTCCTTTTTTGTAATTGGCTTTTTTTATATAATGATGTATTGGGGAACCGAGTGAACAGATCTCTGTGTCTGGTTTTGTTTTCCATATTTGCTGATTATGTCTTAGATTACGTGAATGTCAGAAACAAGCATTCGTTTGTAGCACAATTGTTTCAGTGAATTGCAATGAAAAACATTCATCTTTTTATGTTCAAACAGCGAAGGTATTAAATACACAAAACTAACATGAACTTGTCCAAACTTGCACATTTTATTGTATATATAGGCTATATGTAACTAAATGCAACAGGGCAATAAATGCTACACGTGTCTTTTATGAAATACTGCACTGAACATGGGCTATTACAGTATTCATAGTATTCATAGTATCAGTGTATACTATTGCACCAGCGTACTGCTGTATACACAGCTGTACAAACAGTATGCTTCATAACTGTTTATTGTTAGACTTTAGCCATTGCTTTGTTTATCTTATGCGCAACATAAATAAATAAACAAATAAACAAATGAGATGAACATGGTGGAGGGTCTGGGGGGGGGGGGGGGCACTAATGTAGCCTGTCAATTACTTTGAGGTCAGAATAAGCTGTGCCCATGTGCTGCTGATTTCAGAGCCTGTTCTAAACAGCACCCTTACCTTACAGAAATACAACTAACTGAATAGGCTATTCCTTTGCCGACCGTGGACGGGAGCTCCCAGGGGGCGGTGCTCAATTGGCTGAGCGTCGCCCGGGGGGGGGGAGGGTTTAGGTTGGCCAGGGTGTCCTCGGCTCACCGCGCACCAGCGACCCCTGTAGTCTGGCCGGGCGCATGCGGGCTTGCCTGTAAGCTGCCCGAGAGCTGCGTTGTCCTCTGACGCTGTAGCTCTTGGGTGGCTGCATGGTGAGTCCGCAGTGTGAAAAAAAGCGGTCGGCTGACGGCACACGCTTCGGAGGACAGTGCGTGTTCGTCTTCGTCCTCCCGAGTCAGCGCAGGGGTGCTAGCGGTGAGCTGTCGATAATAAAATATTTGGCCATTCCAAATTGGGAGAAAATAATAAAAAATAATTGGCAACGACTAAATTTGTAAAAAAATACAACTGAAGTGCCACACGGTAATGCACTTAAGTCTTAAAACGTACACAGCTGTTTCGAGACAGTTGCTATCCAGGACCAGCATTCTCTTTCGTTTTACTGACACTGGTAAGTACCAGCAATTTAACATTTTTATTTGTATTCATGCATTTTTTTTTTTTTTAATACGAGCAATATAGCTTGAATAACGCTACAATATGTATACAATGCTAGAAGGCGATGGTTCTTTCATTTTATTTATTAGGTTTATAGTACTGTAGGCAATGATCGTTGCCAGTAGCTTTCCAGTATTTCAAAAAATGTGAAAAACGTAGGTACACGTAGTGTCGATTTTTGTAATGTAATGTATTATCGTGTACGGCACTTCAGAAAAATGTCTATGCATTCTTCATCTCTACCCATATTGTCATATAGCCTACCCTTTGACATATCCTTAATAAACCAGAAACCAGTATATCATAATGGTAAAACTATGGTATTAACCCATGTCTTAGTGTTTCTAACAATACTATTTACATTCTTTAATTATACGGTAATTCACTGTTGTAATAGATTATTTTTCTCAAATATGAACAGAAAGTGTACCCCTCAGAAATGACTGGTAAGGTTGGCCATGCCAGAATCCAAATGATGGAGGACATGAATGGAAGCTCCATAGGGAAGGATAAGAACAACCACCCTTGAGGAGCCACTGTCAGCTTTCATAATATCTCCTACAACTCAAGAGCGGACTTCTGTGCAAAAGGAAAACCAACACCAAGGAAATCTTAAATGACCTGAAGTAAATCGTATTTTTGCACCATGTGATAGTAACTTTTGGACCATGTTCTCCAGATTGTTCGTATAGAGCAGGTGTCACCAACCCTAATCCTGGAGAGCCACTATCCTGCAGGTTGTATAGGTGTCTTTACATCATCAGTGGCTAAAGATTAACAGGTGATCTTGACTAATTAAACCAATAATTGGTGCAATTAAGTAACCGAGAACTCAGAACTTGAAACGAAAATCAGCAGAGCCAGCAGCTCTCCAGGACCAGGGCTGGAGATCCCTGGACTACAGAGGATATCTGAGTGTGAAGTAACTGAGTAAATCTGAACTCTCATTATTTGCCTAATAAAACATGGCAAAAGCTTTATACATAAGTAATGACAATGTTTTTAAATGTAGTGTATGAAAAGGTAAACTCTTTGCAAGTCTGCTGATTTTTATTTTTTATTTTAGTTTACCTCTGAGTTCAATGTACTTAAAAACAAATCATCACTATCGTACACCATTACTTTATATAAAAAAAAAAAAACTAGCCTTGTTATTGTAGCATTTTTGCTTTTTATTTTCTTGACTTCTGATGCAGTCTTCATGGTAGTAATGGAATGTAGTTTTTTTCAGTCAAAACTAGTTCCATTTCATACACTAAATAAATCAAAAGCCAGTGGGCATGTTAAGTAAGTGAGCCACTCAGAGCAGCTCAGCGAAAGAACTGAGGTAATGGAATGCTCAGTTATGCTCCATTTGAGCAGCTCAGAGCATTACAGAGCAGATTTAATCTGTGATCTGAGTGAGCAGAAGAATTCTCGCTCTGAGCCGCTCATTTACTTAACACACCCAGTAAATAGTGTACCGTGAGACATATCACAGCAACTGATCGATTTGACAAGGGCAACTAACTACAATGGTACGAGCTTCTGTGGTAACGTTTTGGCTAATTACTATGCCATTGTTCGTAATGATGTGGTCTTAATGGTACTGCAAAGCTTTCATCTAGTTAGTACACTGGTACCAACAGGTAATATAACAGTATTTTTCTGGAAAGGGTAAGCATTTTAGCCCAAATATCTGGTAAATAAGGACATGTACTATTAGCAGTTAAACTGCAATATTTTAAATATCCATCAAGTTACCAATGCTACAGACATTTATTGTGAAACATTTATGGTTATCCTAGCAGTATGTCCTTCTCGTGCTAATATTTATCTTAACGTTTATGCAGCAGGTGATGGCTGATATACTGTCCGTGCTGTCACACCTTTTGCATGACAGTGAACTTTTTCCTATTGAGTTGAACGCACTCTAAGGCAATCAATATAATGCCATCCTATAGTGGGTTTCTCAGAATTTTTTACTTTGCTCTCTTCTGCGGTAGTCTGCACGGTTGCCATAGTGATGGGATGTTTTTTTTTTTTTCAAGCTTAAACTAGTTCCTTTTCAGACACTACAGAAATCAAAAGCTGTAGTGTATCGTATATTCTTCTAATATTTACAGAATGAAGTTCCTGGTTCAAAAGCAACACAATACGTCATTAAAACCTTCAAAACATACTGGAAACCCTTTATATCTCCAGCCTCAGTTGTGCAGTATAAAGTACATTGCACAATTACATGAAAGATTAACTGGACCTTGTGAAATTAGCTACAACTAATGGCACATGAATAAAAGGATGCACAGTATTGTGAATGGATTGAAAAAGCGCAAGTACTGTATATTTGTAGAATTTATGACAGTGGCAAACAGAGATTTTTAAACATGTTGACATTGTGTGTTTTGTATTTGGGAGGTGAAATAGCTTCTCTTTGGCTCTCAGTGTTTTTGGCTTTCACAAGTGAACATTGTCAGCAGTGGATTGATTTTGACTGCTATAAAACAATAACAATCATTAATGCTACCCATGTGAAAGCTGAAGGTTGGGAAAATCGTCCAAACCATTTTTGCCATTTTTGTTAACAGTACATTTGTATGTTGTCCCACTTTTTTAAACCTTGCTTATAAAATAGCTTTTTTTTTATATTTCCTGTCTTTATTCCAGCTTTTTTTTATTAGGTATTTATCTTGGTTAAAGAAACAGACTTGTAACCAGGAGGTCCCCGGTTCAAATCCCAGCTCAGCCACTGACTCATTGTGTGACCCTGAGCAAGTCACTTAACCTCCTTGTGTGCTCCGTCTTTCGGGTGAGACGTTGTTGTAAGTGACTCTGCAACTGATGCATAGTTCACACACCCTAGTCTCGTATCTTGTAAAGCACTTTGTGATGGTGGTCCACTATGAAAGGCGCTATATAAAAATAAAGATAAGTGACTTTGTGGAGTGACTTGGCAAAGCCCTTCTCTCATGTAGAACAGGTGGGGATTTTCTGTTTACATGGCACTGCTGTTATACAAACTCATTTTTTCGCACTGCGGATCCAAAGCGAAGCCACCAGACCTATAGTGCTGGAGGACAACACAGATCTGGCGGCTCCACTGCAGACCCGCAGGCGCCCTATCGGCCACAGGGGTCACTGGTGCGCTGTGAACCGTGGATTGCCCTGCCGACCTAAGCCCTCCCTACCCGGGTGGCGCCACACCAGTGTCGCCACCCCTAGGAACCCCCGGTCATGGTTGGCAATGACATAGCCTGGATTCGAACCTGTGATCTCCAGACTATAGAGCGAATCCTGCACTCCACGCGGAGCGCCTTTACTGGATGTGCCACTCGAGAGCCCCCTCCGCTGCCTCCATTTAAAAATTATTATTATTTATTTCTTAGCAGACGCCCTTATCCAGGGCGACTTACAGTCGTAAAACAAAAATACATTTCAAGAATCACAGTACAAGTAATAATACAATTAAGAGCAAGATAAATACAAAAATGCAAATATATTCTAAACCACTTGTTATGCCAACTTCATACAATATTTTCGATGTTCCTCTGGTAAAAAACATGCCCTTTAATTTGACCATTGACCTAATTCGGCTGCCACTGCAGCACTATTAAAAGCCTCATATTCCAGAGACCCCTTGAGGAAGTGACTTCATATTCGCAGGGTTATATAAATACTACACGCTAAATGTGGTGTTCATCATCCGTAACTATGAAACACTTCATTGTAAGTATCTGCACCAAAATAAATATGTACATTTATTAAACACATTTTATGGTTGATAGAGGTTCTGTTACTCGAGTTGTCTACTATGAATTAATTGCCACCTTGTTTTAGTCAGTGGCAACATTTTTCCATATCCATTTTAGTTCATGTTTACAAATCATTTGATTAGAGATTCCTTTCCGAGGATGCATTGTTTTTGTTCACACAGCATTTCTAGTGGCATGATACTGAAAATACCAATGAAATACTGTATCGCATTTGGCAATCTCCTGCTCTCCAGCGCCCTCTACTGTACATAAATAGATATAACAAAATCTATGGTTGTCGTCTTATATCCAAACATGAAACTCAAAAATGCAATAAATATATCATATTTCCAACAACTATAGCTGTAGAAATGAACTCATAAATAAGTTAACTTTATTATTACTGCCACAGTGTTCTGTTTGTATAAAGAAAAACATGTGACTCCACTGTGGTGAACACGCTAACATTTGTCAACTTTATAGACAGTAGCTTCTTCTGCACTTTACCTTGTCATCTATAATTTAGCATATTTAAAGTTGTGAATGAATTGCCTTCAGGATTGCAAGATCTTCTCATAAAAAAGTAATTAAATACACATTTTAAATATATTTCATTGACAATGTGTTTCATTAGTTATATTAATAAAAAAAGAATATTAATTTAAATGTGGAAACCTTTTCACTGTTATGCTTAAGTACCATTCTGGTTCAAGCAAGACGCATCACAGAAGGAAGTGTAAGTTGCTGCACTCCACTGTTACCTGTGGTGTCTGTGGAATGGCTGGTACTGAGCACGGTTGCTGTGGCCTTGCTGAAGAGGGAATCTGGGATTGTCACAATACTGTATGAAACTGGTTCTTTCTAGCTAATTTCATGTGTCCTTTTCAAATTTGTATTGGTGGCAGATCTGAACAATCAATATTCTATGAGAATTCTATAAGTACGTAAGGTTTCAAGAAATCTGAAAGAGCTACCATATTGTAGAAATTGAACATAGGGGTAAAAAAAAGGACATGTTCCAAGAACTAAAGGTTTCGCTTCGCAGACCCATATTAACAGCTGTTAAAGTAATATCGTTTTTTCATTTATTGTCCTTAGGATGTCCAATAGTGGACGAACAATCATTTTGTCCATCCATCAGCCCAGGTATTCCATCTATCGGCTTTTTGACAGCCTGACACTGCTGTCCAGTGGAAACCTTGTTTACCATGGACCTGCTCAGAATGCCCTGGACTACTTTGAAAATATCGGTAAGAACTCATTTATTTTACTATGGTGCTTTCACAGCTCTGAGGATCAGTGACAGTGTCATGCAGTTCAAGAAAGAACATGGAACAGATCATTCATAACTGAGTCTTACTTTAAAAAAATCAGTATAAAAATGCATAAACACAAAAAGGGGGGTTTATTATTTCAGATTAGGTTAGTCAGACAAGGTTAGTGAGGGGACTCCTGGTTCCACTGCTATTATCACATAATATTGAATAAGATATTAGTTTACACACTTGAAGACTGATAGAAAATCATATATTAAGCAAACTAATTAAAACACACTAAATCACAATTTAGCATGTTCTCTAAATGATATTAGTGAATTTACAAGTTAACTGTACATGTATTTTTATTGTACTGTTTGGATGTGCAGGATATGTGACCCATACAACAACCCTGTAGATTTCTTTCTGGATGTCATCAACAGAGATTCAACTGCAGTGACAATGAACAAAATGAATGAAACAGAATGTATTATTATTATTATTATTATTATTATTATTATTATTATTATTATTATTATTATTATTATTATTATTTATTTTTTTATAATTTTGTAGGCAATTACTTGTCCTGAGTGCTTAAAAAAAATGTATTGAGTGAAAAAAATTGCCCTTGTAGTAACTAATATTTAATGAGGTTAACTGACTTGCACCCTAAGGTTTGCGAATTAAGTAACTGAAATGAGATTAAGTACTTAAACACTATTCTAGATCTGGAAAAAGATCACCCAAGGAAAACTGTACAGTACCAGTCCAATATCCAGAAAGATCACCTATTCATGTCTTTCTTCCATCAGCTCAAGTGGGTGTCAAAAAGGACATTCAGGAATCTTATGTTAAACCCCGAGACCTCAGTTGCTCAGGTAATTACAGAGTTATATTACTAGATGTTTCCCTTTTTTCCATAGCTCCTCAGTTAGGTTTTAGTTTGTCTTCAGTAACATGCATCAGTTCAGTTGATTACACCCCCTTGATATCACTTTGTTTTCAGTAATGAACCCTAGTGTAACAAGTATATACACCAGTAACAAGTAATTACCTTTTGACAGTACTTACCCACATCAGTGACTTTGAGTAATCTGGGTTTTAACTGCAGGCTTTTTATTTCGTCAATACACTTGGCTGTGTTAAGACTTAAGGCCTTATTAGTGATTAACTTCAATAAAATGCCATAAAGGGGACTCGCTTGAAGAAATATTAGCTCCTAATCGGTCCCAAATAATCTACATAATCCCCCAGTTAAGCAGCTTTGGCTGCTGTGACCTTGCATTTTAAATGATAGCATATCTCAGGGAGACTGGTAAAGCCCTGGCACTCTTGTAGACCATCACATGATGCCCTTATGACCCTGATGACCCTTGCTGAACTTCCACACGAGGAAATCCTGTCATGGATTTCATGTGTTCATTTAAATACATTTTTTAGGACGAGTATGTTTAGTTTGGCTGAGAGCGATTGCTGGCACATGAGTAGAACTGGGTATTGTTCTTTAGTATGGTAGGCATTGACTGGCAGTAGTACATGTGGGGTTTACTTCTCCTAGGGAGTTGGTTCAATAAAATTCTGGTACTTAATTATCCTTGTATAATTACTGTAGAAAAAGGTAATTATGTGGGGTTTTTTTTAAATTAAAGCCAGCCCAAGGATTACATTTTAATAAAGGTGTTGTTACCCATATAACAACTTTAAAAAATATATATATATATATATATTGTGATAAAGATACTGTAACTGGTCATGTTTGTGCAGTGTTAGCGTTTAAACATTTCTCAGTTACCATTGTATTTTGTTACTTTTTAAAAGCCGTGGGTGCATTCTTTGGAATTAAGGACGATGAAAGTGGGATCCAGAACAGGTTAGTAAACTTTTTTGTTTTATTTTTTTACCCAGAATCAACCAATTACTGGTTTGCAGTAACTTATTATAGCAACCAGCTTCAAATGTGTTATGCTAATGGAGTGAACCATGTGACAAGCCATGTGATTGACTTTGTCGTAAGGCAAAAGCAGTTAACTCTTTGTGGCGTGTAAAATGGGTAAAAGCATCAATTTACATACAGTATCAAGACAGTCTACAAGGGGGCGTGATAGAAGGAACCTGACTAGTCAAAGTATATGTATTCCAGACTCCATCTGCAACCAAGAAATCAAAAACCACCGTGCTGTCCGTCTTTAAAGAATGGGCACACAGCAGAAGATAGCAGTCAACAGTAGTCAGAAAAGACTGCTGACGATGGGCTCTGCATATTTAAAAATCAAATAAATAAATCTTATTGTGTTTTACAGAGTCGGTGCGTTGTTCTTTGTGTTTCAGCACTGTCTCTGCGACTGAGCTCTTCCTTGCAGAGAGGAAAATCTTTATTTATGTGAGTGTGAAATGACCCAGCTACCAAAACTATTATTATTATTATTATTATTTATTTCTTAGCAGACGCCCTTATCCAGGGCGACTTACAATCGTAAGCAAATACATTTCAAGTGTTACAGTACAAGTAATAATACAATAGGAGCAAGATAAATACAATGACTAGTTCAAGCAAGTACAAGTGTGACAAAATACAATTCAATAATACAGCTGATAAAAGTGACAGTGATAGTTACATCAAGATATGATTAAATACCAAATACTACAGATTAAACACTTGGCAGAATACAGTACTCTGAAGTACAGGATTAAATGCAGTAAAATAGGAGGCAGATAAGAGTAAGTAAAGCACATTTAAGGGAGGGTGAGTGTGTCCCAGGGGAGAAACAGAGGAGTTCTACAGGTGCTGTTTGAAGAGGTGAGTCTTAAGGAGGTGCCGGAATGTGGTCAAGGACTGGGCGGTCCTGACATCTGTAGGTAGGTCATTCCACCACTGCGGAGCGAGGGTGGAGAAGAAGCGGGCTCTGGAGGCAGGGGAGCGTAGAGGAGGTAGAGCCAGTCTTCTAGTGCAGGCGGAGCGGAGAGGTCGAGTGGGGGTGTAGGGAGAGATGAGGGTCTGGAGGTAGCTGGGTGCAGTCTGGTCAAGGCATCTGTAGGCTAGTACAAGAGTCTTGAACTGGATGCGGCGGTGATCGGTAGCCAGTGAAGTGAGCGGAGTAGTGGAGTTGCGTGGGAGAAGCGAGGCAGAGAGAACACCAGGCGGGCAGCGGAGTTCTGGATGAGCTGGAGCGGACGGGTGGCGGACGAGGGAGGCCAGCCAGGAGGGAGTTGCAGTAGTCTAGGCGGGAGAGTACCAAGGCCTGGACCAGGAGCTGGGTGGCGTGAAGTTGGTGAGGAAGGGTCGGATTCTTCGGATGTTGCTCAGGAAGAATCGGCAAGTCGTGCCAGAGTGGAGATGTGCTGGGAATAAGAGAGGCAGGGGTCCAGGGTGACTCAGAGGTTCTTAGCGGAGGAAGAGGGAGAGAGTGTGGTAGATTCCAGAGGAACAGAGACAAAGAGATCAGAGGAGGGAGGAGGAGGAGGAAAGAAAAGGAGGTCAGATTTAGAGAGGTTGAGTTTGAGGTGATGCGAGTGCATCCAGGAGGAAATAGCAGACAGACAGGTAGAGATACGGGAGGAGATGGTGGAGTCAGAGGTGGGGAAGGAGAGGAAAATCTGAGCATCATCAGCATAGAAATGGTATGAGAAACCATAGGATGCGATGAGGGGCCCAGGGAGCGGGTGTAGAGAGAGAACAGGAGAGGACCCAAGACTGACCTTGGGGGACTCCTGTTAAGAGAGGGTGAGGTGTGGAGGTTGCTCCACGCCAGGTTACCTGGTAAGTGCCGTTGGAGAGGTAGGAGGAGAACCAGGCCAGAGCAGTGCCAAAGATCCCCAGGTCAGCAAGAGATGATAGTAGAATAGAGTGATCAACAGTGTCAAAGGCAGCAGAGAGGTCGAGGAGAATTAGGACAGAGGAGAGAGAGGCAGCTCGGGCAGACTTAAGTGAGTTGGTGACAGACAGGAGGGCGGTTTCAGTGGAGTGAGCAGAGCGGAAGCCAGATTGGAGAGGGTCGAGCAGAGAGTGGTTGGACAGGAAAGCAGAGAGCTGGCGGTGTACAGTCCGCTCGAGGGTTTTGGAGAGAAAGGGTAGATGGGAGACAGGACGGTAGTTCTGGAGGGAGGTGGGGTCGAGGGTAGGTTTTTTGAGGAGGGGAGTGATAGAGGCTTTAGAGGCTTTAAAGACTGTAGATAGCTTATGCACTTTCCCTATTTGGAAACCCAGAGAAAAAAATGGGATCACTCTAGTTTTTAGTGATTCTGTTACAGTACAGTACGATTTTGCTAATAACGTTCTGTATTTTTTTTAAGGTGTAAAGTTTAAATATTATAAGTACAGTATACTTATTTCTTTCCTTGTCACAGTTTTACTGTTTGTACATTTTTTCTCTATGTAACATTAAACTACCCCAATAGCACCACTAAGTTGGTAATATGCTACATACAGTATTGGCAACCTGTATGTATAACGATATATACAAATATATTCCAGTTGCTTGCTTGAGACAAAAAAAAGGCTTGGATTTTAATTAAAGGCTTGCTATGGCTTGAGCTGAATTTAAAGTCTGGGTTACATCAATTCTATCACTTCTAAATAAATGATGCTATACAAATAACACTAAGGCTGTTGACTGGCCTATGGAATGTGTGTCACATGAACTGTTGCCTCTTTCTTTTTTCTCAGACATGAATACATCAGTGGATATTACAGACTGTCAGAATATTTTCTTTCAAAAATAATGGCAGATATACTAACTGTAAGGACAGTGCCATCAATGTTCTTCACATGCGTTGCTTACTTCATGACAGGTAAGCAGCTGCTTTTCAGAAGGGCTGTGGTCATTTCATGTCTGTCATATGTGATGAGCCCAATATACCATTTTAGAGACGGGTTGAATATGGCACACAAGAAGTGTTCACAATAAGATCTAAAGGTCAAGCTTTCTCTAGATTAGAGCACTTGAATTCCAATTTGTGGAGATAAAGCCCCAAAGCACCCAATGTATAAAAAAATAGACATATCTCTCCCTGCATCTGCAGACTGAGTCATATTACTTTTAGTGGGATTGTCTGTAATTGATTTAACCTCATCAACGTTTGTTGACTGTTGTGTATTTTTACCAAGGCGATATGAATGCCAATGGTTCTGCTATTGTTTGTTGCTATAGTAAGAGGAGTACATTTACCTGGTCCTTTCCCTTTCTGTAGGTTTAAAGAACACTGTATCTGCCTTCTTCATCTTTATGTTTACCATCACTCTGCCACAGCAATGACGTCGGCCATTTCTGCAGACCAGAGTGTGGTGGCAGTGGCCAATATCTTCATGACCATCAGTTTTGTTTTCATGATGGTGAGTGTCTGTGTTTTACCTAATTTTATCCAACAGGAGAGCCATTCTAGTTGTTGTTGTTGATTCCAGGTTAGATCACAAGTTCACAGTCTGGTTATCTCAACTTCTCCTTCAGTGGCTATTAGTCGACATCACCAGTCCATGACACAATTCTCTGAATTTGTGCAAGTGGCCGTGCTCAGTGTACATGGGAAAATGTTATGCAGTTATGTATTGTGCATGGTGTAACAATGCTGCTTCTGTTAAACATTTGTATATGTTTCTGATTTTCTCTGATTTTCTCTGGCCTGCTTGTCAATCTGCCAAGTATTGTGAACTGGCTGGCCTGGTTTAAATACTTAAGCATCCCCCTCTATGGATTGACAGCGAGTTCTGAAGTTTTTATAGTTATGATGACTAAGTGAAGTGTTCTGGTGGGACTGTGCCTCCCACCAGTGATATTTACCTTTGCAATCTTCTTCTGCTAGGCTTTGCAAGTGAACGAGTTTGTTGGACTTGATTTCTGTAAAAATTCTTCCACATCTTCAGTGCCTCCTGGAGATAACAGCAACTGCAGCGTGTCTTCCCCATTTGAACTGTAAGTAATGTGCTTTCATATAAAATTGCATGTTACATTACCTGCATGTGCTACACTGTGGAAGGTTGATCACTTATTTGTAGAAATATTTGTGATGTTATATACTGTACTGACTCATTTCCCAACACAGAATTCCCAGACATTAAACCAGGCTGAAGGTGTTTCAAATCACATGAACTTTAAACCATACTGCTATTTCGGAATGGAATTTTCTTTAAAAAACACCAACAAAAACCAAACACATGTCGAGAGCAGACATATATAGTAATCAAATATATTTAAATATTTTTTTAAATCATCAAACCACTGGAAATATTGTTATTATATTTACTGCTGTCAGGTATGTTAATCTCACTTGAGCCCATTAGTAATAAACATTTTAAAATTCATATTAGCTATTGACTTAATTGCACCAACAACATTGTCTCTGCAGCCTGTTTATTTGTGCTGGAGATCTATTGGTTCTCAGCTTGTTAATTTATTTTAATTCATATGGAATTTGATGCCTTTGTTTCAATTCCAGGTGTACTGGAGAACAGTTCTTACAGAAGCAGGGCATTGAAGCAACAGAAAGGGGTCTGTGGGAGAACCACTTAGCTTTGGCAATAATGACCCTAATCTTCCTGGCAATTGCATATTTAAAACTCAGCTTTATGAAGTAGTTCACATAGACAAGGCTTATGTTATTATTTTATTTTTTTGTTGTCTATTTTAGGTTCACTCCTTCATTTGAAAAACTGTTGATAGTTCAGTTTTTCTGTATTAACAATTTACTGTTTAAAACAAGATGGTTCATGGTAATTGTATACACTTTGTTAGCTAGACCTAAAATGTTACCTGTCAAATTAGGAGGGACAGTATATTGTTTATTTTAAATGTTAATTTTAACAGTATACGGTTTACCCTTTTGTGGTTCAAGAGAAAAAATCCCAAGTTTATGTATGGTTTTAGGAGGATATTAAAATATAACAATTTATACACAAAAATGTTAGGGCAGTGGTTTTATAACTTTTTTTGTGCTGGAGCCCCAGTTTTCTTTGAATTTAGGTTTGGGCCCGTAATACACACATGCAAACATATTATAAAACACTAGTTTGCTACTGTTGAAAGAGTGTTTGTCTTGTGTTAAATCAATGTAACAGTGATACAAGATTTGAAGATTTGAAGACTTTTTACTAGATTAAACAGGATATACAAAAAACTAGCTTTTAAAAAATGAAAAGGTCTCCAGGTGAGAGTGGAAATTTAAAAGAACAGATGTTGATACTGTGATTCACCAAAAGGATGCTTCTTTGTCTCATCCATGAACAAAAAACATCTCAAGTGTTTATTCTGACACATGTAAAATTCTGCAGCGACGCCAAGTACTTTATATATTGAGTCATTGTATCAGTGTCTGGTACAGTGAAATCCTCACCAAGGGGTAAAACCATCTCTAGAGCTGGTCATAAAAGAACAGAGACATGAGGAGCTGGGTTTTAGTACTAAGTTGGTTCAAATCACAAAGTGGACAGTATTACTACATAAAAGACTGAAGCTCATTTGTACAGGAAAGAGTCTTTATTAGGATATAGAGCTTATATTCTTAAATCACCTAGTGGATGGAAGACTAACACAACATACAATGAACTTTCCTGATAACCAAAAGAGTATGTGAAAAGGTGACAGGCTTTACCGTTCATTGTTTGTCCAATGCTACAAATAATAAAAAAGTGTATTTCTTTTTTTTTTCACACAATCTCAATAATATGTAGATACAAATCACAATGTAAAATGCTTTTACAAAAAGGACTACAAAATACCATACTTTGAAGGTATATACACACATGGTGTCAAACACACATGGATATCCCATGAAACTAGATGCACTTCAAAATGAAGTTTGTTGAAAGTTACACAGCATTACAGGTATTTATAAACAATGTGTCTATTAGGATTAGTTTGGTACATAAAAGCAGTGCAATACATCACATAATGTTATATTAGCAAACAGCCACAAAACAACAAATTCACTTTAAAATGTTGATGCTTTTGCAAAAAGTTTGGTCAAGGCAATTTTGTTTTCATAAACTGAAAGCAATAAGCTAGCCACAATAATTAGGCTGTCTATCTGCTGTTCTAATGCAAAAATGATACATGTAACATAACATGTATATTAACTGACCAAACGGGTTTATTAAATGTACAATATTTGATGTTTTAAGCTGTAAAATGTATGTGCAATAAAGAGTGTAACAAAAAAGTATAGTACTTTTGGGAAAAAAAAGATTCTAGAAACCCTGGACCCTAAATAAACATCTTTCTATAGGGGCAGTTATTTACAATAGGTTTTGACAGATTAAATGATGTTTTGCATCCAGTAAGTTGTTCAAGAAGCCGGTAGTTTCAAATGCTGATAAAACTCGCATAGAGTTCTGGTATTTTCTTATGATCTGAATACAATTCTAACAAATGCATTACTATTTGTTTCAGAGTTCCACTTTAGAATTTACAGTGGTTTAGATCTTGCTCTACAACCATATTGCTGCTCTGAAAATTCTATGAACAGCTTCTAGAAATTGATTTATGAACTTGCCCCTTTTAGGTTTGGGATATGAGGTTATGGTTTTCCTTTTGGTTTAAAAATAACAAAACAAAACATGACTTATAATTTTACAAAACCAATAGTATGGTTACAACATTTGAAGAAAATAAAACTGCATTTTCATACCATGCGCAGACACATTTAATTCAAAACATTGGAAAATGAGACATGGGGCAATATCAATCAAAGGTTTATAAATTACTACACAATTAAAAAGGGGTATTAACTAACAATTGCTACTGTACCATGTCAACCATTATTATACGTAATAAACACTGTTTTCATCATTCCCTCATATTGTTTGTCAATACCATAAATAGTTGATTTGTTTACTTCTAAACCAAAAATGAGCTTTGGAATCCTTAAATGTCCCCCAGGCCCTAGATAACAGCCTAAAAAAATTAAAAACATTGAATTCCTTCCTAAAAAAATGTGGATTCTGCATCAGCTTGGAGAGTGAGAAGCAAAATTTAAAAAAAAAAAGCAGTGGTGAAATTTACACAATGAAAAGGAAAAAGAAAATACTTGCTGTGACTTAGTTAACTAAAATCTTTGTTTTAATCGCTCTGCAAGCATTTGCATGAGCCCAATGACTATCATTTTACTGTTCCGCCTTTGCACTGTTACCTTTTGCCAGTCTGCACACCACCTGTTAACTTTTCTGATTTCCACAGGAAAGCTTAGTCTTACCTTTTTTTATATCATTTCTTCTTTTCACCACTCTGACCGGCTCACTCTCCAGGCTAATTCAGCAGCACCTCCTTATTGGATTGCTAGGTTACACATGGCTGCCCGCACTTCCTGCTCCCTCCAGACCCTCTGTGGACTGCGAGGAGGAGGGCCGGGAGCTGTGCGAACGAGGTTGTCCATTCCCACCCTGCGGGGTCCCCAGACGGTGGCTCATCTGGGACACAGTGTCGTCAGACTCCCAGCGCTCCAGCTCCTCTCGTACCAGTCGCTCCATCTGCTCCCGGTGGATCTCATTGTCACGCCCCAGACGTTCGTCCTGTGAAAAAAAATTTAAAAATCAGGACTGGTAGTAGACTGTGGTACTGTTACAAAGCCCCAGAGAAGGGGAATAAGGACCAAGAGACTTGCACACCAGCATCAACAGGCTTTATTCTATCAATCCAAGCTACAGGTATTCGCAGTCCTACTATTACAACAAGCATATCAGTGACATACAGTACACCCTCGCTATAACGAACCTGGCCCCTGGATAAATAAATAAAATAAAAAATAAAAAAAAATAATAAAAAAAGAGAATATAAACACACGGGATGCCACCTCTGCAGTGAACTCTGTTGTCTTAAGAAGCGTGCGCTGTGTAACTCCCTCTGAAACGAAAATAATTTCATGTTGCAACAAAGCTGGAAACTATATTAATCGTTTGAAAAAAGGAGTAACGCAGGCATATCTCTGTCGTGAATATAGGTTGTCAATAAGCACTTTTTTGGCTTGTTTACCAATGATGCTTCAACTTTGAAGTGTTTTGCTTGGAGGTCTATGGCATACAGTACGCTATATAGTGTAGGTTTTCTGTTGCTCTTCAAATGCAAATATTTTTACTTGACATGACTAGTTTGGCCACTATGGTGTCCCAGGTGTCTTGCTTCTTTAGTGTATACTTATAACCTAGACAGGACGTATCATACAGTTGAGGGCATATTTGTACCCTGAAAATCAGTTTTTCGTTCCCCATCTCTCACTGTACATAGTGCAGATAACGTCTAACAAAAACACTTCAGTTAATTGGTCTAGACGGAAATTTGCCACACGATATCATAAATAAATCGCTCTGGTTTCTATCCTGCATGGTTTACCGCTTTCCGCTACAGCGCCCAGTGTAATCAGACCTTAATGTGATTAAATAGTCATATGTTTTGGCCATAACTGTACTGAATTAATTTTTTTTAAATTGTTGTTTTATGAACATTTTAAAGAAATGGCATCCAATAGTCAGTGCTGTAAGAGTTAAAAAAAAAAAAAAAAAAAAAAAGTGAACTCTCTTTGCTTTATTGTATGTGGGTTTTTTCTTTCATGTTTGTTCTGTTTTTTTTTCTTCAGATTTTAGTAATGCGATTTAATAAAAAAATGAATTTAACCAACTGTGACTTACTTTTTCTTATTTATTTATACTCATTAACACTGTTTTTCATTAAAAAGTCATTGGCGCAGAATTTTGTAGAAAACACTCTTTTCTCAGTGCAGCTTTTAGGACATTTTACCGCGGATTTCCGCAGGGACTAATTAACTTACTCCAACAGTTTATCGTTCATTTTGATTGTCCTGAACCCCTCTATATAGCGAACAAAAGGCTTGGACCCCAACAGGTTCGTTATAGTGAGATTGTACTGTACTTACATCTCCACCATGACTGAACAAATATACCCCCAAATTACGATACTGTCAATAACATCCTAATGAATGTCCTTAGCAAGTTTCTTCACAATTGGATAAGCAATTCACTAGACACAGAGTACATGTAAAAATGTGAGTGTGACAGATGGACACCAAGGCTTTATCAAAACTGAATAAGTCGTACAGTACTCTAGATATACCTAAAACTCTGACGTGTGACAGTAGTTTCCAATAAGCTGTGATAGACGTAAAAGTCAATACATTTTTTCAATAATTTTAATTTCTAAGCCTACTATTTAACTTTGGAGAATTGAGATGGCATGTTCTTGCACTGAATTATAGTTTTTATTGCCAAACTGGTATTACAGCACATACCTGCGGACAGGTTGTGACTAACGGATTATCCTTTCGGACTAATATAGATTTTCAGTGACAGAAACATTTGTTTTCAGGATGACCTTGCAAAAAGCATGTGGGCAACATACAGTAAATCCTGCCACGTCTGCAAATACAAAATTATAGCTCTGACAAAGCAGATCACCATAACCTACTGACCATCTTCCATGCAAATGTGTCACATACAGTACATATGTAAACAGAGGTTCCTCCGTATATCCTTTCATTATGATACTCTCAAGTTTTATCACATTTGGAAAAGCAGTTCTTTTAACCCTTTTATGCATGGCGACCTCATATGGGGATGAATAAAAACACTTCTAGTCTTTATATGGGGAAGATGATTAATGCAGGTTGAGGTGTAACACCATAATAATAGATCACAGATCAAATATCCATTCTTTATTAATTATTCAAAAGAACTAAGTTAAAAACAGCAATGTTTCAGCCAGACATGCTATGTAAGACGCAAAAGCATGATGACCTGAAGATGCCACAAAGAATACTGATTATGTGTTTCAATCATCCATGCATGTAAGGGTCAAAAGTAAAACAGGACACATGTACACACATAAAGACAGATACTGATACTCTCAATAACTTGTGTTTAAGAATGTCTTACCTAAATTTCATGGCAAATAAATCAGAAGTTCTCTACATGTATACAAAACTGTAAAGTGTGACATTCTTATGTTCTGGTGGGGGATAGCAAGACAAAAGGTACAGGCTTTTCTTTTCATGGTGTGACATAAGCTTACCTCAGTGACCCCATCCAGAAGTCTGCCAAGCACATCCCTTCTCTTCAGTTTGGCTCGCTCCATTGCTTCAAGCTTTACAATCACAGCATCTATTTTGGACACAATACTTCCGATCGAATGCTCCATTCGATCCACACGTCTAACCAGCCTAATGAAGAGGATTAAAGCAGGAAAATCTATTTTCTGTTTCAAGCACTAACTTTCTAATAAACTAATGTCATAATTGTACATTGCCAAAGCACAGTCCAGCATTAAATCATTCAGAATTGTGTGTTAAAGTTAATTGAATTTGCACGAGGAAAACAAAGTGCATCAAACACTCACTTATGTACATATTCACAAGAAAAGCATCGCACCCGTTGACAAGAGGATACAGAAGAACTGAAGCTGAACTTACACCAGGAATTCCTCATAGGAGACTCCACTGGAGCTGCTGCCTCTCCTGCGGGAGCTGTGGCCGCTGTCCTCATCATCATCCTCCTCGGAGTCGTCCAGGCTGCGGGGAAAGCTGCGTCCACTGACTGGCCGAGGCAACGAGCTCCTTTCCAGGTCCAGATCCTCCTGCAGCAGACACACGGGAGTCAAACCACTTTAACTACCGCGGCACTGTCCAGTGATACCAAGCTTATTTTTTCCCACTCTTTATGAGTAGAAAGCTATTTATAAAGTTTACGTGGCAACATAATAGATACTTAAATAAATAAATAAAATGACAACTGTGTATTGATCAACCAGCCACATTTCAAAGTTTTTAGTATTTTAGGTTTAAGAATTACAACACAATGTACAGTGTCCGGTGTAAATAATACAACACAAGCAAGTGGAGAGGACTCACTCGCTCCTTCTCCAAGTCATCTCTCATTTGTTGGTGTTCTTGTTCCGTCAGCTCTTGATCTCCATCTTGATCATATTTAGCAAAAATGGCTTCAATCTCAGCATCTGTGTGGCCTTTTCTGCACATTATACAAACAAACAAACAAACAAACATGTCTTTAAAACCCTTTTTTTAATTTCTCATTTCTGATACAATATGATCACATTGTGAGCACCTCCAAAGAAACTCCCACTAAATGTCTAAACCACTGTGCTTATATATGCGGTAGAATGAAATGTCCATTAATGAAATAGTAAATTAGCAAGCAATATGTTAATATAATTGATATACAGAAATTACTTAATACACATTTTAATCAATATGTATTATATTTATGAATAAACTGCTGTTCATTTATTAAAATAAAACACTTTTAAACAAATGTCTTTTCACTGGAACTATTTTCTTGTGCGTAGGGATATTTACTGTTATTGGAAAGATTTTTTTTAATTTGCTGTGTTCAATAAAAAAGTAAATGCATCCAATAATTTTATAATTGTTTTATAATAGCACTAAGGCACTCCAGGGGGTGGGTTGACACGATACAACCGCGCACTTAAGGGTTAAAGTCACTCCACTTCTCGTCGTGCCTTATAACTCCTTAAGTGTGCGGTTATATCATGTCAACCCAGCCCCTGTCAAGCCTTAACACTTCAGCATTGCCTTAAACTTAAACCTTAGCGTGTAAATCCTTTAAATTGCTGGGAAAGAATTGTAAGATAAATAGGTCAGAAATTACCATACTCTCTCAATACTACAGAAGGTACACAGTTTTATATAGGACAGAAATCTCCACTCAAAGCAGCAAACCAGTAAAGTTATCTGTTTTAGTATTTATATTTTTGTTCATTAATTTAACCATTTAAAATCAGTAATCTTTCTGTAAAGTGAAGCCTCATGCACATACCCTTTAAGATCCTGTCGCAGTTCATTGAAGTTGAGCTTTCCTCCCGCCTGTCGAAGGCTCTCCGAAATGTCATCAACTGTGGTGTTCTTGAGCCGAAGTTTAACCATGGCCTTGTTACATCCCTAATTAAACAACAATACACACCTTTCAAAATAGAAAAAAAATGCTTCAAGCAACTGCGGAATAATATGAACCTTTATTTCTACCTAGAAGCATTATTATTATGATTATTATTATTATTATTAGATAATGTAACCTCAAGGTTATTTACTGTATTATGTATTTTTAATACAAAACAGAAAGCAGCTTCATTAAAGCCTTTATATCCAGGCGACTAAAAATGACTAAGCAGTTTCAAGACAAAAAAAAAGGATAGTGGTGGTCAACACTGTTAGTGCCTGAAATACCTTTTTAATGAGATCAGCAAGTTCCATTTCTGATTTCTGTTGGGCCATGTCAGCTTTTACTTCTGAGTAGGTGTCATTAATAATAGCCAAAAACATGTTCTGCCAAAAAACAAAAAGAGACTTTAATATATTTTCACTGAGACCGGTTACACAAATGCAGTATTTTTGCAGCGTCCCACAGAATCTCAAAACAAGGATAGCTGAAAACAACAACACTAACAACAACATTTAGAAGACAAAAGAACATGAGCAAATGTGTGAAGGTACCACATGTATTCAAAACACAGGGATGAAAAATGAAATGCTCACCAGAAGAATAAAGAAAATGAAGAAGACAAATGTTGTGAAGTAAATTGGCCCCAGAATTCTGTTTGCTTCTTCAATTTCAGCAAAATCAAAATCACCCAGAATAATGCGGAACTGTGTGAAGCTGAAATACAGAACAAGAAATAAGGAGCAACCATTTTATACCATGTCATTTAGAACCTTACATTTCTTAACATTGTTATAATATCAACAAGTCTATTGTAAACACATATTAAATATACAAAGTATGTTAGTATTATCCACCCCCTATCACAACAGGGGAAGGATAATAAAACCAGTAAATCCGTATAATAAAATCAGTATAATAAGAAGTACATTACCATGAGCTACATTCACTGCATGCACATGCAAATTTCTTTAAGTGACATACAGTATATACCGACATAAAAAAGGAAATCATTTAAGTTACCTTAAATTGTTAAAATGTCAGGTATGTTGCGTGTAAAATTAAGCTCAGGTGTGTCTAACTAAAGTAACACTATAAGCTTTAATTTCTGCATAATGTGAGTCTTAAATTATACCCTGTAAAAATACTGCCAATATAGAATTGTCGGTTTATAAGATATAAAAACATTGTTTTTCAGTAAAACATGTAAAAAGTTATCCCTGGGAGTCCCTAGGCAACTCTCTCTGTCACAGCTACTTACATACAGGCCTGGAATGTACTGAAGTCATTAACTTGGGTTCCAAACACGAGATATGCCAGCTGGGCATAAGCCAAGAATATGATGAAGAACATGATGGCAAAGCCAATGACATCCTTGGCACAACGAGACATGGTGGAAGATAACTGACTCATTGTTTTGTTAAAGTTAATGAATTTAAAGAGCTGTGGGCACAGAACATTTAAGAAAACAGTAAGATATTTGTAACTTGCACAGTATTTCATTTCACATTTTTTTGTGATAAAAACGCTTTAAAAGAAATTGATTTGCAACTGTACAAACGATGGTTTTGTTGCATTTTGCTAAATGAGATGTTTCTCAATGGGATAAAAAGTATATATATATTTTTTAAAGCATAAAGGTCGATTTCATCCATTCTCTGCTTGAACTGAAAAAAAAAAAAAAACGGTAAATTCTTTCTAAAATAAACGTCAATATTAGTCATCGATTTGGCAAAAAAATAAAAAAATCGAATAGCAGCAAGCTTAAGTATGACCAAGTATAGAAACAACATGATGAGCTGCAATTGTAAAATTGATTAAACACCAATTACAGTAAAGCCTTAGGAGGTGGATATTTGAGCTTTTCACTTACTATAGAAGGAATGGAATTTGGTTTACTTCAGCTGCAATGAAATCCAAGTCATTGCCGCTCAAGAGGACCACATTCTGGAGAGAAGTTTGCTCAACTCCCTCAAATACCTTGTTTCCATGGACAGCCAACCCGAGTCGACTCGAGTGCGCTCAAGTTGGTCTGAATTCTCCCAGAACTTGAGTTGATGGATTACTCAGGTTGGTAAAAAAGGAGGCGTTTCCATGCTTTTCCGAGTTCTGGGTTCTGCTGAGTCAACGCCCATGTTTGATCTATCGCCCCACCCCCACTTTTAGCTGAATGTCAGTTTTTCACCGTTTCTAATAACCATGCGCAAAAAAATAAATAAATAACCATGTGCAACTAATGGCTGACATTTCAAATCTCTCTTCCAGTGAGTAGAACAAGCTGTGCAGTACAGCAAGTTGCTCTGTGCATCGATTGAATAAATTGTAAGCACTTCTCGTTTTGGATCCGACAATACAGACTCTGAGTCTGATTGATTACGCTTTCCTGTTAAGCTACAATCCATTTTTTTTTACAATAGACTTCAGCTTTAAAGGTTAATGTGTGTTTTATGAACATTTAAAATGACATTACAGTGGACTTACGCAGCACCCTTTTTTCAGACAAACCCTTTACTTTGTATTTTACCATTTAATACTAGAACCACTGCGGTTATACTCAAACCCAAAACCGCCACCAGCAGTCATTATGATGGATACATTTTAAACAACATCTGTGTTAAAATGAAAGACTATAGGACACAACTCAAAAGTTTTATTCAAGCACATCATATCAAACATCTGCACAGACGAAACACCGTATTTAAATGAACAAATAAGATAAAACAGGTTATTTTCTAACTTACCACATATAAAGCAATACTTCAAAAAATTAAAAACTATAATAAAATAAACATTTCAAAAGAAACTAGTGTGTAAACAGATGTAAACAGGTATATGTACATACAAAACTGTAAAAATGAAAGTCGTTTTTAATTTAAAATGAAAGTAACACGTTTTCTCTTGCATGTGTGTCACTCGGTGCAGCACAGAATCCAGGTTGAGCTGCTGCTGCCTGCTGCTACTTTGCAGTTTTCTGATCGAAATGTTTCTGCTCAAGCGCTGTAACTGCACATTGATTCTTTAGCTTAACTGTGTGCTGTGCTTTACCTTTTGAATTTTAAACATGCCTAATTCTAAACGTAGAATGACATTACAGTGGACTTACGCAGCAGCCTTTTTTCAGGCAAACCGTTTACTTTGTATTTCACCATTTCATAAATGTTAACTGCATTTCTTGATTCTTTCACATAACTGTGTGCTGTGCCTTTTGAATTTTAAACTTGCCTAATTCTAAACGTAATCCATCTAGCTGGTGTTAAATAATATTACAGTAATATTGTTATTTCGCTCCTGTCTTGAGTCAACGCCTCTCCCCCCAACTTTTGCCTTAACGTCAACTCTACGCCCTCAGGGTGATGACTCGGCAGAATCCGGGATCACGTGAGTTGGGCAGGAAATACTTGCGAGTTAAAGGTCAAGACGTGCATTCGCTGCAGATGGTATTACAGTCAAATTGTCAATGATTTGAAAGATAAATCCATCTAGATATTCTTTCGCATTTGTTTCATGCAGTACATATACCTCTGGCAGACCTGGTATGCAGAACAGGGAAAGAAGCGCTGGACAAGGGAAATAATGTGTCAGATGTCAAAGTGGATATGAGAATGGGAATGATGAAACCAATTTTCTTGACAACATTAAAAGCGGCCGGACATTTCCATCAAAGAATTAATAAAATCTGGAATTGATCTGATGCGATCAGAAACCCAGAGGCAGTGTAAACTGCGCCTGCTACTGTAGTAGGACTGATGTTTTTTCATGTTAAGCATTTTTTGTGTTCTTTTTTTACAAGGGTTTAATTAAGTAGCATCCAAAATTGTTTATGTCAGACTTGATAGAAAGTTTGTAACAAAATGGTTGATTGTTATTGTCGATATGTTGTAAATATTACTAAAGACACCCACCGTGCAGGTATCGCAAAGTCCATAAACAAAACAAAACTTTAAAATAAATTAGTTCTGCTCCATATAAAACTGAGCTGATTTTTCCAGTGCTTGCTAGTCTAACTGATTAGAAGGCCTTTTCTGTTCTCCAAGTTGTCACTAAAAAAAAAAGCACGCGTTATGTTCCTGCTCCCTACAACATGCGGTATGTTCCTGCCCCCTACAACATTTCTGATTCACATTTAGTGATGTAATTTCCTTGCAGCCCTAATTCAGACTTCAGAATTCAGGCCAGCCCAAGGAGTGAAATCGGACCAAAGAATTTGGGCCCCCGTCCGAATTGGGAGTCAACTCAAGTAATTTAAAAACATGGAGACGGGGGTGTGGGGGGCAACTCGAGCACGTACCCGGGTTATGTGGTTCATGGAAACGTGGTAAAATTTAAAAGCAAGAGAAAACCAAATAATGTTCCCATAGATGCAACAGTATTATGCAAGTATGTATTAGACAGCAAAACCAAATACATAAATACATACCTTAATCCAGGAGAAGAACACAATCACTGCTGCCAGGTTGTTAAACTGGATCTGGAAGTAGGCAAGCTGCTCGAAGTTCGAGAAAGTCTCCTGATTTTCCAAAAGGTACTTCAGAACAGCCTTCACAGTAGATGTCTGGTATATATTAATAACAACAGCCGCAAGAGATAGCTGTAAAAAAAAAAAAAAGAAATATATTACTGGTTCCCCTTGTTACTGTGCTGAGAATCTTCTGGATCTTCACTAGTCTTTTTTACATAAATTTATAATATTCCAAATACAATGCTAAATACGACCTCTGCATCCTGATACCTGTTCTGTAGGTCACATGGTCTGACTGCAGCTACACCACTTACCACAATGATAAGAATGTCCAGGCAGTTCCAGAGGCTCCTGAAGTAATGGAGTCTATGAATGCGTACTTCCAGGATCTCCTCCACCACATAGTAGAGGATAAAAAGACAGAAAGCGATCTCACAGGCAGCTACGAAGTAGTCAAAGTTGGATACATAGCGGATCAGCTTCACGGTCTGAAACTGCCAAGAGGTAACAGTGCCACCAGTGGCAGGAAACTCCACCACCAACCTAAAAAAAGATTAATAATATTATATTACGTATGAATCCTGACCACAAGGGACTATTCATATTGAAGATGGTTTTGTATTGCACCTTAGGTATACCATAGATATTTTAGGAGGCTGTGTGGTCCAGTGCTTAAAGAAAAGGGCTTGTAACCAGGAGGTCCCCGTTTCAAATCCCATCTCACTCACTGACTCACAGATTGACCCTGAGCAAATCACTTAACCTCCTTGTGCTTCGTCTTTCGGGTGAGACGTTGTTGTAAGTGACTCTGCAGCATAGTTCACATACCCTAGTCTCTGTAAGTCGCCTTGGATAAAGGCGTCTGCTAAATAAACAAATAATAATTTTTAAAAAATCAGAGCTAAAACAAAGTATCATATCTGTCTCAATAAAAAAAATATGGTGAAAAAGCAGCCATCAAACAGGATGAGTAGCTAAGTACGAATTTGGCTTATTTACTTTTTTTTGCCACCCTTTGTTCAAGAACACACTTATGCACAAAACGGTACCAAATTCTTACTTTTAATATACACTCTACCTGACAACACAAAAGAGATTGATATTGGCATTGTAAACCGAGAAATCAATGAACACCACTCGGGTTCCTCTGTCCAGCCACAGGTTCTCTTTAAGTGTTTTCACTTTTGCAGCTGTCTTTTCTCTGGTCCGTGAGAGGTCCAGATAGTACCCCCCACCACTATAGGTAGTGATCAGACCCCAGTGATGGCTTCCATTCAAATCCTCTTCTTTAGCATAAGTCCAGCTGTTGATTAAAAAAAAAAAAAAAAAGTGTTTACACTAGAGGCGGGGGAGCGGAGGGGGGTACAGCTAGTCTGCCGGAGGTGGAGGAGCAGAGGGGGCGAGGGGGTGTAGGGAGATAGGAGGTAGCAGAAAGGTCAAGACAGCGATAGGCGAGTACAAGAGCTTTGAATTGGATGCAAGCAGCGATATGGAGTCAGTGCAGAGAGCGGAGCAGTGGTGTAGCGTGGGAGAAACGAGGAAGGGAAAATGCAAGGCAAGCAGCAGAGTTTTGGATAATAAACCATAATATTATATTAAAATTAGTAAGATCAAGGGGCTCCCGAGTGGCGCATCCGGTAAAGGCGCTCCACGTGGAGTGCAGGATGCGCTCTATAGTCTGGACATCGCAGGTTCGAGTCCAGGCTATTCCACAGCCGACCGTGGACCGGAGCTCCCAGGGGTGGCGCACAATTAGCCGACCGTCGCCGGGGGGTTTAGGTCGGCCAGGGTGTCCTCGGCTCACCGCGCACCAGCGACCCCTGTAGTCTGGCCGGGCGCCTGCGGGCTTGCCTGTAAGCTGCCTGAGAGCTGCGTTGTCCTCCGACGCTGTAGCTCTCAGGTGGCTGCATGGTGAGTCCGCAGTGTGAAAAAAAGCGGCTGACGGCACACGCTTCGGAGGACAGCGTGTGTTCGTCTTCGCCCTCCTGAGTCAGCGCAGGGGTGGTAGCGGTGAGCTGAGTCTGAAAATAATTAGCCATTCCAAATTGGGAGAAAATAATAAAAATAACTGGCAACGACTAAATTTATTAAAAAAATAAATAAATAAATAAATTAGTATGATCTGTCCTGAGATTCTCCAGTTCAGTAAAATGCTACGATTGTGCACAACCAAACTGGGGACGGGTGAAAATACAAAACATAATTGCTGACCAAAATGGTTATTCTAGCCTTTGGAACAGAAGGTACAACGAAATAATTTACCTACACCCGGTTAATGGTTTACAAATCATGCACAATAGCGCCTTCTCTAGCCACAACTTCGCATTTCATTTTGAATTTACTGACTTTCCTTGATGAAAACAAATCCACGACTGGGAGGTAACTAGACGTCCCCTGCTTTTGACTAACACTGAGGAAACCTCAACCTGGTTTTTAGTCAAGTGTGTATTATGCTAAAGGCCATTTCAAAAGATTCATCATCCAGATGCAAATCTAAGATTTTTTGTTAGTCTTACTGCTGCTACCCCTAATTATTGAAGCATTGTGGAAAAGCAACTAAGGGCAGTAAATTATTTCTTGTATCATAAATACAATTTATAAACAGTGCAATGTTGTGTAACAGTTCAAACAAACAACCAGATTTAGATTTTTGTGCAGTCCTAGAAACGGGTACTCACGCAGTTCCATTTAAAAGACCAAATGGAGAGGTGTCCTCATTTCCCATCGAATACATGTTGTAACAATCCTGGATTTCATCTCTCAAGTCTTCATGGATCGCACACGACTCGTTCCTCACTTTTAGCTGTCTTAAGCGAGGTACACCCAGAAGCAGGTTCTCATAGTAAATTAAACTCTGGTTCTCAGGCAGGGTTTTGTTGTTATACCAGGCATCCCAATACAGGCCACCCACTAATGGACCTTCTGTGAACTGGAAGGAAAGCACAACAAGCAACACAGTTCAATGTTAAGTTTTCTCCCTCATGTTTGCTTTTTTAAACAGGGTTTATTTGGTCTACAATAAACTCTTTCAGCTTTTTCCACAAAAAAAAATCCTTCTCTTTTTTTCAAAGACTTTCAATCAGCCTTCTCAATAAAGAGAAGCCCTCTTTGGAAGCTGTTTTGCAAAGCTGTGAAATGTCCCACATACTAATCCAAGAACACCATCACGTTAGATGGTCTCCATCATTAGGAGAACAGGAAGGGTTCATTTGGAAAACCACTGTCTACATGTGTCACTTCCTCTTGCTACAGGTCAGGAAGCAAACCTGCAAAATACCAGAACCTCACAGTTCTGAAACAGTCAGTACCTTCCAGAAGTCACCCATACTCGCCAAAGTTTTGAAATTTGTCTTCTCCCCACTTGAAAGAGGAGTGTCAAGGAACAGCTGTGACATGACCTTTGTGTAATAATACATGCTGGAGCTCACCATCCCATATGTCACTGCAAGACATTAAAACAAAGTTTAAAAATAAACACAGATGCATCAAAACCCCAATCTTAACACCAGCACTTTCAAGATATATCCCAGCAGTTGGGTGCCATACTGCACGCTTATAGTTTTCAGTGGGAGTGGGAGTTAAATAAAAAATAATAAAGATTTTCCCCAGAACAAGCTTTATTCATAGTACCAATTTTAAAAAGCAGTGAAAAGATAAATACCTCCAGATCTGTAACCAACATAGTATTCACTTGGAATGAATTTAAAGAAAAGCTATGATGATTCATTTTTTATTTTATTTAGAAAATGTAAACAAAACTAATTCTAAACTGAACCTGGCTGTGAGTGGGTCACAAAATATAACATGGCAATTTTCAAACAGCAAAAAAAAAGCTACATTGCTGATTTATTTGTTTCAACAGACAAACATTAGAGTGGATGTGGATGTCATAACACAGTTTTACATTGTTTCCTGTAATATACTGTACAATAGGCTTCTAAATGAGCAACAACGCTGGCGTTCCTTTGGCTTCTACAACTGTTTTAATCATTCTCTTCTAAGGCCGTTAAATACAAATAAAGATCAATTTCTAGTCAATACACTCAAGTTATACAGTTCACTGGTTTGTTAATATTTACTTTTGTTTCCAGAATTGAATCTACACTGCAGGGGGTTGACTGTGGAGAAGAGAAGCATTCTTTAAATACCGAAATAGACACTGTACAGTAAAAAGCATGTCACTGACATCATACATAATCATATTGAAAGATGAATGCATTAGGGAAGTACAGTATACAGTTGTGTAGTGCAAATTTAAAAACACAAATATGCTTCTTGGTTTCAAACTGTCTATCTAATATAATATAGAAGACAAGTAATGCTTCTTTTGTGTGAAAAACACTACAAGTATTAACAAAGGTCCTCAATTCTGGTGGATTATCACAAAATAAAACCACAATACTGACTATGATAAAAAGTGAATTCATAACAGCCAAACAAAGATGTTAAAACACATACAGGCACAGGCAGAATGTTTGCGATTTTAACCTCTTTTCAGCCTCACATTTCTTCATTGCGTTTAATTAGTTTTCCAGCAAAAACCTCAAATACAGTATAAAAACACCTCTGTACAACACAGTCCTGGCTCAGAAAGACACTTATCCAGTCTGTCAGGAAATACTTTTCTTGATCCACCCAAAAAGTATTTTCTGGCATGGGTAACCTGCCTCTCTTACTTTCCCTCCAAACATCTGTAACTATGAAAGGCTAGACCAGATTGGTAACATATTTATAAGAAATGAACAGCACCTGCCCTTGTGCAAGACAAATTTACTGTACTGCAGCTTTCAAAGCATACACAGGCTCTGGTCTTCTATGCATACATTTGCCTGCCTTTTTAAATTGAGGGCCATACTTGAATCTATGAAAATACTTGGTTACCTTATTCCATGGATATATATTATCTATATCTATATAGATATATTATCTATCTATCTATCTATCTATCTATCTATCTATCTATATATATATATATATATATATATATATATATATATGTGCCGTGAAAAAGTATTTGCCCCGACTGATTTTCTGCATTTTTGCACATTGTATTTGGTCAGATTTTTTTGTGGGTTGTAGTAGTACATAGAGGGAGTCTGAGAGAAAAAATGACACCAAAGTTATTGCCCCCCCTAGTTAACGCACCCCAATTAAAGGGATAATTAGGGTCAGCTGTTTGAGTACTTTGGTTAACAACCAGGCCTGATTTGGGCCAGCCCAGCCCAATATAAATCTGACTAACTTTGGCCCATACCGTCAGAGTGAAGTTGTCAGCACACAGGTTCTAGAGGCACATCAGGCCACGAACAAAAGAAATTCCTGAAGACCTCTGGAAAAAAGTTGTTGATGCCTATCAGTCTGGAAAGGGTTACAAAGCCATTTCTAAGGCTCTGGGGCTCCACCGAACCGCAGTCAGAACCATATTGTCCAAATGGAGAAAGTTTGGGACAGTAGTGAATCTACCCAGGAGTGGCCATCCTGCCAAAATCTCTCCAAGAGCAAGGCGTAAAATCGTCCAGGAAGTCACAAAGAACCCTAGAACAACATCCAGGTATCTGTAGGCCTCTCACCTCGGCTAAGGTCAGTGTTCATGACTCCACCATCAAAAAGAGACTGGGCATAAATGGGATTCATGGCAGAGTAGTAAGGTGGAAACCATTGCTCACTAAGAAGAACAAGAATGCTCATCTCAAGTTTGCCAAAAAGCACCTGGATGATCCTCAAGAGTTCTGGAACAATGTTCTATGGACAGATGAGTCAAAAGTGGAACTTTTTGGCCGACATGGGCCCCGTTATGTCTGGCGAAAACCAAACACTGCATTCCACAGTAAGAACCTCATACCAACGGTCAAACATGGTGGTGGTAGTGTCATGGTTTGGGGATGCTTGCTGCATCAGGACCTGGACGCCTTGCCATCATTGAAGGAACCATGAATTCTGCTCTGATTCAGAGAATTCTACAGGAGAATGTCAGGCCATCCGTCCGTGAGCTGAAGCTGAAGCGCATCTGGGTCATGCAGCAAGACAATGATCCGAAACACACAAGCAAGTCTACATCAGAATGGTTGAAGAACAAGAAACTTAAAGTTTTGAAATGGCCTAGTCAAAGTCCAGACCTAAACCCCACTGAGATGTTGTGGCAGGACCTGAAACGAGCAGTGAGAGACTAATCAAATAACTACAGGAAGCATTTGTTTGCAGTTATTGCTGGTAAAGGTGGCGTAACCAGTTATGGAGTCTAAGAGGACGATTACTTTTTCACACGGGGGCATTGGGTGTTGCATAACTTTCTTTAATAAATAAATGAAATATGTATCAAATTTTTGTGTTATTTGTTCACTCAGGGTCCCTAATATTAGGTTTTGGTTGAAGATCTGATAACATTCAGTGTCAAAAATATGCAAAAATGCAGAAAATCAGACAGGGGGCAAATACTTTTTCACAGCACTATATATATATATATTAACATGATAAGTAAATATTTGTGGCTTTTAAATTGTAGATACAGGTGGAAATACAAAGTTCTGAAAAACATTCAGTACATCTCATTAACATGCAGAAAACGAATTCCTGTACAATGCACTATTCTGTTTTGTCTCATAACTGATACCGGTACAATGATGTATTTATTACATTAACATTGTAAGATTCCTAGTAAGGGGACATGGGCATGCTGTATAATTAACATAACCAATGTAATCCTATCAAAAAGTTTTCAATTTCTAAATGGTCCATTTTAAGCATCTAAATGCTCCCATGATCATGCAATATAAATTCAGCCTTATACAGGCAGTCTAATTTTTTAATCCATTTCATAGTGCTCGCCTAATCAGAAAATAGGAGGCACTTTTTTTACACAGAGAATTGTGAGGGTATGGAACCAACTCCCCAGTAATGTTGTTGAAGCTGACACCCTGGGATCCTTCAAGAAGCTGCTTGATGAGATTCTGGGATCAATAAGCTACTAACAACCAAACGAGCAAGATGGGCTGAATAGCCTCCTCTCGTTTGTAAACTTTCTTATGTTCTTATGTATGAGTGTCCATTCAATTGATCAAAACAGTGGGATATCTAAATAATAATATGGGGCCTACCTTTACAGAATTAAACCGTGTTTTTTTTTTTTTTTTTTTTTTTTTTTTAAACTGCCACAGTTTAGAGCAATTGATCTAACCCCACCACGTCCATATCACAAATCATTCACTGTATGCCATCAATTATTACTTTTTCAAGCACTTTCTGTACAATGAATGAATGGGTACTGATGGAGGAAGAGATACATTCTCCTAGGAAGGGGGCATGTACATAAACAAAGCATTTCAGTCAGCCATTCACCCTACATGTTTTACAAGCACAACATAGTAAATGACAGTGTGATACTTACAAAAACACAGTATCACCAGGAAAATGATGTAAGTAATCAGCTCTCGCAGTACATACTTCAGGTACTTTTCTCTGCTTGCACCGCTATCCTCCATCAACCTCGTTCCCCATAGGACTGCAAATGAACACAAAAAATGAAATATTAAACCAAGTCAAACTACTGGATGAAGCTTCAAGTATAAACTGTCTGTGGATAAAGAACACTCCCTCCTTGGCATCTTCACCTATTACAGAAAACATACATAGTGCTGTGCATCACATACTGTATCTAAAGCACCTGCTATGCTACCACACACAGTATTTGATTCATGACTCAGAAATGTATGATTTGGGTATTGCATGCCCACCAACAAAGGTCTGAATGAAGCAAAAATTGGCATAAAAACAGTCATGTTATTCACTGAAAGAGTTATGTATCTGAAATACTTTGGGAGATAATGTGTTATTTTATGCAGCTTACTGGAAATAAATGGCTACATTTTACTATGTGTTATGTGATCACATTTTATAAAGTATCTATTGCAGCAGTTATTACAATTGGCAAACCTGCCGCCTCTGCAATTGCATTCCTCAGTCCAGCCAAGGATTGAACCCTTTCTTAACCACCATCAAAATTAGCACGATGGGCAACCTTGGGATAAAGTATTTGACCCCACTAAAATACTCTTAAGTATGGGCACTAAAAGACACCCTATAAATAACACGCTAGATAAGTTTTCTTTTTGTCCTGTACATAATTCCCTCCAAAAGACTAAAGCTAATCAAGACTTACCTCGAAGTTTTTGCAGTATCCTTTTCCCACACCCACTGTGCTCAGTTCTATCTTGGCGGTGCAGTATTTCCACAGTAGGGGTAGGGCACAGACCCCTATTCCCCTGTGTACCACCGCCTCTGATGTAACCTATACTCCCGCTGCTTGTACTGCTGGATGCTGTGGACACCGACCTCCTCCCAGGGCTCGCAGGAGGCCAGCCTGCCTCCAGCATTTCTTCCTCGGGTTCGAATCCAGGATTTACCCGGCTCCAGGCCTGTCTGGAGCACGAAGAAGAGGGAGGTGTGCCGGTGGTGCTCCCGGGACCATGGTCCGGGTGGTGAATCATTTCTATATCCATCCCGCGATCGTTTGGGTCTCGTCTAGTGCCCAATGTCGGACCAGTTGCGCCCGAGGAGTTGTGACCAGGCAGGGGTTGTCGCTGCTGAGGTGTTACACGACTTGAGCTCATCGCATCCGTTCAAGTTCAATGCACGGAATGTTAGTTGCATTTATTTACTTTGAGTTTTAGTTTAACATGCACACGAAATACTGTTCTCCTTCTTTCATTAGAAGTCTTTACACTGTAAACACATTCATATATTCTGTAGATCAGAAAATCTAATTTAAAAAAAATGTAGTTACTTTATGTTTTTTTGGTATGGTGAAAATTTTCACCAAAGTACAGTAATTCGCACGCAGACCAAATAAAACGCAATTTTTAAAATGTAATTCTGTTTGTTTTTTTTTCTTTTTTTTTAAATTGTTCGTCTCTTTTCACAGTAGGCTAGATCATCATAGCAACGAACCAAAAAAAAGCAACTTTACAACTAAGGAAACCCACCTGCAACTACACTTCCTTAACACGTCAAACTAGTCCCTTTTATTACGCAGTCTAACAAAAACAAAAATACAAAAAAAACTCTTTATTTTCATTTTTCCAAGTGTATTCCATAAATTGCTGAGTATACTCCACAAATTAAAACTAAAGAAAAACACTTATGCCAAAGCCAGCCATCTTGTCCCTCCTTGTTTCTCAAACTCTCGGAGTCTCACTTGTTGGAATCGGGTTACATTCAGGCTCGTTATAGCGTCATCACAAACCCAAGGAGCTGTACGAATAGTTTTTTCCACAATAAATTGCCACAATTTAAATGCTGGCAGAGTCCTATATAACTTTTTGATAGCAAAATAGAATAATTACATGTGTTATCCATAGGATGTAATTTTCGTGTAATATATTTTTCATATATTATACTTAATCTGCAAGTCTTTTAATTTTCTTAACTTAATTTATTGCTCAGCTAACATGGATGTGGTAGTGCTAAATTAAACCATGAACATTTAATTTGTTCGTAAATTAGTTATTATCTGGTGGTCGACACAATATTTGTTTTATGGTAGCCTACTAAAAGTAAACTGTGTCTAAGTTATGATTTACTTTAAATACTTCTTCCTGGTAAATATTTCTCAAACTCTCCTTTGGTAAAAAAAAAAAAAAAGTGTTGCAAAAAACAAGTTACTCAGGCACTTTGTGTTAATGTCCTAAATGAAAACTTTTCGTAGTAAATATTAGTAAAATCAGTGTAAGGTGTTTGTGTGGGTATAATGTTGCTTACATTAATGGATTTGGCTCTTCTGATAGAAAACTGACCGCAAGTAATGGGGGAAACTAGAAAACGTACATATTTTTGTTATTGTTAATAAATGGACAAGCATTACACCTAATAAAATAATGTTTTGTACTTCATGTTAAAGCCTGTTAATATGTAAGACCAGTGCCAAGATGAATTATTTTTTACAAAAACATTTTTAAAAAAACACGATCACCAAGTAACTCCCAGTAATATGTCAAACTGTAAATTCAGCAGCTTTAGTGGCTAAAATACAGCATGTTCCACACCAACACAGCAGCATTAGGTAACTATTTATGCATGTTTGACTTTGTTATTATTTATTATTATTATTATTATTTATTTCTTAGCAGACGCCAGGGCGACTTACAATTGTTACAATATATCACATTATTTTTTACATACAATTACATTATTATGTAATTGAAGGCAACCTTACATCTCCACTTAAATCGTTCTGTAAAAATTTGATGCAAGAGGCCAGCTATATAGGTGACTGTCACAATTAATCCAATCAGTATCTGATGGGTGGGGGAAAAGGAATGCAAGCCTAAACAAGGAATTTAACAAATCTAGTAACAACATGAAAAAAGAATAAGTGATGTATAGTTAATACATTATTTCAATAGATGTATGGAAAGCCCACTGTCCACAAAGCTGAGTTTGGCAGATGGAAAAGAAACTACAATATAGATGCAAGTTTGAAAAAAATATCTGAGTAATCACATATTTTCCCCATACAACAAATTATTTAAGCATTTACATTTGTTTCTGTGGTACATTTATCTTGAAATTACTTGCCCACATGCATATTCTATTAATTTATGATAATGTTCACATTTGTGAAGCTTTCTTGGGGCATTACTAATATTTAGCTTTTTCTTTTTTCTTTCTTTTTTTTTTTTTACTTAATAAACCTCTGTGTTGTATTTCTTTGTTTGTGATTATGAGCCATACTCCAAACATTTTGGTCATCCTGTATAATTACCCTCTCTGCACATTTAAACAGATTTGCTCTTATATTTTTACCATACCAGTACTTCTACAAGTTTAAAGTTTTGAGTGCCTACAAACCAAGGGTGTTTCTAGTGTGGAGTACAATGTTGAACCCCACAGTAAATTTTGTAACATGTACGTAACCCCCAATCTAATTGGCCATTTAATCACTTCATCTGTTTATAGTTATCCTTTTTCAGAACTCAAAGGATTAGTTACATAACCTTTTGTTAATGTGACTGGCAGTGTAGACCATGGTTTATTTTGGGAAATGATGTCAGGATTTGGAAATCAAGCTCTAGATCTTGAACTGGATAAGACAAGATCAATTGCAGCCCCCCAGTGAAGGATTGCAGAGATGAGGAGAGTGTCTGTATTTATTGCTATATCTATTGCTTTCCAACAAATGTTTAATCACAGCTGATCTGAGGAATTCTAAAACAACATCTCAGCACTTGAGGAAGTAAGGAGCTGCCTTTGGTAATATAAAATAAGAATATCAGTAAATTGCAGATGTGAAAATCTATTTATAATGCCCTTATGTAAAAATATATACAATAGTTCCAGAGGACATTGAAACATTCAAACAATTAATAACAGAGAGACTGCAGCTGCAGTAAGTCTTCCAGCAGCAAGGACTTAAAAAACATCACATGGTTTCAGGTGCACTAATCCATGTGCACTGGTGAAAAAAGTCAAGGTTTACCAGATTTGCTTCTTGATGTTATGAGATATAATAATAATAATAATAATAATAATAATAATAATAATAATAATAATAATAATAGGCTTTGTTCAGATACAAAATACAAGTAGCAACTATTGACCCATACGTTTTGAGAGTTGATCAATATACAGCATTAGAAAGTCCTTACTGAACAAGAAATAGCCTTAAAGTAGCTGGATCCTTTATATCAAATTATTAATGAATTGATACTACTGATTATGCTTTCTATGCATAGATGTAAGGATACGCACAAAGTGATTTAGCAGCTGTAAAGTCAGATTTTTGCGGCCGCTAAAAATGTGGCATATGTAAAGAATGGTGTTCACCTGGCGTTCTGCACCCGCTATCAAATTTGCACTTTGCCATCATTAATCCAAATGCATTCAAAAATGCATTCAAATGAAGAAAAAAGCCTGGAATTGCATTCAAATGAAGAAAAGGGCCTGGAATTGGGATCTGGATACTAAGCGGGTGCAAACATTATAATGTGATGTAAGGATTTTGCCTTGCACTTAGGCAATTGCTGACCCTCCAAAAACTCTTCTTACAAGGTGCAAACCATTGTAGAAGCGAGTAACTAAGAGCTGTATAAAAGCACACACCTGCAGAGACCTGTCATTGGCTTCAGGATGGCGGCTGTGGTTCACTTCCTAATGCGGCGATTAGAAATTTGCACTGCGCCTTACATCTACCTCCTAATGTCAACTTGTCCTCCTATTTTTTAAGATCTAAAGGAGCGCTCACAAGTCTCAGAATTGCTGTTTAAATGGTCAAAGTTCCGAAATGATTTTCCAATTTATTTCATTTTATGATTTATTTCATTTATATACTGCTGCTGGTTTATATTGTGTTGCTGTTGTCCCTTTACGACACCCTTGGAAACAAATGGTATGACTCAATGACCAGATGCAGTGAACGTTTTCTCTAGTGTTCTCTAGAAAAACTAACTGGTAATGTTCCAAAACTTAAAATGAGTAACTTAGTTTAGTTTGTTTTTGCTACATGTTTAACATTACCAGTTGGCTTTTCCTTTTTAGGAAACGCTGAAAACGATGCACTAAGTTCATTTGACTCTCGATAATAGGAGCATATATTCAAAGCATTTTCTCCTGTTTCTAGGAAAATTCATGGTACATGGCCCATGAGACCGTATGTAAGTATTTAAGAATATGAGTTATCTACTGACTGGACAGATCAATGACTTTTCTTCCTGGTCATTTTTGTGTCTTATAATTATATTATGGCTGATCCTTTGTTTTTGCAGATGTCTCCAGTTTATTTAGCTGATTATTCAGGCTTGGCTGTGCATTATTTCCCCTGGGTGGGGCTGCTTGACAAAGTATTTGTATTATTGTTCTGCTGAAAGGTTTGACCAGGGAATCATGAATTAATATTGCAACAGAGTGAGATAGTCTTCCTATGTATAAATCAAATATGGACCCAGGGATTTGTAAAAGAAGTGCAATGTAAATTATTATTATTTGTTTATTAGCAGACGCCTTTATCCAAGGCGACTTACAGAGACTAGGGTGTGTGAACTATGCATCAGCTGTAGAGTCACTTACAACTACGTCTCACCCGAAAGACGGAGCACAAGGAAGTTGAGTGACTTGCTCAGGTGGGATTTGAACCGGGGACCTCCTAGTTACAAGCCCTTTTCTTTAACCACTGGACCACAATATTAAATATTTGTAGAAAAGAGATCCTCAGATGCACTATGTACTTTTATGACATGAAAAACTGCAATAAGGCTACATTAGTTTCACTGCACTGTAAATTAGGGCTATAGTCCTATATTGCTGATATACTATAGTCAGTATATTTCTCTAGTTGTTATACACTGTTAAAAATAAAAAGTAACACAAAAAACTTGGAAGCTGTCAAATAATATTACTGTATTACTGTAGTTTGTAATAGAAGTCCCTTATGTTTTTTTCATTGCATCACAAGGACGACTGACTGAATCAGTCAATTGTGCAAGAGATGTATGTGACTCATGACTCTGCAAACATTTAAAATATGCGCCGGTTATCAGTCACTGATTAGGAGTGTACCATCAAAACTGTTATGTAGTGAATCCAGGTGGGAGAAAGATCACACATAACTGTCAAAATCCCTTAAACTGAAGGCATTCTTTGTAGTCAGGTAGTGTTAACACAGAACACCTTTCCTGATCTGCTATCGACATCTCTGCATTTATCGCTTAACTCTGTTTTATAGGAGTACTGTATTCATTTGGAGGGATGTGTTGCCATTTTAGTGGGTACTGTGGCAGACATCCTGAGATAATCGATATTTCCTCTGTAGTCCTGCTCTTACTTTTGCTGTTTAGTTCCTTATTGCCTTTGGCACTTGTATGGTGTTAGGCTGGCTTGTTTCAGTGGAGATATTCACTTTTCTTCAAGGGCCCTCCTCTCACTATCAAACCGTGATAATGTAAATACTGGGCAGCCAACATATCATGTTCTTTTTCTTAAATCCCGATTTAACCACTGTTAAGGTTAAACTTGTATTCAAGGTAAGTTCAGTCTTAAGATAGTCTAGCAGTAATACATAGATGAATTGGGGGAATGGATGGATGTACAGACTGATGAATGGATGAAATGGAACATATTCAAAAGCAAGCACACCCTCCACTGGTTATTCCTTTGCCTACTGTATTAATGGTTCCCAAATTGAGAGAATTATTGTATTATTCCTGTGACTTCTTTTAGCTCAAAGTGATTTCAAACATGACAATGATGTTACTATTTATTTTTCACTGTGTAGAAATGGGCACAAAGTCACACAATGTACTGGTATCACCTCTTTTGATAACAGTTCAGGAAAACATCACACACTCTGAATTCACATTGCATATTAACTTGATGGCATATTATTGAAACCATACGACATGCTGAATCCTGATGCTAAATTCCTTTTTACCCTCAATAAAATACACACCTTGTGTGTGATACTATCAAATCAATTAGCAAATGAAACCTTACAACATGCAGGGCATCACCAACACATTTCGATGAAAGGGTGGTAACCCCATTATCAGGAGGGTATATTCTTATTGATATGGGCATGCAAAATAAGAGCTTCCCCATAATGTTCTGCTATCATTCTTGTAATTCTGAATTTTAGTAAATTATTTTAAAAGCAACATACTAAATAAGCTTATTTCTACAGTGTAAGCTTTCTAAAGCATCATGTGGGAGAAGAGAACAATAGTCTATAAAAAATAAAACAATTGAGTGATTGCAAACCAAACCAGTGTAGACACATACCATACAGGAGTTTTCATAATCTGGAGACACGTTTGGAAGGATTTGGGTGAAGGCATTCATTTTCATTTTCATTTGTATGGTAAGATAGCATTATGGTGCACAATAAACCCGTCTGCAATCATTTATTTGGTCACATCCTGGGTTGTGTAACAGTAGCTTTTATTTTTGTGGAACATTGGGTCATTTTTATTCCAACACTTTCCAAAAGGAAAGAACTACAGTAGCTGTAAAAATAAAGATGGTTATTGCATAAACTTCAGCTTGTGCATGTCCCCCTGTTTTGGTTTATTATGTATTTTCTTTACTAGAAATATGCACGTCTGCACAATAATGCAGAACAATTCAAAATGGTGGTGAGGCACACCTTGTGGACAAAGACGTACAGCACTTATCTCAACTTTCCAATCTAATTCCAACAGCATTGCCTCTGGATATGGTCAAATAAACACAACTGTTTGGTACTGATGGAAGGAACTTTGCCAGCTGGCCTTTCTTCAATTTTCTGGAACATAGAGAAGAATACATAAGAATACAAATATTGTCTGAAGAAAACCAGTTGGGCTGAATTTAATTTCACTGGTAGGTATCTATCACTCATAAACCTATACATATCTCTTGCTCTCAAAGCTCAGCTAAATTGTAGATTTTCTTTCATAATTGTGCAGGAATCTTCAAGTGTACAAAAAAAAAAAGATTATTCCAAAAGATATTTCAGAAAAGCCTTCTAGTTAGTTGAGCATTATTTTAAAAGGGGAATGTTGAGAAACAGTACAGTTGATATTCCTGATTCTTCACAAAGGAGGACCTTTCAATTCCTTGTCTCAAATTTTTTACATTAATTTCATATTTTTATAAGAACCTCTGGACTTACAGTATAAGCAGAAATCAGCAAGTTTAGCAAAGAACTCTTGGTCATGTCTTCAAAACCACTTGTAATTCCCCAAGGCAAGAAGACACATTTCTATAGTAGTGTACTAATGGTTTGCTTCAGCTTTGCCCAGAAATGTGTTTCTTCTCTTTTTTTTATAGTTAAACTTGCAGTTAGGACAGTACTACCACTTATGACTATGAAGCCTATATATGTCACGGGATTAAGTGCCTAAAATGGCCATTTGTCACATAGAGGGCTTAACTTTAAAAATGGTTTGTACTTGCCCATTTGTTACATTATTTAATACATGTACTTACACATACAACATAATTAATTACATTTATTAATGTATGGAGTTTTATCCTCACAAATCACATGATTGATTGCAAAATGCGATCAGTATTAGAAAGTTATAGCTACAGTGTGCATACATGTTCCTATATTTTGAAGTGTCTCTGTTGCTCCGCAGAAGCAGCATGTAGAGACAATATGGCTGTATAAATATCCTCTACACTGACAGTTGGTTCAATTGCAAGTACCATAGAGCTCTAGTTTCCACAGTTCTATAATAATCAGACATGACATTTAATTTAGTAAGGTCAAAATATGATGCCCACGCTTTCTATAATTACACCTTTTTTACATTTCCGTATATTACATTTATTTTCAAATTACATTCTCTTTATAATGGAATATTTAACTTAAATGAAGGGTCATTTTCAATACTTGTCAAGTATCAGTTTAAACCTTGTTGATAATGAAAACCTGTGTCAGTTAATGAAGTGGTGTTCATGTTAAACTTAAAGCCAAACACTAATGAAATCACATCTAATGTAATTATCTGCATACAATTGCATGCCCAGTTTGATTATACCGATAGCCAAAACTCATAATGAAATAGTTATGGCACACATTTGTTTTACTGCAAATGTTGGCAATAGAAAAGGACATGATTTACATTGAACACATTAAAAGCAAAGCTTCCTGCAGAGTCTTCTGTTCATCTGCAGACATGGACATCAAAGCAACTGTTCAACTGCTATCTGTCGTGACTATTTTAATACTACTTGCAGCTGCTGCATAAAGTACGATTATCAGTTCAAAGCTCTGTATATTTATATGCCCATACCTTATTACGTTACATATGCATTTGTTTTCCAAGCAAACAAGTTAGTTTCAGTCAATTTGATTTCAAGTATATAAAGGGGTTTTGATTAAACTTTAGATCTCCTTTCTTCTTTATGACAACAGTAATGCCAGGCAGTTAGTACAAATTTACATCAGCAGGATTGTCTTTGTGTATATATATTCAATTCTTTTGCAAAACTCCAAAAATGCTAATTCAAAAGTATTCATACCCTTTTCACTATATATCCGAGCATCTTGTTGGCCTTTTTACAGCTTCCCCACATTGTCTAGGTGAAGACATTTCTGAGTCAACATAAACTCCTAGGTCTTTTTCATAGATTCCTTCTTCAATTTCAGTATCTCCCATATGATATTTATAATGCACATTTTTATTGCCTGCGTGCAGTACCTTACACTTTTCTCTACTAAATGTAATTTGCCATGTGTCTGCCCAGTTCTGAATGCGGTCTAGATCACTGTGAATGACCTTTGCTGCTGCAACGGTGTCGTGACACCGACATACTTTGGCAGAGTAAGTTAATCATGCATATGTCAGTAATAGAATGAAGCTAATTCTTTTACCTGCATACCTGCAGTTACATTGGGTCATACATTTGGGTCATACATTTTTCTACTTTTATGCAGGTAAATAGCTTAGCCGTCCTGTAATTATGGTAGATAAAAACAACTGTTTGGTTAGTACTCCTTGTTGGAGTTAGGTTTACTTTTACACTGTTTCCTGCTTTGACCGTCAGTCACGCTACCACAATATATATATATCATTGTTACTTTCAAAACTGCTATTGAACATAATTAATTGAACATGCTAATTAAGAACTTTATTGTAGTTCAATTTATTATTATAATCATAGATTGCAATTTATATTTTAGAATGTTTTAAGGAAATGGTGCAAGAGCGTGATGAAATGCTAATAATTCTGTCACTAATACTAGACACCATCAAACAGGACTTTCAAACAGTTTTATTTTATGTTGACTATTAATCGATTCAGGGTTTTTTGTGAGTTGAAAGTGGTCATGTAACACTTTGTTAATTTCAGTTTTGTTTGACCATGCAGATTACAATGGATGTGAAAATATATAAAATATGGGTAAATGTTATGTGAGATGTCTGTATTTGTCAAGGACTGTAGCCTATCCCACACTGACATCTAAACTTAAAAACACAAATTGTTTCTTTCAATTGTATTTTTATTGTAACATGTGCCACCTGAGGGCTAAATGTTGCAATTTCAATAACTGTTACAAAAAGACTTCATACCACACTTTAAAGTGTGTCTTGCAGGTCAAACACACCAATACATTTCTGTATAGATTTCATCAATAGAAGTAAAATAGTTTTTATGCTGTTAAAAAAATATTAATAAACAACAAAAATATGACAGATTTTATGTGGTGTATGGTCAACAATAGCAGTGATGTAAATCAACCAACCCCATTTTGTATTCACTATGAATTTCTTCAGGAATATATGAAATACACATGACAGATTTCTACATACAAAATATATAATAGAATAGAAATATAAACAAATATATAGAAATAGAATATGAAGAAATAGAAATACAGTAAGCAATTTAAACAAAAATAAAGATAAATACAATAAGGCATTTTTTTAGCAGATTATTTGAGATAATGGTCTCAATGGTCCACATTAATCACATTTTAGTGGCTTATAAAATGTTTTTTTTTTTAAAATAATAATAATGCTAATATTTTTAATAAACACTGCTGCATCCATTTCAGTGCATACAGATGCATCAAGTTTCAATCACACCTTCACCTGCCTATTTCCAATTTCAAGTCATCTGGATATAAAACGCCAGGAAAGAAATAAAAAAAAAAGGTTTGGCTGTCTACACAGGCTTTCAGTCTTAACAAATGTAAGAAACATTATTGGATAAGAATATTGAAGATCTGATATATAAAATAGCAAATCAAAAAAACAGGGAACATATGTAACAGTGAGAACTTGTGTGACTGCTTTGGTCTTTCTGTTGCTGGATTACAAAAGCATTCAGACTATGACTACTCATTTTAGAAGGGTTTGGGGTTCTTCTGAGGGGGAAAACAAGTGCCAGATCTATGACGTCACTACTCCTGTTCCAACATCACAAAAGCCACAAAACTGACCGTGGATATTTTCTATGCCCAATTATTGTAGACATATTCTGCTTCCAACCTTTCAAAAATAAATAGTGCCTCATGCTGTACTCTTAATGTGGGAATATTTTTCTCAGGTATGTCAACACTGGTTACATTTGGGCTCTTTTGGGTCTACTTCATTATCAACTAACAACAATGGAGCTTTATCTAATCCTGTAATAGTTGTTGGCCAGCCCTCAGTTGTGCCACAGAGTCCAAAAGGACCTTCAGTTATTACCTCCACAGGTAGGTCAACAGAACCCATAAATGTAAATATTAATGGTAATAGTGGTCCTTCACTACCAACAGAGATCATTCCTCCCAGAAGAGGCTGTAATCCAGTTATATACAGTGCAGGGACTAATCCCTCAGCAAGTGGATCTCAAGTAAGATCTAATCAACTGGTCATTACTCAGGTGGTCTGTCAGCAGTGCACTCGCTATTGGGGGTCTTTGCAGTCACTTTCCTGAAATAAGTTCCCCTATTTTAAGTTTTTGTGCTTGCTATGTAACATAGTATTAATAGAGAACACCCACTCTTTTTTTTATAACTGAGAATGATAAATTGTGACTTCACATTTTAAATGGATAGTGACTGTTTTAAACTATTGGCCAGATTTTATCATTTATAAATCAAAATTTCCCCGATATAGCTACTAAGAGTGAAGACAAGAGAAGGGGGTTAGTCCTTTAATTGGGAAAGAATTTGATTTTATTGTCACAAGTTTTTGTTTTGTTTTTCGAACCCGAGCACATTCGTTGGGACAATTATATTCCACTGTACTTGTTGGACATGGAGGTGATTGAAATTGCATGTTGGATTCCTTGTGTCAGTACCATCACTACGAAGAACCTGCAAGGATTTTCTTGGGACTGTTTATTGTATTTTTTTCTTTTCTTTTGTTACTTTTACTTCCGGTTAAAGGAGGGTGTACCCCTGGGTTTTGTTCCATTGACACTAACTCCTCGTTACAATTGGTGGAGTTTTACTTGGCCTTTTTTAAATACTGTTTATAGAATAAAAGTATTCTTTCAAAAAAGTCAGTGTGTCTTTCCCTCTGTATGGGAGGAGTGGTACAGCTGTTCCAAACCTAGATACACATTTTGAACCTGTGGGAAGGGGAATCAGTTCAAACTTGCAATAAGGATTCTATGTCTTTCTCTCAATATTCTGTCAGCTCAATTGCTATTGGTTTAGGGGTCCAAGTAACCTGTTTAATAACTGTGGCGCAGTTGGCACACTACATTGCAGATGGTACTGGGCGTTGGAGTTTGGCAACGGTATTTTGCTGTCCCCTCTCTAGTAATGATTCATGCAACAAGTTTAATATTGCAATGCAAGTCTGTATTTCCTTCATCACTTTAATTGGTTGTCTCTAATTTTGACTCTCGCAAAAGGTATAACTTTTATGAACTTTGTCCTAGACAAATAACTTGAAAAAGTTTACTACCAATGAAAATAATCAATAACCTGTAGAACGAGGCTGAACTGCAGCAGAACAACAGAAGCACCGATTCATCAAAAATGAAATGTGAGCAATGAGCTATGTCATAGACAGACAGTCAGGGCTAAAGGTAGACACCATTCATGCCCATACCCATAGCAACAAATACATTTGACTACAAACACCAACAAACCTGATGGAAAAATATGTGGTCACCCACATTGAATTTGATGGAAAACATTAATTAACGCAGACAACCAAAACAATATCAAGTCTGCAAACCCTGACTGTGTCTCACATTGGTATTGTACTGTTACTGACTGTTGGAGATTCTCTGTGTTACACTTATAAAAAAATAAATAAATAAACACACAACACTACAACTTGCTTTAATCTATTTCAAATCTGTACGCAAGGAGACAGTGTTTATTTAAGAGAATGACAGGATAGTTGGTCTCATTTTGGCTTGAAATGAGCCACCCTCATATGAGGTGAGACTTCTGAAAGCAGTCAGCCAACCACGGCCAGGGGAAGGGACCAATCGACCCCAAAGGAAGATCCCGCTGCAAAGGACGCAGAGGGGAGGAGGAGGAAAGAAATTTAACGAAAGGTAAGAGATATGTCCCGGCTTAACGATTGGGGTAAAACAAAAAAGGAAGAGAGTCTGTCGACTCACCTCTAGCGGCAAGTCCTTAATTAGTGTAATTTATTGTCAGGACAGTGTAAATTAGTTTTCTTCTGCTGTTTCTGAACCATGCTAGTTTGTAAAGTGTTTTACCTATTATCTGCACTAAACCCACGATTAAGAGGAAAATGGGTAAGTTCTGTTGTAATAATTTTCTACAGGATGGGTAGATTCTAAAAGCAGACTTCTCTTACAGCAGTTATAAAACCTTGAAATAAAAGTGTATCTGGTGAAATTGTATCAATAAATATGAAACTGGTGCATCTGGAAGGATATATATTAAGCAAACTACTTAAAGGGATAATGTATTACTATCTACATATTCAGATTATTTACTTAAAAAGAACATATTAGGGTATTAAGCCAGTAAGAAGTTGTATATTATAAAAATGCAGATGATTTTAGGTTAGGCAAAAGTAATAGTTTGAGAGTGAAGCATATTTACAGTACAGCATACCTAATAGATCTGTAGCACACTGGCACACAAGAAACCAGAAGTGCATACATGTGTGATGGTTCACTGCATTATAATCTAATAACCATTAAAAGCACACACACACACATTGTTTTCTCACTTAACCTCTTTGTTTGGAAGGATTATAAAAACATTCAAATTTGGTGAATGTGATAATGTGTAAGCAGAGAGATGAATTGCTGAATGTGCCAGACAGCTTCCTGCCTGTTAAACCTCACCTGCAGAGAAGCTGCAATCTTTTTAACTCAAGGCTGCTCCTTCCTGACTCGTCACAGCTCGGGATTGCTTCAATTCTAAAATCCTGAAATCCTGTCAGATGTCTGGGACAAAAATGGATTTGGAAAAAACATGAAACCATTTAGAGAAAGGGGTAAAAATGAATTAAGGGGTGGTATATATGGCTCATCCTCACTCTCTTCTTAAAAGACTTCTATCTCATCCTGCAGTCATCTCAGTTTGTTGTAACCATGGGCATCCGACAAGCTGTTGCGTACTGTCTTCTATTCATCTTTCAAGTGTCTGCAGCAACTATAGATGCAGGTAAGTGTGAATATTGGAGTACATAAGTACAGTATATAGTTTATGTATATATATAGCTTGGTTCATAAGTTAAACAAGGGTACCTCTGTACAGCCTTTGGCAGTAAATGTTGATTGCCAACTTGGCAAAATCGCATAAACAATTCCAAAACATTGGTGAAGATTGCCAGAATATACACGTTTAATGGCCTACTTTGGTATTAAAAACATTAGGCTCACATATGTGATTTTGGCAGCGGAAGCCGTGCAGACACCCTGTTTTTTTACAAACTCTAAAACTAACAGTAAACATCTAACCCCAACCATTAGTACCGGTAGTATGTTTTTGAGTGAAGGAGCAGTTTTTCTTAACAGTATATGAATAAATGCATGTTGGCTGATAATACAGATATTTACAACGCAAGGAACTCTGTTGCAGCAATATGTAAAATGAATGCCTGCTCAGATTTGAACAGAGAAAAAAACCCAATGCAAACACAACATGATTTATAATTCTGTTGCTGTAGCAAATCTATATATATATATATATATATATATATATATATATATATATATATATATATATATATATATAATTGTTTGTGGGTAATACAAGTGCAAAAGACTATAATCCCTGTATAATTATAGTTCACAGGCACTAGTTATCTAGGTGTGACTGTGTCAGCCGTTGCATCTTGCAAATTCATTCCAGCAGATTTCCCCTCTGAAGATCCGAGCATGCACAGGACCAGGTTTAGCCACAAGAAACCTGAATGGTCATACTTGTCTTTCAAAACACCAGAACACAAAATCTGAAGGGATATGTAAGCAACTACAACTGATGTTTTTCATCATTGATAAAAATTGTTGATATTCTGTTTATTTAACATATCTAACAACTTTAAACCAAACATAACTGGGATTGTGGGTTAGGCTGTTGGACATCATGCGCTGTGGCTAGACTGTTTATTTATTTAGATGTTGATAATTTAACATAATATAAGCACTTAATAATGGAGTTTTTGGGAGAGGGAGAAACTGAAGTACAGACAAAAAAACAACAACATTACCAGTACTAAAGCAAGGTATGTTAATAATGTAGCCATGGGACACTATTACAAACTTTAACTGAAAAGACCTAACATAAAACATATACATAGATCTTTTAAGTGAAATGTGAGTTGCTAAACTTTTGTTTAGCCCAGTGAAGTCCCAGATCCTCGATATGGTCAATTTTCTATTGCACTTTTCCTTGCTTAACTAAAGTGTGTTTCCGTTATTTCCACTCAATACAAAACCACGCAAGCAACATAAAACTACCAGTGGTTTCCCAGTAGTATTACAAGTGATAAGAGATTGGGTTTGCACATGCAGTCACCAATTCTGTTTATTGCAAATTGATGTATACAACCATTTACTAAATGCTCATGTGTTTGTAATGATGTTCGCAGATTGTGTTTGACTCTTTCTTGGATTAAGAAGCAGAACCATTACTTTTTAGGTATTATGAAGATATGCTGAAAAGAATGTTCTTTATTTTCACTTTCTAATACAGTGTATTGGGATACAATAAATATACATAAGAACGTTTACAATCGTTTGGTTGTTAGTAGCTTATTGATCCCAGAATCTCATCAAGCAGCTTCTTGAAGGGTGTCAGCTTCAACAACATTACTGGGGAGTTGGTTCCTGTTGATATACCATGAGATGAAATGTTTCAATCAAACACCTTTTCTTAATTTTTTTTAATTTCAGGTGACAATTATCTGCCTGCCACCCCAGATACAATTAGTGACCCTGTTGATATCCCTGAGATTGCATCAGATGGGCAACAACAGGAGAAGGGAGCGCGGAAGTGCAAACACAGTAAGTACTTTCTATAACAAATGAAAATGTAAACCTCTGCAGCAAACGAGTCCCCAAATTGTGCCTTTTTAACACAGTCTTCAGCATTATGTGAAACTTTCCATTGAATACTAAAAATATAATTATTTGTTACTTTTACTAAATAAAATTACTTGAAAATGACTAATAACTATCATGAATTACATGAAATGACATGTAGTTACTTTAATTAAATTTGTATAATTTGTTAAAATCCCATGTAAAGATGACTCCTGAGTGGCGCATCCAGTAAATGCGCTCCACGTGGAGTGCAGGATGCGTACTATAATCTGGACGTCGCGAGTTTGAGTCCAGGCTATTCCACAGCTGACCATGGACGGGAGCTCCCAGGGGGCGGCGCACAATTGGCCGAGCGTTGCCCAGGGGGAAGGGAGGGTTAGGTCGGCCAGGGTGTCCTCGGCTCACCGCGCACCAGCGTCTCCTGTAGTCTGGCCGGGCGCCTGCGGGCTTGCCTGTAAGCTGCCCGACAGCTGCGTTGTCCTCCGACGCTGTAGCTCTTGGGTGGCTGCATGGTGAGATCGCAGTGTGAAAAAAGCAGTCGGCTGATGGCACACGCTTCGGAGGACAGCGTGTGTTCGTCTTCGCCCTCCCGAGTCAGTGCAGGGGTGGTAGCGGTGAGCTGAGTTTAAAAAATAATTGGCCATTCTAAATTGGGAGAAAATAATAAAAAATAATTGGCAACAACTAAATTTATATATATATTAAAAAAAAATCCATGTAAAGAAATGAACAAACTTTAGTAGATATTTGCTTGCTTAAATGAATGGATTACATACTAAAATTACATGTAATTTTGATTACTTTTACAATATTTTAAATTACTATCAATATCAAAAACTTAATACAGAATTGGCCATTCTGAAAGCGCTTTCTTAGATAACATTTTTCTGCAATCTGTATTTATCTGCAATCTGCAGGATATCCCACTACTTGTATTTTTCTTTAATTATAGTTTTACAGTTGCTTAGAAACCAATGGCAGTTGCAATTATGAGCAACAAGATTTACTTCATAATACCAGCTAACCTCTTATTTACTTTGCAGCAGTTGTGTCTTGATCTCCAGTACAAAATGGCACTTTAAAATAGAAAAGCATTGAATTGTACAACTACTACCTTGCTGATGCAGCATTTTAACAGCTTCATTGCAATGTTCACTTCAAACACGAGTAACATGAAGCAACTAATGGATAGTATTGGTTGTGTTAGTAATAATTTATTACACTTTTACTTTTCTATTACATTAAAGCACAGTTACCTGATGTAGTTCTTCCATCCTTTACCTCCTAACAGGACTGCAGAAGCGTGCAGACTATTACAATACATCATTAAATGGATATGAGCCCAGTGATATAGATGGAGAGCCAACACCCTGCCAGATTTTTCCAATCACCAACAATCCCCTTCCAACCACAGCCACAAAGCCAACCACAATTACAACAAAAACAGCTCACAAAATACCTCTAACACACCCTGTTTATCCTAAAGGCCCACAGGTGCAAAACAGGCCTTATAACCCTTTTGGTGGTGAAGTTGCAATTATTCCGTATGTCCCTGTATATGGAGGACCTAAAGCGTTCACGTATGATGCCAGTGGCGGCTTTATTGATCAAACTAGTGGTTTAGTTTCATATAATGGTGTGATTCCCTCAAACAGATTGGCACCAGATAATGGTTTTATTCCTGTAAACAGAAGGGTGCTAGCGAATGGCTTCATTCCCACAAATGGCAGAGTTATAACTGTTGGATTATTTCCAAGAAATGGCATTATTCCCCCAAACAGATTGGTACCAATAAATAGTATTGCACCCACAAACGGGTTAGTTCCCACAAAGACACAGGTTTTACCAAATGTCTTTGCTTCCACCAATGGATTATATCCCAGAAACGGCCTTGTGCCCAATGGGCCTGGTTTGGCCTATCCCATGCGTAGCTTTGGCTGGGGATTTGCCTCAGAATCTTCTGAAGAATACAAAAGAGGGAAAAGGGAAACCCACCCACAATACGACAATGCCATCAGGGAAGGAGAAACAGGCATTTTGTTCTTGCTCCACTATAAAATTAAGAACATTTTGTCAAGGAAGGCAGCTGACATAAAGCCTGACACACTGGAAACAGTAAACATTAATACTACTGCCAAAGTCCTCCATTCTGAAATGCCAACAGAAACAGACACAGACATGGATGACAGAAGTGTGGGCTACAGCTCCTTAGCAACATACCTATCTGAGATAAAAGAGAAAGCAGAACATGATCAATGCAATATTTTCTGATCCTCAGATTTTTAAATTCATTAATAGTGTTAATTAATAGAGTTCATTTATACATTTATGTTTGTATTGTCGTGTTATATGTGAATGCAATCTACATAAGCACATTTGTAATGCATGATTGACATTATATTAGATTGTATATGGAAGCCCATATGAACTATATATATTCATGTTTTTATAAAGGATGGATTCCTGCATACACACAAATGTGCTGTCAATGCATGGCTAAATGGTGTTCACTGTTGTATATAAGTATCCAGGGTGAAGAAAAGGTCTGTCTCTGATTTACTTTTCTCTCAAAAGGTTTGTTGATTGGTGAGGTAATACATTAGTTTTTGTTATATGGAACCAAAAATAATTTAGCTATTGTTAGTTGCATAAAATAACCATAATGAATATGAATTAAATAAACATCACTTGTTCAAGCATATATACTGTATATATATATATATATATATATATATATATATATATATATATATATATATATATATATATACAGTACTGTGCAAAAGTTTTAGGCAGGTGTGAAAAATGCTGTAAAGTAAGAATGCTTTCAAAAATAGACATGTTAATAGATTATATTTATCAATTAACTAAATGCAAAGTGAGTGAACAGAAGAAAAATCTAAATCAAATCCATATTTGGTGTGACCACCCTTTGCCTTCAAAACAGCATCAAGCATCAATTCTTCTAGGTACACTTGCACACAGTTTTGAAGGAACTCGGCAGGTAGGTTGGTCCAAACATCTTGGAGAACTAACCACAGTTCTTCTGTGGATTTAGGCAGCCTCAGTTGCTTCTCTCTCTTCATGTAATCCAAGTCAGACTCGATGATGTTGAGATCAGGGCTCTGTGGGGGCCATACCATCACTTCCAGGACTCCTTGTTCTTCTTTAAGCTGAAGATAGTTCTTAATGACTTTCGCTGTATGTTTGGGGTCGTTATCATGCTGCAGAATAAATTTGGGGCCAATCAGATGCCTCCCTGATGGTATTGCATGATGGATAAGTATCTGCCTGTACTTCTCAGCATTGAGGAGACCATTAATTCTGACCAAATCCCCAACTCCATTTGCAGAAATGCAGCCCCAAACTTGCAAGGAACCTCCACCATGCTTCACTGTTGCCTGCAGACACTCATTTGTGTACGCTCTCCAGCCCTTCGGCGAACAAACTGCCTTCTGCTACAGCCAAATATTTCAAATTTTGACTCATCAGTCCAGAACACCTGCTGCCATTTTTCTGCACCCAGTTCCTGTGTTTTCGTGCATAGTTGAGTCGCTTGGCCTTGTTTCCATGTCGGAGGTATGGCTTTTTGGCCGCAAGTCTTCCATGAAGGCCACTTCTGACCAGACTTCTCCGGACAGTAGATGGGTGTACCAGGGTCCCACTGTTTTCTGCCAGTTCTGAGCTGATGGCACTGCTGGACATCTTCCGATTGCGAAGGGAAGTAAGCATGATGTGTCTTTCATCTGCTGCAGTAAGTTTCCTTGGCCGACCACTGCGTCTCACGGTCCTCAACGTTGCTCGTTTCTTTGTGCTTCTTCAAAAGAGCTTGGACAGCACATCTGGAAACCCCTGTCTGCCTTGAAATTTCTGCCTGGGAGAGACCTTGCTGATGCAGTATAACTACCTTGTGTCTTGTTGCTGTGCTCAGTCTTGTCATGGTGTATGACTTTTGACAGTAAACTGTCTTCAGCAACCTCACCTTGTTAGCTGAGTTTGGCTGTTCCTCACCCAGTTTTATTCCTCCTACACAGCTGTTTCTGTTTCAGTTAATGATTGTGTTTCAACCTACATATTGAATTGATGATCATTAGCACCTGTTTGGTATAATTGTTTAACCATACACCTGACTATATGCCTACAAAATCCCTGACTTTGTGCAAGTGTACCTAGAAGAATTGATGCTGTTTTGAAGGCAAAGGGTTGTCAAATATGGATTTGATTTAGATTTTTCTTCTGTTCACTCACTTTGCATTTAGTTAATTGCTAAATATAATCTATTAATATGTCTATTTTTGAAAGCATTCTTACTTTATAGCATTTTTTCACACCTGCCTAAAACTTTTGCACAGTAGTGTATATATATATATATATATATATATATATATATATATATATATATATATATATATATATATATAAATATATATTCCACTCCTTAATCTTAGATTCCTTTTTAAAATACACTCTAAGGGCATCTCAGTTTGATAAAGGCACCAATTTCTGTAAACATGGTTGCATTGCTTACTAGATTTTAAATAAGAGTTCTCAAAATGTTCTGTGGCATCATAAAAACCAAGTTAATTACTGTAAGAATTGTTTACCATAAACCACTGGATGTTCTGTACGTATGACATTATTGAGGAAATCTTGCAAAAAATTGTACATACAAAAAGCTTAAAGCAACCTTGCCAACAATTCAGATTTTGTAACAGGTATTCAAAAGGAAGACATCCCTCTGGCATCAGTTTTGGATTAAGTTTGTTAGACCTGTGTATTTCAGATTTAACAGCAAAAAAACTCACTCAATCTTTCTAAGAATTAAAATAATCTTTACTACTCCCAGTTATCGTTACGGGTGAGTGTAATTGACTTATAATTAAGACAGCATATGACGACCTGTGCAGAAATTACCAGGTGCAACAATTTCACTTGGCAAGTAGTATCCATATTTGGGTACATTCAGATTTCATTACTTTTTTCCCTCTGTGGAAGGGGGAGTGAGTAATTCATGGTATATAGCAGATGGACACTTCCCGAATCAGAGACTGAATACACCCCGAGTCAAGAAGGGCTCGGGTTTGTGTACCTTCTATTGTCACAGGAAGCACAAAACCCTTGAGGGTGGGCCAAGCTGACTGGGTGAAATGGCAATCCATGGTGGTGGACTCCCTGGAGATGCCCCACCTCGTTGCACGTCCAGCAGCATATCGGATCTGTTACTGACTTTGAAGCTTCAGCAGGAGGGTGAAATTTCGGAGCCAGCAACGAGACTCAGCAGGGTCGTGACCCTGCGAGGCCCTGGTCCAACACAGCAGTGACATGAAATAAAACAAATATTCCTTCCTAGTCGAAAGATGGTTACAGCAACTGTGCATCATTGGATGGAAACTCCCTTTCTTAATAATACTGAATATACAGTATTACATCTAAAATGAAACCCACAACTGAATGCACACAATCTTATATCAAACACAGTTGGTTACATTCATTTTGTAATTTTACGGGCATGGCTATAACTAACATACACATAATTTGTGTTTGAATCACAGCATAAATAGGAGAAGAAAAAAAAAAAAAGACCACACAGAAATTGGTAATCTCCATAAGACAGGATTTACAAATGAACTACTAAAAAGATCAAATTAAATAAAATACAAATCTTTACAATGTAACCACCTTAAATATGGTTACTTTATACAGTATGTAAAGTTTACTTTTTTTTTTACAGCATGTCAAAAATGAAATAAAAAAGACCATGATGCATAGTATTTCAGAAATACCCTACATATTTATTAAATTATTGAATATATTGCAAATCCTACAAGCAAAATACAATACATTCTCTCATATATATATATATATATAGACAAATATCTATTACTGTATACAAATGGATTCTGCGGATAGGATTAACTTTGTACAGAGTAATGCTTTAAAAACACCACGGTTTAGTACTCAACACGGGGGAAGTTTGCTTCTGTGGGTTCGTGAAATGAGCTTCCAGATATCTAAAAAGAAAGAGGACATGGTAGTGGTGTTCAATAGGGAGGGATTTTATAGTTGAATATCTTATTGTATATGAAATGTACATTCTTTTAGAAATCTTTATCCTACTACAGTACCTGTTGCGAAGGCACACTGGAGTGAAGGTCCATTGCAGCTAGAGAAGGTATACGGGATTCTGGAACTTTCCTGTTTTCTTTCTTTAGTATCTTTGAATTTTTGCCTAAATGGGAATATAGTACTTTTAATATAAAAACATACAAAAAAATACACAAGTATGTGTTCAGTATTAGATTACAACCTTTGTTAAAATATGTACTGCAGTATTGGTATGTTATTTCTTTAGTATTAAATAATAAATACTGTACCAGTGAAGTGTAGAAAAATAATTCTTTAAAATCAGATATGTGCTGTGCTGCAACTGATACACAAATGCATGTTAATTACAAGTGATTCACACCTCAGTAACAAGTTATATTGTGAAAACCAAACTGGTTTAGTTGACTAATAAACAGTTTCTTGTGGACTCATAGCCGCTCAGACACTTTTTGTTAGAATATTCGTAGAATCAATCAATCAAAAAGATCCAAGGGTGACGTCACAGAAATGTTTTAAGTGTGACAAACACATGGAAAATAACCCTTTCTCTAATAGTGAAGTGTCTAGTTGGAATGGTTTACCAGAAACATTATGTATACCATTTCATTATTCACACAACCTAAATAATGCATGATCAACAATACCCAATTATCATGTATTATTTAGGTATTCTGAATAAGACAATTGTACATTTAAACCTGTTGTACCTTAAACTATAACCAATTGTTAAGGTGGTGGAGAATGACGGATGTTATGTTATGAAATTACTGCTCTGCTCTGCTAAGCCTCAGCTAAAGCAACAAAATGCACCTTCGACTCCTTTTAGCTCAGGTAGATGATTACTGTTCAGTTCTGGGAGATGAACATCTGATTTGCAGAATTCCCATTTTTTCTTGATTACATTCCCCATTCGATCAGTATGAATTGCCCGCTCTTGAATACCACTCCTTTCATTTGGGAACTGGAGTGATTAAAATATTTGTTATAACCAATACACTTATATATTATAACAGAGCTCAAAAACTAAACACTGTACTATTGCAACTTAATAAATAAAAAATATATAATCACAGAGCTATACGTATTCTTCAAAAGCCTGTACGGTCAGACTTGAAAGTTAAGCTTCAAAATAAGAGCATGCAAAAAAACACAAAATGTCTAATACTTCCTAAACTATATGATAAGTTACTCTCTCTCTCGCTCTATTTTTTTAAAAATATAATCCGCAATTGTTACATACCCATCCTATGCTGTTAACATATTTCAGTTTACACTTACTAATCGTGGCTTATGGCACTGAAATACATCTTCTCACTGGAGACATAGCTGTATAAAACATTAGGAGGCAGCACAAACCTATTACAGAATGTAGTGATTTATTTATTTCAAATAACCTACCCGAACAGCAAGGCTTACATTGTAGTGACTCGACATGGGTTGTTGGCTTTGTTTTTTAAAAAGGGGCATATGTTTTTTCATCTTCTCATTTGCCCTTTAAGAAAAAGAAAATATATAAAATGTCATGGATATGTGAAATTAGTAAAGTTACAAAAGGTAACTTTACTAAAAAAAAGTGTAATTTCAGGATACTGGCAACCTTGATTAATACTTATTTAACTTACCAACTTCATTGCTATCATTAGCTTTCACAAGCCATCTCAGAATGGCAAAACTACTTTTGTGTTAATTCATGGAAATAAAATCAGCTGACCTTGTCTTCTGACTGACCTTGTCTTCTGAAATGCACTTTGTGCAAAACTATTATGTTGCCAAGCACTATTAGGCAATGTGTTTTTGCAACTAGCAGTTTGTAACCATTTAAGCTATTGCTTTACAAGACCCCCCGAGCAAGACAATATGTTTGCGCTGGTTGCAGTTTCATTTGGTACTTTAGGTGTTGTTGTACCTGAAGCTGTGAGGTCCTGGAACAGTCCCAGACCCAGCATTCAGGTTCATGCAGCTGGTCGTGATGGCTAGGGGATACTGCGAGATGGGAGGAATGAGGGTCCCCGCTGGAGACTTGGGACGGTCATGGTTGCCATTAACATCTTTAAGAGATGGAGGCACAGCCTTGCTGAGGCTTGCCCTGCTTTCGGTAGTCTTTTCCAGGATCTCATTCCCATTTGTAGTAGCTGATCTGTCAAGCTTTTCAACGTCAGCTCTCAACTCTTTTGACCTTATTTTGACATTGGGTTTATTATCTTTGTTTTTCATATCTGCATTAGAGTCCTAAAAAACAAAAACAAAGGTCATACACCTTATTTACTTTAGGCATTGTATATATACAACAACAACTAGCAAAAAAAGGAAGTGGAGGGCTCCATGTATGTATGATCATTGCACTGATCAGATGAATGCACATTTAATCTTTTCTTTCATAGATATTTTAGAGACCACTAACCTGGCTTCTTAGTTTCTTATCCTCTACTAATGAATCGTCTTTATCCCTTTTTGTCATTTTTGACTTTTTGGGTACAGGAGTGTTCTCTTTCAGGCCCTTCTGGATTTTAGTATTAAGCTCTTGTGTGAATCTGGTAAATAAAAGCAACTTAAATGTTTTCAAATACACAAACGTATGACCATACTGTAAAACAAATAAATAAAAAATAATATTTTTATGAGGGGCAGGTGTTGAGGGAGGATTTAATACTGTGCATAAGAAAAATAATATTTCTCAAGGTCACAATTGATTCCCTTGTTACTTTATGTGAAAGTAGTTGTAGGGAAATTCCAAAAACAGAAGCATCCTATTTGTAAAGGATCCAACAGGGAGCATTGGAACCAACCATATTATAGTGAAAGAATTACACCTTGTTGTACTATAGGTGTGTATTATCTTCACTCTGTCTACAGGACCTTTGACCTTTGGACCTGGAAGAACAAAGAATTTCTGAAAAATGTGGCACTTTTACAAACTGTATCTGAAACATAAGAAAAAAGAAAAAAGAAAAGAAAAAAGAAAGGCTGGTGGGGGCGGTGGTGGACTGCATTAGAAGGGCTTGCCAGTAAAAGCAAACCTACTGTATCTCACTTATCGGGTGATTGGAGATAGTCAGCAAAAACAGATGGTTAGTTTTTTTTTTTTTTACAGTAATTGCAATGCCATAATAAAAGTTTATTCTCAGGATCTTTATAAGCACTAATGGGCACTACTCTCTTTTTTCTCAAAATAAGTATTTATAAAAAAAAAATTAATTTCTTTATCAGTAATGAAAAAAAAAACAATATACATTTTGTCCATGAAACATTAGCTGCTTATATCCACTCATTTCTTGATATTTATACATTTTGTAAAAACATATAATAAAACACAAAGACAGAATAAATGTTGAATATAATCAGATTTGCTGTGTTTTTCTGTTTCTTTCTTATCTCTAAACAAGTTCTTGTGACGTTTTCTCTCTATGTGCTGGTGGTCCAGTAAGAATAAAATAAAGTGTGTTTTTTTACTGTTTACCCAATGACGGGCCAAATGTTCCAAATGCCAATTAAAGGCCTCAAAAGGAATAAGGTCAAACTCAAACTTTTGAGACTTGTTTGCATTTTGTAGTTTATTTAGCACGATTTATTCTGTTGTTCTTGCTGTTTGTAAAATGCTGATTTGATAATAGGATATTCTGTATATATGTTTACTGCTTATGTACAGAAATTGATATACACAATAATATAAACACTTCCGTTCTACAGAATTTCATTTCAAGATGGCAAGATGATAAGATGAATCATTGTTGGCAGAAATACTGACGTCTGATTCTTGTGAATCTGAATTTTCTGACAGTGGTTCAGTTTATATAATATAGGTGTTCTCCGTATTATTATAATTTTTTTTAATAAATGTTGAGTCCATAACCATGTTTTGTGTTTGTTTTTTAACAAAAAGGCTCTAAATTCATAAAATCACTCAGGTAAAAGACTGTCTTGTATTTTGTCAATATTTCAAATATAGAATAAAATGTTTTTGTACATTTCTCTTAGAAAACACAAAAAGGAATACATAAAATACTAAATTGTGTGGAAAAAAAGAGTTACTGTAAAAAATAGTCTTGTTGTTAGGAAAGGAAAGAGGCCAGTTTTTTTTTCTCTCTCTGGTAATCTGTAACAATTGTAAATGTTCTAACATCATTACAAGTAACCAATGAGCGAGTACTCCGAATTACTCTTGTGTCGTAAAAAACAAAACCTCATGTTCAAATTCAGCACGCGGGCATCCAGAGAGTAACATCTTCAGGCTTCAGATAAATAAATGAACCAGTATACATTAGTTTACTTTGAGTTTGATTACCAGGTTTGTGTCCTGGTGTTTTTTATATATTTATTTAAATAAGTAGTCAGATTTGTAACCAACATGTGTGTAATACATTGAACTTACTCAAGTAAAACACTTTTTACATTACATTGTGTAAAGGCTGCTACACACCAGACGCGACTTGACAAGCGAAACTGTGCAGCGATGCGACAAAATGAATAGACCCTATACTTTTGATAAGTATCTCTGACATCACAGGCGACGCTGGGGCAACACTAAATAAATACGATTTAATCCTATTTTTTTGCAATTTGTCGTGCGACAACTAGAGAACTAGAGAACAGCTTCAATACACGTGGTCCAGCGTGGTAATGCACTATCCATGACAAAATGAAAAAATATTACTTGCCGTGGAAAATTACCCAGAGTTTTATGACAAAGATCCTTGCAATTATAAACATGCAGATTTGAAAGGTAATATATGGGTGTCCATTTCGAAGGAACTGGATAAGCCTTTTATGTGTGATTTATTGCCATATATGTTGAAATACAGTCAGAGAATGTAGACACAAAGAACCCCCTGGTATAGATTAAGGGTAAATCTGGATAAAAGTTTGGTTAACAGTGCTTTTTTAAGAGTAGCTTTAATGGAGAAATAACTCTTCTTACCTTTCAGCAAAGCCATCTTTGTTAAAATACTGGTGTTGCAGCAGCTCACTGCAGGACAGCCTATTGTCTGGATCAATCTGTAAACATTTCTGTACAGAACAAAATAAAAACAAGTTCAATAATAGCGCAACCAGCTGGTTTCATCTACCCTATAAAGCACATGTTATATTACCAAATGCAGCCTTAGGTGTACCAGGGTCTGTGAAACTAGCCAAAAGCGCATTTCAGAATGTAATATTTAAATATATAATTCTTTTTTTATAATTTACAATTGTATAAATGTACTTTCTGTATAACCATTAGCTTAAAACAATGGACATAATGATTTTTACTAATTACCTCTTTAAAAACAGTCAGAGCCACTCAAACATATTAACATTGTGCACAGCATTAGGTCTTTATCACCAGGGGCCTGTTTTTCAAAATTTTGGTACAGGCCCGGTGGCAGCATGAACGCTGTGGGGGGGGCATCCACTTTTTTAGGACGGGCTCATTTTGGAAAAACAAATCAATCCGCTCGTGTTCTCTACTATTTTACTTAACTGTGATGACAATAAACAAGCAAATAAATAAATAAATCATATGACAGCGCAATGTTATGAACTATCCACGCAGCACGATTTACCACAGCTCTTTCCGGAAAAGTTTTTTTTTCTTCTTCTTTTAAATTATTATTATTACCACACTAGCAACAACGGGGTGTCTGAGCAACAATACTTGAAATGAATACAATTATACAGTGAGCAGGCCCTCTACAGAGATTGAAACAGATTCCCACACACGCCAAATTACTGTAAAGTAATGAATGTACATATAATGCTTACTTTCAACTGCCTATTCAATACTGAATCTAAAAAGCAGACGCTCGTGTAAACAATCCGACATTATTATTATTATTATTATGCTTTGCTTTAATTTGATTTGATTAATGACTTCTCATAGATTTTTTTTATTTAAGCGATAGTGCCCGTCGATGATGGCTCTACTTGTGATAGTTGACCGCGACTGGAGTTATGCGTCCCGAGCCCAAGACGAGCACACTAACGAAAGTCAAGGTCAACTTTAACACGGTAGAGCCATCATCGAGAGGGCACTATCTCTATTAGAAAATGATGAATCTACATATGAGTGGAGCAATATTACTGAACTGTCCATGTCTCGCTTTGTTGTTGATGAAAGATGCTATGTCTGTGCTCCAGTCGAGCTGACAGTCTGTGATTGGCTTTCGGCAGTTGCAGGTACAGTATTGGCTGCTTTCGTCGATGCAAAGTATTGATTGGCTGGTTTTGGTGGATAATAAAATTAATTTGGACCAATTGTGTCTTTGTTTAGTATTTACTGTCCAGTAGTGAACTACGCTTAAAAATACAGCAAGTCAAAAAGAAAACGCCAGCACTTGCACGGATTGTTTTTAAATTTGATTCATAGTTGGTACTGAGACATTCCAGCGGGCATCTACCGCTAGAACTGGAAGCTGACGGTACTGAATCAATTTAGAATCTGAAACTGGGGGGGCACTGGACCTAAACTGGATGGGCCAGGCCCCCTAAGGCCCGCCCGTAATTCCAGGGCCTGCTTTGGTAATCGAATTTCTGCATTTGGGGTTATATTGCACAATTGGGTTTTTCAAAACATCGAAATGCGATCGGGATTACTGTGATCCGGATTTCTTTTAATCACGATTAAATGTTGCAATTGGGTTTTTCACAATTTAAAGAGGAGATTAGGATTACTTGGATCCAAAATACCAGGATTTTTGTGATCCTACTGCAGAGGTGGATTTAGCTTTTAAATGATCATAGAACATTGATATTTTGTTTGAATTGTCATAGCAAACACACGCCATATGTCCAAATACAGTATTAGAATATAATATTTACATATTTATTTAAGTTTTGTATCCATGCAAGCAAAAAGGAAAACACGTATTTAGTGGTATAGCTTTAATAAAAAAGCATACGCATACACATACACCTCCTTAAAACTCGTCTGAGAGATGTTGGACTCCCGACCAACGAGGGAGACGATGATGATGTCTAAAAACACATATCCTTTTTTCAAAAGTTTCATTTTTATTCAATTCAGATTTAGTTATTTAATTTCTGCTAAGTAGGCATAAATAAAATAACCGTTATTTGCATGCATTATATGTGCACTAACATAACAAAAGTGATTTAGATTTTGTTAAAAAAAAATAATATAAAACAAAATAAATAGAGTTGTGTATTAATTATTATTACCACGATCTTATTTATTTTGTTAATTTAGGTTATATCATAAATAAGGCTTAAATAATAAATAATAAAGAAAATAAATTATAAATACATATTCATAACTGGCCTATTCAAAAAACTGGATTTTGTAATCATGATTATTTCTTATCTGGATGAATGTAATCCAGCAGTGACATTTTCTGAAAAACCGAATCAAAATGATCCAGATAAAAGTAATCTCGATCACAAAATCTAGGATTACAAAATCCAGATCACTTTGATCCAGATTAAAAGTTTTGAAAAACCAGCCCCTGGAAACCAAAAAGTCACATTACCACAATATGGCAGACATATTAGGTCACAGTCAAAGTGAATGGTGCAATTAGATTTGCCAGAGCTGAAGTGGTTTTTGAGATATTAGCAGTAGTATGTGCAGAAGCGGGATGGCAAATAGTTAACCGACAGTAAAACCAAACAAGGAAAGACAGTTACCTTTACCAAATCTAAAACAACTGATGATAGCTTTGAAAAACGTCTTTCCAGAGGTTCCATTTCTTTTATTTCAGGGAGTCTCACTCCTGCAAAAGTTGGGTTTTTGTAGAATAGTTCTTGATGCCTTTGGGTTAAATTACCTGCCATAAAAAATGATATAATTTAAAATTGTCATATTTATTTTGGTGATCTGTTGAAAGTAAAATGAAGATTGGTCATCTCTGCTGGATAATTGACAATCAGTTAATATGACAGCAAACTCACCAAAACACCTCATGACATGATACACCTGATCAATATCAGAATCTCCTGGGAAAAGAGGTTCTCCTGTAAGCATCTCAACAATCAAACAACCAACAGCCCATACATCTACGGCTCTGAAAAAGAAAGAAAGAGTGCACACCATGCGCAGCACAGGAATCATGTTTCAGTTTGTGAAACCTGGGAAATGTAGCTTGGGTCAGGAAAAGGTCTTCCACTTAAGTGTCAATTGTCTCTTTCTGACGATAGGTCCTGTGATATTATGCCACGCTGTAACACCATTTTTGAATTACAATAGCAGAAAATGATGCGTTTACTTTTGTCATCCATAACATATGACTTCTGTCCCTTCAAATCCTCCATACTTTTCATGCCCATTTAAAAATCTTATAACTCATTAACTAACCAGTGGACTATTTTCTGTAGTCATATTCTACCTTGATCACAAGCCCTTTTCAATGTACATACTTGCCATACTTTGTGTCTCCTACGAGTAGTTCTGGAGCTCTGTACCAGCGTGTGGCCACGTAATCAGTATATACCTCACCAGGGGCTGCCATCGTTCTGGCAAATCCAAAATCACACAATTTGACAACCCCATACTGCGATACCAATATGTTCTCAGGTTTTATATCACGGTGTATAATCTGCAACAGAAAATGACATACAAAATTATACTGTGCTCTGATACACATCATCCAGGGTATAAAAGTGTAAATACATGTATACATGATAGATACAAGTAATGGAAGTAGGTCAACATGAAGAACCATTTAAAAAAAAAAACACACACATACATAGGGAGGGGATGTAGGTGCTTGTATAACTTTGTAACTCCTCTTTTGGGAGTTAATATTAAATAACTAAAAAAAATCCCAACTTTCAACTGGCTGTATTGGTCATTTGGCACTGGATAAGATGCATTGATCTATATTCATAATTACACAACAGGATACTGCTCTCCCATTGATTTCTATGGAGGTGGTGAGCCATTCTTTTACTACTCGATAACCAAATGGCAAACAAAGCTCACCTTTTCTGAAAAAGATTACTTATTTCAGTGGACTATAATGTTTTATTTAAAACAAGCAAAGGTAAATAAATAACTTTAAAAAGTTGTAGTACAATGGTGATGGTGTGGCATGTTCCTTGGTAATAATTAAACACTTGTTGAAATACTGATCTCTATCTCTGGTCTCAAGGTTTGACTCTGGAACTCCATTATTACACACCACAGCAATATCACTATGCCTCAAATAATTAACATACCAATAAGTGCACTCTATATTTACTGGTGTAATAGGCAGAGTTCTTTTAAATAATTACCAACAAAACAGGCTTCACCTCAGACCATTTGGAAACACTCACACTATGATGATGGCAAAAAGTGATGGCCCTCAGAATCTGGAAGAGATATTTTTTAACTTTGTTGTAGTCAAGTCCGTTTGGAAACTGTTCCAGATCATCTAAGAGAGTACGGTCCACAAACTCAAACACAAGATACCAGCGTCTCTTTTTCTTGCACACCTCAAGAAGATTGACCAAATTCTCATGTCTGAGTTGCTGTAACAAAGACAAACTGGCAGTGAACAATCACAAAAAAAAAGAAAAAATTCACATATTTCTTTCCGAATGTCTTCTCCCCCACTAACATGAAATTGCATGATTTCTGTAGAAGTAGAATAGAAATGAAATATAATAAATCACAATATTTGAGTATTCTCTTAAAATGATATAATCCTACAGTACATATTTTCAGTTACAGGCCCGTTTACCATTTAAGTTTGTTGGGTCATTTTAAATCATGTAGAAATGATCTGCAAAAGACAGCCTGTGTATATGAATTGTTTGGCCACAGCAAATTATAATGTCAGTCATTTGTATTGACTTGTTTGCTTTGTGATTCCAGGGGAACAAAGGGGTATAATAAAAGTTAATCACCAACTTCCATTACCATCAGTAGGGTTTGTAAAGAGCAGCAATTAGCTTTGTTTGAGCGACTACAGCAAATTTACTGTGTGTTTATTTAGCAGACGCCTTTATCCAAAGCGACTTACAGAGACTAGGGTGTGTGAACTATGCATCAGCTGCAGAGTCACTTACAACTACGTCTCACCCGAAAGACGGAGCACAAGTGACTTGCTCAGGGTTACACAATGAGTCAGTGGCTGAGGTGGGATTTGAACTGGGGACCTCCTAGTTACAAGTCCATTTCTTTAACCACTGGACCACACATTCTTAACCTTTAATCACTAGAACTGAAGTTATCTAAAGAAAACAGATACACCACAAAAGCCCATAAGCCCAATTATAACAGATATTAGGAACTGGTCTGCTAAAAAGACCACCACCCAAAATGATAAAGACAGTACTTGCGCTGATTGATTTTAAAATCACACATAAATAGGGAATTAACTTGCCCTTCTATTGGTGATTAAACCAGCTCAACTGTTGTTCATTATGGCTTTTATTTTGTAATAAATGCAGTCTGAAGGACTTCCTATTTACACATGAAAAACTGTCCTCAAGAGTGAACACATTTGAAACAGCAGGATTATAATGTAATGAGCATAGCATAAGATATCGAAAACATTCCAGTCGGCAGCATTAGAGACTGCCTGGGCTTGTCCTTCCATGCAGGGGGGCTTGCTTCAGGATAACAAACAAACATTCTTTCATCTATTCATTAACTAGCGTGTTAATGAATAGATTATATATAACATAGTAAGCATAAAACATTAACCAGAAAATACCCTAACTTTTCAGTAACTACAAAAAAACCCCACTAGTTCTACATATATCAATCCCACCAAATTGTAATCATTAAATGTTCAGCGATAATTGTATGTGGTTCACCATTAATACAAATTAGTAGGTTGAGAAGATGTGGCAAACGTAAATCAGTTCATTTGTATACAGTTTACACTTTGAAATGGGATGGGCGACTCCCAACAAATGATCAAAAAAAGACAAAAACACTTTTTTAATGCGTATCCTATATGTCTGGTAAAACCAGTCCCCCTAAACTCCCAATGGCACAGAAAAGTCTGTACAACCGTACAGGTGCTTCTCAAGAGACCCAAAAACCTGCTCTGGTAATGTATCATGAAAAGCGTTTTTACAGACATCTCCCCCAACAAGGAAGCCCCCCCTCCCCAAGACGAACTTACTTTGTTGTTCATCGTCTCCTTAAACATAAATTATTAAATCTTGACAGCTAGGTGCTCGAATGTGTGAAACAGGATAGTCTTGTTTTAAATATAGATCACACAACAGGTCATAACAAAGGTGTCCCTTAGCGTATCACTGAAACAATGTTGTTGCATTTGTGTATGTATGTATTTGCATGAAAAACTATGCAAATATGTGGTGAGTAGGGTGACCATCTTTTCAAAAGGGGAGGGGAGGATTGTATATTAACATATTTTATACTGTATATTTAATAACAGTATTTCAAAATTAAATATTAACTTATCAATTTTGAATGCTTCTTAATATTGTTTTCACCTCAGTATCCAATTCTAAAATGTTTTCTACAAAATGTATAAAAAACTCTCTGAATTTGCACAGGTGCTTACTTTTTTCTTTGGAAAAAAGTAGGCCTTATAGGGTACTCCTCCCTTTACCGACGTATCACTACCAGTGTCACGTCAACTTTTACAGTCAGCCATTTCACATAAACAAAGATAACACTGAAATTAAAATATTATACGAATTGTATTTTGTTTGCTGTCGCCAAAGCAGATCAGTATCAGGCTGTTGGGGAACATGTGATGTGAGTGTAAAAAGTCACATGATAGTGGGACTATATAGCTGTATGTCTTAGATTGTCTATCCAATGTGTCAATCATTCTGGGGCTCCGTAAGGTTTTGCAAAATGATGCGGCAGGGGCAGGGCTTTGCTCCAAACAGATATGCGATGGTTTGACTGTGGCGCTAAACTGTAAGATTGCACTTTGTCTAGGAATCCGGGACAGATTCCATCCCGAAATCATTTAGCCCGGGACTGGGACTTCATCTTTATATTTAGGGACTGTCCCATCCAATTAGGGACAGGTGGTCAACCTAGTGGCGAGCCTAGCTTAACTGCTAACCAACACAACTACCTTTCAACAATATACTGACCACTGGTGCAGTAGAGCAGCATATTTTAGTGTTCAGGAACAAGATGTTCTAACTGAGCTGTGAGGTTATGAGGTCATGACTCCTACGGCCATGGAATGGGAATGTGTTTCATGAGCACAAAGTATTCCACATACCACTTTTAGTGTTCTACAGTTGGAGGGCTTTGTGGGTAAGTAATATTACTGTACAGTTCTTTTAAGTTCCAAAAATGCAGACATTTTCTTAGTGGAGGTACATATTTTTATGAAGATTCTTGTATTTTCCCATTATAGGCAACTTTGCCCATGGTAGAAAATAGGGCCCATAGTCTCTAGGTATTAGTTTTTAAATGTATGACAATTTGCAGTTTTCATTATTTTATTTATTTATTTTTTTAAACACCTCAACAAACCACTGACCTTTAACAACTTTATTTCTCTCATGGCAATTTTCTTCACCGTTTTGTCATCATCACTTTCCAGAAATTTCTTTATTGCAACTATCCTTCCATTTTCTTTGTTCCTGCATTTCATCACCATTCCATAGCTGCCTTCACCGACAAGCCCCAGGTTCTCATATTTGTCCATGTTTGCCCAGAGGATAGATAGCCTAGCAGCTATCTGGACGCTGCTAGTGAACGATGGTGGGGGCAAAATGTTACTACAATATGTCATTTTTTAAAAACCTGATTCAGACTACTGCGGATGGAAAGGGACACATTAAAATGTTTGACCTAAAATAGAACGATTTAATGAACTATAACCAGTTTAAAAATATATTTTTTAAAAATATACAACTTATTTGTACCATTTTAAAATAAATTCATACCGATTTTATTTTTTTTTTACTTCATATTAATATATTAACGGCACGTCGTCATTAGTCTAGAATCCTGCTACTGCTTGTTAGAGCAACTTTAATAATTCTCTCAGTGAGTCAAGTCGCAGCAGCAGCAAACAGAAAACTAAATGATCTGTCACTGTGGGTGTCAAATGTGAGCATATAAATTTAAAAGGTATAATGGAATAACTGTTCTATTCATTTGTTTTAAAATATGCTGAAAACGAATTCCTGGACAACCGACTGACCAGGACTCAGCCAAAAAGCAAAACACGACATATTATTAATAATATTAAGTATCGTAAGCTACTACAAACAAGCCACGATGTTTGCATTGACTTACCGTCTGTGCTTTTGTCTTCCGTCAGATTAACTCCACTCCATCAACAATACTCAAACATTTGCCGTTGTGTTCTTCATAGTTTAATATATAATAAATAAAATAATAAACAAAACAATACAAATTCCAATTGCCTCTTTGGATACGTTTGGAAAAAAAATCTGTCTTGCGAATTTTTGACTTGTTTTAGACTTGTTTTAACCTTAAATGTTACCAGAAACAACAAGTGTGTTTAGAAACAGCATGCGTGTGTCGTGTAAATCGAAGGATGATTTACGATTATGTTCGGTTGTTTGTTTTTCACAAAAAGAATGAAGTAGGAGTCACTGGGCAATAGAAGCGTTACCAATAGCAACTGATCTCATATTCAGTAAACAGAAGGAAAAAAAAACGTCACCGCTGCAGTCATATACTACAAGAGTCGAGGGCAAATTCAGTTACACCATACGTTCATAAACAGACGCGGCGAGAGGTAAATCTTATTTAATTAAAATCACTCTATTTAACATTACATCATTACCCCACCCCCCATAAAGAAGAAAACTCTAAAAGTGTTGGTGTGTATTATATATATATATATATATATATATATATATATATATATATATATATATATATATATATATATATATATATATATATATACGGATACTGTAGCTAACACCACATCTCAATATTGAAATAACCTACAATAACCTCAATATTATAATAGCCTACTATATAATAGATCATATTTGCAATTTACACACTGTTGGAGTTTAACCCTAACGACCGAGATAGCTGTCGTTCAACATGTTTAACTTTGGGAGACAGAAGTGTCACATGTGGCTTATTATTTAATATAGCCTATATATTAACGTGTTAAAACATATAAATACAGTCCAATTAAAAAAAAAAGTAAAACTTCTGAAAATTGTAGCTACTACTCATGACGACCAGTTGGAAATTGGAACAAATATTCAGCAGGTAAGACGTTAGCATGGAGTGCAGACAGACAGCTGACCTGAACTTTAAAGTAAATGATTTCTATGACCATTTTAATCAGCTCCTTAACCAGTACCAAGATTTCTGAAACTGCAAACCACCAATGCTGGCCATTGCTGGAATCTACCACAGGAAGGAAACTCTCTTGATCTCAGTCTATATTATGGTATTTGAAACCATTGCCAGAGGTTCTGTTTGATTTTGCTTCAATCTTGAGAGAATAACCAGGCTTTGATTTTCCCTTTTCTGTATAAATGTTGAGTAGGTTGCTGGCAGAGTTAAAAGGTCACAGTGTCACATGATTTGTTCATAGCAGATCAAAAATGATAACTCAGTATTGGATAAAGTATAATCAGGTATACAATTGTAAATTGTTACATACTTGAATATTTTGTTTTGAGCACCCCCTAGTGTTATCAGAGGATTACATTCTTGAAAACTTGCATCTATCTTCAGCATTTCATTGGATTATTGGCCAGATTAATTTAAAAATAATATTGTTTCTTCTAACTTAGCTTGTGTTTTTGATACAAGTTAGAAGAAACAATTGGGGCAGCCTTGGCCCCCATCAGTTTTACAGTTGTGCCTATTTGGTCTGGAAGAAAGAAAGTTCTTTCACCAAGAACAAGTAGAAGAATTGTGAGGAAGATTAAAAACAATCCGAGATTGACAGCCAAAAATATTCAAAGTGAATTGACTGCAAGTGGGACTGGGGTTTCCATTTCAACCATAGGTCAAATATTGCATGGTGAAGATCTCATTGGTCTCAGGCCAAGGAAAAAGCCACTCTTAGGAAAACGTCACAAGGACAATCGCTTAAAGTTGGCAAAACGGCATTTAAATGTTGGATATGAGTTTCAGTCAAAGGTTTTGTGGAGTGATGAAACAAAAAATCGAGCTATTTGGTCATGCTGATAGTCGTTATGTTTGGAGAAAGTCTGGTGAGGCGTACAAAGAAAAGAACACCTTTCCTACTGTCAAGCATGAGGTGGTAATATCCTTCTATGGGGCTGTTTTTCCTCTAATGGCACAGGAAATGTAGTTCCAATACACAGTAAAATGGATTCCATAGCATACCAAAAGATATTGGCCTATCATCTGAAACCCTCCACTACAAAACTTGGTTTAAAGTGCAACTGGACATTCCAACACAACAACGATCCAAAGCACACATCAAAATCTACTTCAGATTGGTTAGAGAAGAATAAAATGAAGGTTCTGGAATGGCCTAGTCCTGATCTAAATCCAATTGAGAATCTTTGAGTTGAAGAAGGCTGTGCACAAGAATCCTCGGAATTTGAATGAACTGGAACAATTTTACATTGAAGAATGTTCAAAAATCACAAAAGAATCATGCCAAAAGTTCATTGGCAAATATCCTAATAGTTTAAAAGAGGTTATTATTGCTAAAGGTGCCTCAACTAGCTATTAGTTTCATTTTCCTTGTCAGGGTATGAATACTTTTGAATTAGCATTTTTAGAGTTTTGCAAAAAATGCTAATTCAAGTGTGCTGAAGCAAGCGGCCCCGCTCGCTTTTTTAGAGGGTGCGGACAAGCTGGGCCTGGCTGGGTTTCCCCAGGTGAACTCCACCGCAATGCTGGGTCACAGAGACGCATTTGAAGTGGGCGTATGCAGCTGAATCACAAATGACTCGCCTGATGAATACAGCGAGTATCCTGACCGCCTGTCTGGATGGCATACTGTGGGAAGCCCTGCTCCCTGAGCTGGTGGCTTCTGAATTACGCCTCCTTTCAGGCATGCTGCTCCAGATCTCCGGCCTTCAGGGCCAAGCCCTGCGTCTCATAGAACACACCCCTCAAAGACAGGGGTTCTACTCAAGATACTTTCTGGTGCCAAAAGACGTTGGCTTTCGCCCCATCCTAGACCTGAGACATCTCAACTGGTTCTTGAGGAAGAGGAGGTTCCAAATGGTCACGCATCGCCACATCCTCCAATCTGTCTGGCCTGGCAATTGGTTTACAACAGTGGACTTGAAGGACACATATTTTCACGTTCCTATCCGTCCAGCGCACAGGAAATATCTACGCTTTGCCTTTCAGGAGAGTGTCTTTGAGTTTTCCATGCTGCCTTTCAGCCTCTCCTTAGGCCCCTGCACCTTTTCGAAATGCGTGGATGCAATCCTAGCTCCCTTGAGGCTGCAAGGGATCAGGGTGTTGAACTACCTGGACAACTGGTTGATCTGTTCCCAGTCACAGGAAGAAGCAGTGGCCCACACAGCGACAGTGACAACCCATTATTATTATTATTATTATTTGCTAATTTAGCAGACGCCTTTATCCAAGGCGACTTACAGAGACTAGGGTGTGTGAACTACGCATCAGCTGCACAGTCACTTACAATTACGTCTCACCCGAAAGACGGAGCACAAGGAGGTTAAGTGACTTGCTCAGGGTCACACAGTGAGTCAGTGGCTGGGTCTTCCTGGGTCTCCGGCTGGATTCCCTCACCATGCGAGCCTATCTGTCAGACGACAGAGTAGTGGTTATTCAAAACTGTCTGGCCCGGTTTCAATAGTGGTCCACAGTGCAGCTAAGGTTGTGTCAAAAGCTATTAGGTCTGATGGCCGCAGCCTCATCAGCTATCCAACTGGGGTTACTGCGTATGCGCCCGCTTCAAGCCTTTCGCCTACACCCCAAGCAAGACAGCAATCATTGGCTGACAGTGTCTCGCTCATGTTGGGAAGCCCTAAGCTGGTGGAGACAAACCTCCCACCTGCGTGAAGATGCAGTGATGGGAGTGATATACAGACGTGGTTTTTGAATCTTTGCCAGCTACTGCAGGGCCAGCCCTGGGAGATCCCACAACACATGGATTCCCTCAGTCAGACACAAGGCACCCTCTGGCACCCAGAATCAGGCAGACTCCAACTGTAGGTCTGGCCCCTGAATGGGACAGTCTGTCCTCCTTAGGGCTGTAGATCATACAGTCTTTGTCATCAGAAATATATTGCAAATGTCGTGGATATTGTATATTTTAACAGAAAGCTAAATTAAATTAACTTTAATCTATTTTGTCTAGCTTTGCCTAACGATAACGATCAACCTACACCTTGAATGCATCAGGCACTCAGGAAACAAAAGGCTAATCAAACCCATCTCTGCGATTGAATTACCCAGTCAAGTGAGAGAGAGGTGGTTTAACACAAAGCCTGAAAGAAAGAGAAAAATGACCACTTTAAATTAGCTTAAAGAAAACAAGAGATTTAAGACAAATTTCACATCATACAGATTTAAAACTCATTACAAGTACAAGATGCAAGCGTTTTTATTCTTAAAACAGCCTAACAAGCACAGAATAACCCAGGTAATACATTCCTAAGAGAATTAAACTGTTTGCGATGTCTAACCAAAGTCGCAACCCAACATATTTGGTGTCTAAAGAAACGTAATTTCTTATGGTAAAATCAGAATTATTTAGCAAAAGTTATGCACGTTTTAAAAGGTTCCCCTTTCCAGATTATGATAACAAACTAATCAGACAAGAGGAAGGAGGCAGCGATCAATCAAGGTTTCAAGCCTATTCAGGCACAAACTAGTCAATCAGAGCACGCAGCGGGAAATTCAAATAATTCCTTTGTTTGAAAAGTATAAAAGCCGACTGTAAACATTAGCTCCTTGCCACTCTGATCTCTGCACGCTCAGATTCAAAGAAACTACAAGACTGCACCTGGAGCCCTCAACTCTCAGTATCTATCCATCTAGGTCAGGGGCCCTGACACAAGAAACACAAGGTAACAGTACACTGAAACTTGACTGCTTCCCAGGCTAGGTAACAATACTCTTAAATAATCTATTCAGTTATTGTGTGATTCCTTGTTATAGTGTCAGTATGTACTAATATTTCTTTGGTAAATTGTTGTTTAAAACATTAGTTCTCATTGTAATGCTTTTAATGTGATATTAATTGTGTAACTGTTTTTTGTGATTTTTAAACTTATTTTCTTGCATGCTTAATAAATACCATCTTTCTAAGAAGAGATACCCAGTATTGAGACATTCACTCATGTTGAACAAACACGATTTATGGACGGTCTGGAATGTGGTCTATATTTGGCTTGTAACGTGTAAATCCACCATCGTTTTCAGAGAGCGATATTGGAAACGGGTTTGTACATTATAATAGCACGCAGTTATTATTTTAAGAATATTAACTGTCCACAATAGTACCCACAGCTCTCAGACACGGTAGTTAGTACACTGCAGAACGCTAGGGCTTCCTCCACAAGAGCATTATATGCTTATAAATGGAGGTATTTTCAGAAGTGGTGCATAGCCAGAGGCCATGACCCTATCTACTGCCCCATAATAAATAGTGATTATTTTACAGTTTCTGCAAGATCTGCTAGAGGTGGGCAGGTCCCCCTCTATGCTGAAAGTGTACTTGGCAGCTATATCTGCATGCTATAGACTCAGTTTCCCCGAGAGTCCACATTCTGGCAACCTGGTTTCTAAATGGTGCTTGGCAACTGTGTCCCCGTAGAAAGGACGCCCTCCCCGAGTGGAGTCTAGACGTGTTATTGGAGGCCTTTTTATTGGCCATCACCTCCGCTAAGCGGGTCAGTGAGCTGCAGGCTCTGTCTGTGCACAGTTCCTGTATGCGCGTCTGGGATAATGGAAACAGTTCAGGAACCCTGCGTTCCTACCCAAGGTGATTACGCCTTTCCAATTGAACCAGTCAGTGGAATTAGAGGCTCTCCATCCCCCTCCCGGTGAGGGCATTGAGAGAGTATATGGACAGGACGAAGGTGCTGCGTCAGTCTGACTAGCTCTTCGTTTGCTATGATGAAGGGACCCTAGGGCAAGCCCTCTCAAAACAGCGACTGGCCCACTGGATTGTGGACACAGTATTGACTCCTTATAATGAGGCTGACCTACCCCCACCGGAGAGGGTGGCCGCGCATTCTACTAGAGGGGTGGCCACATTATTTTGAGGCGCATCATTGACTGACATTTGTACTGTGTTTAGCTGGGCTACTCCGCATATGTTTACCAGATTCTACCAAATCAATGTGGTAGATCCCTCTGTGCCTTCATTAGGCACAAGGGTCCTTGAGGGTGCACACACGCAAGGGTCCTTGAGGGTGCACACGCACGCCACCAACACTAGTTGGCGCTAGCGAGGCGTCCCTCGTATGCTGTCCACTCACGCTCCCTCACGACGGCTCCGGTATACTTTCCCAAAAGTATTGCTTGGTGGTCGTCTTCGAAATGAAAGAGAATGTTAGGTTATTTACTGTAACTCTGGTTCCCTGAAAGAGAAGATGACCACCAAACCTTCGAGGTCGCATCACTCGCATTCGCAGGTTCGATGCAAAAGAGGAAGTGAGCTCCGCGGAGCAACTACTTATTCCCTCGGCATGCGGGACCGAGGACGTCAGTCCACAGAGGGGCCTATCAGCAGCTCTGACATAAAATGCTAAGCGAATACCTGCCTAATGCAGGCATATCTTAAAAGTATTGGTTGGTGGTCATCCCCTCTTTCAGGGAACCAGGGTTACAGTAAGTAACCTAACATTTTTTTTCGGGTAAATTTGTGTTTATGAAAAGTAAAATAGAACAGTACTTTAAAACTACAATTTTAAAATAACTTTACTCACAGAAACAGGCCCGCCCATCGCATTGAAACTAAGAAAGGTAAGTCTACTGTTATTCTTGGTATTATAGTGATTTTTCTATATGCTTATTTTTCAGTATACTGTTTATTGTATGGTCTGCCAAAACAGTACATGTAACATAAAAGACAGACAAGACAAACTGAACAAACAAGTTTTGCAACAAAGCAATTGTCCGGGTCGTTACAATATATATTTTTAATTTGAAAGTAAAAATACATTAAGGCATGATGACATTTATGTACAAAAATCTTCACCAATATACAATTGAACAAGGAACTGTTGCGTATTTATTTTCTTTTCAGACAGCATTAAATAAATAAATAAATAATAATAATAATAAAATGTCAGTGTTTATGTGATAGTGAAAAATAATCTTTATGGTTTTGATTTATGTATTCATTTTTCAATATTTATTAATGTTTCACTTTTACCAAATATACAGGCTATCCTTCAGCATAGTTAATTCTCAGAAAAACGTACGTTCCTTTTTGTCAAGTGGGGACCACAAATAGCGTTCCTCCCATCAATCAGTATCGAGAGGAACTGTACTTCCTTGTGCCAATAGGGACCGCAATGAGCGTTACACTGACAGGAACAGAATCTCAGAATGATGATGATGATGATGAATGATGACTTGAAAAATCTCCAAAATATTACACAAGTCCTGAGACTTTCAGCTGGCTAACTTAGTCTTTCAAAATACTGCTTGCTTTCTCAACTAAATCGTGTAGCACTGACAATAACACAACACGCTTGCAAACTAGTTTATAGTTGCAAATCCCACGTATGTCAGACCTTTTTTATATTTACATAAAGATTTTTTTGCAGGCAAATCTTCCATTTTAAAACAGAAATAAATAATTTAATATAAATGATATAGACGTCACAATAAGTGCATTCCCTAGTATATTTCCATGTTGACAAAACAAGTTAATTGTCATTAAATGGATAAAAGTGCCGGGGTCTGCAAAAAAAAAAAAAAAAATACGTTGGGAGAAAAAGGACATTTTTACTTTACTTTGGCGACTTATTTCTCTTACTGTATGACAGGTATTTACTTTTTTTCCCCCTACATTTCACCTAAGAGTGTTGGGAACTACAAATTAAAAGTGAAATGGTGCTTTTGGCTGATTTACTTTTGCTGCACCAATACCCTGAAAACATGTAAACTATCCTTGCTGTATAGAGTCTGGCAGTTCTCACGCTTCACTGCTAACTTGGCATGAGGAACTACCATTCCTTTCAATATATAAATAAAAGAAAAAGCATTTTCCTACCAAACTCATGGGGTGCTTTCAAACCCAAAAGGCTTATTACTTAATTACCATTACACTCAAGCATGTATACAATTGTTTAAAAGGTTAAGGATTAAGCCAATAACCTAGAAAGGAAAACTGCTTACAACTGCATAAGAAGTTCGACATAGCATTACATGTAAAAATGTTAATGGTGATATAGATGACTGAGGGGGGTTCTGTTTATTGTCTAGGTTCTCACTCTACTTTTGGTAAACAAAACAAAACAAAAAAAAATCAATTGGAGAAGTAGTTCTATATACATCTAAAGCCAGCTGGTACACACACACACACACAAAAACCCTCATTGCCCATTTGTGAGTGAAAAAAACCCTTACCTTGTTTTACAAGCAGGACCGGCTATGCAGTGATGATTAAGTGCGGGGTCCACAACATCAAATGAATGCTACAGTAGCAACCGCATCTTAAAGCGAGTATATAGGTGCATCATGTAATCATATGCACCTACATATACCAACGTTAAGATACGGTAAATATTAATGATAATGTTAATGAATACTTGTTTCAGTTTGTTTGTTAACTATCATTTTATATAATTCACAACTTCAAAGCATTCAGAATTCCAGTCTACTTCAAACATATCACATATTAACTTTTTCTAAAATAACCATGCCCCAGTAGAGCCATTGAAAAATACTGTAATGCCTGACTAAGTGGGTTCTGATATAACTGTATATAATAATAATAATAATAATAATAATAATAATAATAATAATAATAAATTCCCTCTGACACTTGGGTGTCCGCAGACAGAGAAGGTTTTCATCTGGATGCACCGTCTTGCAGAGATGACATTAGCTGCGCCTCTGGTGTTAGTATCAATTGTGTCACATGCTGCTTGCAGTTGAACTTCGGCTGTGTTTTTTCCTTCTGCCAGCTGCATGGCCACCTCTAGATTTTCAGGTGTAGGTGACTGTAAAATTATCATTTTTTTTTGTTTTATCAGATCCATTCAAAGAAGCAGATCTAGAGGACATAACTGCAGTTGGTGTAGCCATGATCATATCGTTTAGGTTGTTTAAAAAGGTGGTTTTTATGATCCACTGGTACTCTGTAGAATTAATCTACTCTGGGCAGGTATGGTGCAGAAGTAGCAGATGGTACCCTTCAAAGGCTTTTTTTTATCCCTTGTGTCTAAGATGCTAAGGAAGTCATCCTGATCTGCACAGGTCTGGGGTTGTACTTTGAAAGAGGATGAAATCCTTCTCAGTACAGCATCTGAATCTGTGTATATGGGAGAGGGGCCGTCTGTGTATTCAAATACGTCCTCCTAGGGGGCAGAGTCCATGACATCATCAGCTCCTAGGGTGGCTGGAAAGTAGTGCTCCTGTGTACTTCCAGGTGCAACGGTCCCAGAACTTGCTGTGTGAGCTACAGGCTGTAAAGGTTGAGCCTGTTTTAACTGCTCATATTCCTTTAGCCATTGAAAAAATATATCTTTAGGCATTGGTAGCTGCAAAGGGGATGGCTGAGCCGTGGCTGAAGCCTCTGTAATGGTAGTCACTGAATTCTCCAGCACATCTCTCGCTGCTGCTGCGGGAGTATGGATCGTCTCATTCTTTGCCTAGAAGGAGAAAAACCTGAACCCTGTTGTTCTCTGGGGCTGCCTGCTTTTTTAAAAGTAGAGGGTGTAGAATGACCTTTATCAGGACGGTGAACCAACAAAGGGGAAGGAACTTCCTTGTGAGTTGGAGTGACTGACGTATCTACACACATTAAACATAAATTTGTGTTAGAAGATGGAGAAAATGGGCAACCACACTTAAAACCGATGGAAGACATAGAAGCAGAAAAATGAAGAGAAAAAAAATAAAGCAAAACGCATGTTAGTCTTTACCAAAGCAAACGCAGGAGAAATTTGGACAACCTGACTTGGGTATGGGGGTGTGTGTGGAGGAGGAGCACATATTTGGCATCAATGAGGATTATTAAAAGGATCTCTGGGAAAGAGATCTGGTTCTTTCTCCTGACCCAAGAGTATTGTTGTTACCTGTTAAAGTCTACTATTGCCCACATAACTTTGACATTCTGAACAAATATAATTGATAACTGAAAAAATGTGCTGAGACATGTTTGATACCACTTTACAACACAAACCTTCTCTCCTGTGTAAGTGGAGTAGCCCAGACCCAATGAGAAAATATAATCTATGGTTGCTAAGGAATAATTTAAACATGTCTCACTGGTGCCAGAATTTAATGTTGCTGGTGCTATACACAGGGCCGTATTAAGTTTAATGGGCCCCTTTGCATATCAATTTGCTTCCATTTATTGTTTTACTACCACCACAGTCGATTAACATTGTCAAATTATTCAGTCTTAGCGGATTCATATTTGACTTGATTCAATGTTTGAATTAGCGCCAGTTTTGAAAATGAGCATTGGCTACAGCGTTAGTTACTGGCAGTTTCAAATACAAAGTGGTAAGTGCAAACTGCAGACTTGTTGTAAAACCAAGTTATCTGGAAACGTGTTGTCCTTATCTCTTACAAATATGTACGTACGTAGGTTTGTAGTAAATATATACGCAGTCAAAAAAAGTTTATCAAATAATACAAGTATAGCAGTGATAGCACAACCTAAAAACTTCATGGAAACCCGGTTTAATAACGCTGTACGATATCAGTAAGTCGCACAAGGCCAAATTGGAACTCAGGCACAAAACCAGCCCCCCGTATTTTAATATGAATTAGTTTATTTGCATTTGGAACGAGAACTTCAGTCTAAAAAAAGAAAACTACATGGAAACACACATAACACGAAACTACTACCAAAATAGTGGGAAAAAGGTGAGATTTTTATTTTTCCATGGAGATTGCCCCACTGTAATCCATTAAACCTAGGTCGTTTCCTCCTGTTGATTTCTCTCCAATGTATTTTCTGAAGTACTGGTACCTTCACATACATTTGTTGGCATTGTAGTAAAATAGCATGTCATTGTTGTTTTGTTCAACATATCTTCCTTGCCGTGACACTGTACTTGGTGTGTTTCTGCTTTTCAGCGTCGCTCTCATACTTCCTAGGTGCTGCTTTGTCAGACATTTACAGGTTCTGATCTGCGTCACGTTCACACCACAACACACCTGATTTAAGTGGCACGTAACTTGATCGGGGCCCCTTAAAATCTGAGGCCCTGGGCTGCAGCCCCTGCGTTAATCCAGCCGGCTATACGAGGTACCCCAAATTTGCACCCGAACGTTTTGTGTGCACGTAACGAAGACATTAAATCCCACGGCAGTCCAGTTGAGCGTGGCGCCCCCTAAAGGGTGGCGGGGGCCCTAGATGGCCGCCTCTGACCAAGTTTCAGCTTTGCAGCACCCCATTGTATTTAAGTTAACATTTCCATAATGACTTCACATGAGAATACATAACCACCATATACATTTTTTGTAACAGCCAAGAGTGGTGTCCAACATAAGAGACTGCAACTTTGGAAGAGAGCAGGACAGTGAATTATGCAGACATCAGTAGTTTATTGTATGTCAAGTCCAACACATTCAAAATGGAAAACAAAATAAAAATACTCTCCACCTGCAATACATTAAACTAGTTTCCTACTAGCAAAAAGATGCTTTAACACAGAAAAATTAAGATGGCAAACCACTGTTTACCATACCTGCCAAAGCCAAGAAGGTAAGTCAATTCCCTTGAAAGCAAAATAAAGGACTGGAATGATACACATATTGCTCTCTTATAACTTTCATACAAACCACCTACTGCACTCGCCATAGTAGAAATGTTTACTGGCTTTACTTTAGGAAGTACCTTAAAACAAAGGGGGGGGGGGGGGGGGGGACAGTAGAGTCCATAGTAAATAAGGAGAAAAAACAAAACACCAGGTAAACTTCTTTGATGTAGAGTTTAGTTCATAGCATTCATTTCTGAAGTTAGCCAGAGCTTGAGCTCCTCAGATTTTTTATTTTCTCCCCCTCTATTTCAGTTCTTATTATTTAGGTCTTTAGTTCCAGGATGATTTGTCAAAAAAATAAGAATAAAAATTAAAAAAAAAAAGCTGGTGAGCGAGACAAAGCATGGGAAATTTGATAATCCAGAGAAAAAAAAGTGGTTAAACTGACCAGCCAAAAATGACTTGAAAGAATTGAAGCCCAGGGTAACCATCATATATTGCAGGGGAGAGAGAGAGAGAGAGAGAGAGAGAGAGAGAGAAGGATGAGGCTCCCACCTTACTCCCTTCCTTGCCTGGTGGGAAACTTCAAGTATGTTTACTTCTAAGCCACAACAGTACTGAAAATTCTAAAAGAAAGTAATTCATGTGATGAAAACAAAGCATGTGTGTGTCCCAGAAATGTTGGAAATTGTGCAAGACTACCATCAAACAAGGAAGACCTCAAAAGTAAATTTACAAAGGCGCTATATAAAAATCAGAGTAAAGTTTACGAGAAGACCGGTTGGTAAGCAACCGCTGCAGTTCAGTGTGTAAACAAATTACTACTTGTGCATTTGTCATCCCCTAGGAGCTGCAGGCTATTGAGGTCTTCCGTTACCAAGAGCAGCTTTAAGATGCTTCCATGCCTATTGGCAGACCACTAGAATAACCTTTTCAATTGGCAGTTGCCTCAAAACTAGGATGAGATATAAATGCAGTTAAGCACACTGAATATCAGCATGAAAACACATTGATGGGGAAAGGAAAAATAAATGGGGGGGGGGGGGGCAAAAGGCCATAACCTTCTGTAAAATTGTACAGATAATTACAAAAAGGGCTGCCAACAGCATTTGAACATTTAAAAATTCATGGCAAAAAGGTCAAAAGTTCTTTACCGGTTCTGAAGTGTTCAGAGAAAAAAACAAAAAACAAAACCCACACCCCACAGCACCTTTCATTCTTGGAATCAGAAATAAGTACTCCAGTCCGTAACATGAAGTGCAATGATGATGTTCACTCAATGTGACTTACAGAATTGACTAGAAGTCAATTTTATTTCTTTTTTTAGTCGTTTGATTTGTTCATCCTAGAACTGTTCAGCTTATGTTCTACTGGGTCACCCCATGAATGGAGAGACAATGATCCCTGTATCAGTGCTGTCAAAAACATCAAGGCTTTCCACACCGTGCCTTTTTTTCCTCTGCCCAAACATTTTGTCTGAAGTGCTGATTTATAAACCTCTAGAACTGCTTTATAACATTGTTGCATTTAGGACTGGGTAACCACATACAACATAAAATTAGGTATTTCAGTAAAATCATTTAACTATTTAAAGCCGCTGTTACTTGTATTAAAAGGTGCAGTATCCTTGCCAGGCTGTGATGCCACAAACAAAATTAACAAACCCCCAAAAAAAATAAAAATAAACTTCATACTTTAACATATTAAAACATCCAAACAAATTGAATATAAACTTGTAGGCACCTTTTACAGAGCTAGATGCTTTAATACAATGTTGCCTTTCAAAGTAGAAACCCAATTCATGGACTTTGGATCCAACTAGATCAATCATAGTAAACATATTAATTTAACTCTCCCTGAACCGATCAAAAGGTGGAAATGGATCAGAAAACAGAAAAAAGGTATGCAAACCCTTCCTCCTACAAGGATACTGCAACTTCTATTTACAAAACTTCAGAGCAACCACTTTGCAGTATTTTTGGCGTTCACGATACAATAGAGCATCACACTGCAGTTACTAGAGACTGGAATGATGTAATAGAAGGCACCATCATGCTTTTTTACATTACAAAAAAGAACTCAAGAGCAGCATACAGTAAGCTATGACTTTGCTGTATATTTGCATTGTCCAGTACTTTCAGTAAAAGGGCTGAGAGGAGGACCAATCCCGATATTGCATTTGGGCAATTTTTTTTAATAAAAAAAAAAAAAAGTACAAAAAAATGACCCACCAAACTCTCCTAGTGTTCAGGGTGGTATTTGTTTTTCCTTTTTTCTTTTAAGTCCAGCATTACTCTGTTAGTTTACAAGAAAATAAAAAGACTTCTTGTTATCCAACTGTAATGAAGCATAAATAGGGTTAAAGGTGTGAAAAAAAAAAGCATATTTGTCACAGCAAGCAGAATTTAAGACCTGCCATTGTGTAATTTGACTTGCTATAGAACAGAAAACTGTAGGGTGTTCTCCAGCCTCATCCCACAGATATCTATGTAAAACAAGAGTACCCATTAGTGCATATTGATGAGTGCATAAATGCAAGTTTTTGTTTTAACAAAAAAAAATAAAAAAAGGCAAGTTTTTCCAATTGCACGTTTTCACCATTTGTTTCCAACAGTAATGGGCAGATCACGATTTTACAAAATGTACAGTAGAGGGATTCAAAGACAAGCTCCCCTTTAACTTTTTAATCTCCCTTCTCCAAATGATGGGCTGTACTATTGAAATTAAGTCTTTCAGTCCCTTTCACGTTTCAGATTTCTTTTTTCTTTTAAACTATAAATTGTTTTTAAACCCTGTTGAACACAGGCAAGGATGTTAATGCTCGTATAGTTGGTAAAGTAATGCAGTTTTTCACATCAAAGAAACGGTCGACAGGCTGTGTCACATTCCAAAGCCCCCAAAAAAGTATATTTATATATATTTATATACGTGAAATTCGTTAACAAGAACGCAAAGATGAACATGGTACTACTTCCAAACTGCAGGCAGCACTCTCAACGGCGTGGCGCTGTAAAGCGGCTCTCTCCCTGGCCAGCTCCTCTTCCTGAACCAAGCCCTGGTTTCTGAACCATGCCTCCCCTGGGTGGCGGTCCTCTTCCATCCCGATCCCGCATCATGCCGCCTCCCACGATGCCGCGGGGTCCCCCAGGGCCTCTGTCATTGCGCCGCATGTCTCTGCGGTCATCGCCGCCTCGCGTGTCCTTCTCCCTGAACACACGTGTTTTCTTCTCTTCCACATTCAGTCGTACCTCTCCACGGAACATTATGGGCTAAAGAAAAAAGTGAAAGGAAATATTAATGAATATCAATTTTTTTTTTTTTTTTTTTTACACAATTTCTGTAGTTTAATTGGTGTCCATAATACAGAAGTGTATTTCACTCATTCACTAAACAAACTACTTGGCAGGAAGACAAAAAAACTAAACAAAAAAAGTTTCATATTTATGCAGCATGATTTTATATGTGTTCTTTTTTTCAGGGGGTAGGTTGAAATACACACAATGGTTCTAACGGGGTTGCAGAATGGCAAATCTTCAGGGCACAGACAACAAGCCATGCGCACACTAGGTCGGGGGTGGGAGTAGAAGAAAGCCTGTGTAAGCATTATTGTGTGTTGTAAAGAGGATATCTTGGACATAGCACTGTTTTAAAACAAACATTTCTTTATTGGAAAAATGTAAAATGCCTCGTTTTAAATGATTATTTTTGTTTCATTAAATATTTTTTTACTAATTTAGGTAAATGTGCATTGTTATTTTTTTTTTTTAATTTATTACTATTTTTTTTAAATCTTTAGTTCGCATTTGTAATTTAATTTACAAAAAGTGTGTAGAACACACACACACACACACACACACACACAGTCGAACTGGGTATTGTAGCACACGCGAGTGTGCTGGGAGGGAGTGAACTTAAATGTGCCATGTAAATGACACCTGAGAATAGACGGACAGAGTGCAATCACACTTTCTTTTAACTGCAACTTTTTCACAGAACAAACAAAAAAAAGTTAAATCAATTTTACTGTTAACACGTTTCTCAGTTGTGACAGATACAAAAGCCTTAACAGCTATCAATTGAATTCTTAAAAGGAGAGTATAAAAGTGGGAGAAAAACACCAAAAATCAGTAGCCCCAATTATAGATTTGAAACATACTTGGGTTATACAATAAACAATACTTTTCAAATAAATGTCATTCAGTGCGTTTACATGAGCAGAAGAATTCCGATATTTTTCGGAAAACTAAGTTTTCCAAAAACTAATTCCGATATCAGAAGTCATGTAAACACAGTTTTCGGAAAATGTATCGGAATATTCCGAAAGTCAGTTTTCGGAAAACAGCACCTAGAAATTTCCGATTCAATTCCAAATAGCCCATACTGAAGTTGCACATGTTTTCCAGCTTTAAAATTACGTGATCATTTAAAATAATGTCTGCAAAATAAACAGGTAATATAGAACAAGATGAGCTGTTGGAAAGGCTGATTGCATTGTGGGGAATCTTTGAATTTAAGACCTGACACTTGATAAAGCACTTGAGTTATTGGATTGGTCTCCGTTCTATCACAGAAATGTCCGGTCTGTTCACATCCTACTTAGGGTACTATTACTTGTTTATTTAGCAGACGCCTTTATCCAAGGCGACTTACAGAGACTAGGGTGTGTGAACTATGCATCAGCTGCAGAGTCACTTACAATTACGTCTCACCTGAAAGACGGAGCACAAGGAGGTTAAGTGACTTGCTCAGGGTCACACTACAGAGTACTACAGTACTTTGCATGCGAAAATATCCTGCGTTTTCCGAAAACTTCAATCCATGTATATAGTTGAATTCTAATTAGACTTTCTATCGTTAATCATGTAAACACAGAAAAGTGACGCTTTAAGAAAATCAATTTTCTGAAAACATTAGTTTTCGGAAAACGCTTTGTCATGTAAACGTATTGACACTCTTATTCCGAGTGGTAACACCTTTATAAAAATACATTAAAAAAAAGGGGGGGGGGGAATCTAAAGTAAATGAGGTTGAATAAAATATTACTTGTAAGTTTGAAATAGAGGGGAGAAGTACAAAACAGGAGGTCTAAAATTGCCATTACACAGAAAATAAACTAGCTGATCGTGGGAATTATACATTTAAAATACTGTATTTAAAATGGGGATTCCAAATGGAACGATAAACAAAAAATGAAATCTCATGGAACAGAAATTACATTTATTATGTTCTGGAATGAAAACGATATTCAAGATTTTGTTTATTGGTTAATAACGGGTTTTCTTCATTCCCTTTCAGCCTGTTCTCTGTCTTTCCCTTGTTTTCAAACATACAATAATTTGAAAAACGCGCTCTTCCCATGGTCTTACACCTCAGTGGTCAATGACAAAGCATTACATTACAGCCAGCTAATGAAATTCAACATTAAACTTGCTTTTTCGGAGCAGCCAGCGAATCAACTAGCACTCTATTTGCCTTCAGTTCAGGCTTCCACCTTGCGGTTGGCTACACCCTGGATCCACATTACGTGATCAGTCTTGTATTCACTCAAAATAAACATATACTGTTATTATCTTATGTACACAGAAAACATGCTGTAAAATATGTGGCAAAATGAAGCACTTTGTAAATAATCAGAGGTTTGCTAGTTATATGCCTGGGATGGGTTGCACCAACTATGCATAAGTTCTTACTTAGCTTAGTTATAGCATAAGTCTTTACTAACTTTGGTTTTACACATTACTACATTAAACATGGGTTGCACCAGGTAAGATAGTTATAACATAAGGCTTAGTTGTTACTTAAATTTTACACATACCTTTGGGTAGGTGTAAGCTGTTCATAGAATCACATTCCAAGATGGCACGGCAACTGTTACTACGTGAACTTCTGTTTGAAGAGGATTGTGTTTGAAGTTTTTGGCATCAGCATGTTATGCCTAACTCCAAATGCTTTCAACTCACTTTCTTTTTTGACTGAAACGGTAGGTTTTCCACACCAACTGCAGAAGGTCATATACGTTTTCAATCGTGGAAACGGATCTGAGCACTTAACTTTGCTAATTCAAGCCTATGGGGCAAGCAATGAAATTATATAATACGTCGTTCAAAAGACTGAAGATGCAATTAGCAAAGGGGGCCACGGTTGTACCAACGAGGTGAATAAATGGGCCACGTTTTAGTATACATTTTAAAACTAATAAACAATTACCATAATGATCATCACAATATGTTGCTTAAAACATAACAATATTGATAATGAAGTTGAGTTCTTACCTATAAACAGTAACAAACGTTTGCAACTCACTATCTAGCTTGGTGTTGTTTACATTATCGTAGCATACTTTAAGTGATTGGAAGTTGAAATTACTTCTCATACCAATAGAGTACTGGTGAGCGATAATCAGTTCGCTTAAAAAACAGGCTTTAAATCACTGATATTAGGTGCGTAGGCGGCGATTCTGCGAGTGCTCCAGGGCTCAAGCACCAATAGTGGAAAAAATAAAAGGTCCTACATAGTGCAAATAAATCACTTGTTCCATCAAATTAGTGTGGATGCTTCACATATAGAACGGTCCCTCAGCTTTCTTGAAAAGATCTGCGTTTCCCTCATTTTTCTTTTGTATTTGTTATGCACTTATTAGTATCCAACCTAGTAGATTCAACGTCCGTCAGTTCTGGCAGATTCCACTGCATGTACTGAAGTGTTTTTTCTCCCACTGCTAATTTTAAATAAAAATAATAAAATTTAAATGTAGCCACCTAGCTAACAATTTCATCCCGAGGGATACAGTGAAAAGTACGGTCTTTAAAATTAGGACTTTAGTGAAGACTGCGTGCGTACGCTAGTAATTTTTTTTTATTGTAGGTAGTAATTCATAGTTATTTAAATCACTCGCAGTCTGTAACCACCAACTCCACAAACCAGCCAGCATTTTTGTAAATAGCAACACATGTAATGAACAATAAAACAAACATTTTATTTGTGTCGTTGTCAATTTCAGGCAGAGCTTGGTGACACGCCTGAGAGAATGTTTCCTCTGTCATCCCGTCTGGTGCTGTCAGAGTCAGTTTCTCAGCACACAGTACAGCAGGCGCTCAGCAACGAGGTGCAAACAGGCAATTGATCGATCTGTAGAAGCGCCTACTAATGTGGCTTTGTTGTTTTTTTTTGTTTTTTTTTTTTTTTTAAATCTAAAATTTATAATACTGATTTTTTTAGGAAAATAAAATGTAAGCCTTTTTAGGGACCCCAACTTAGGCACTTCATAAGAACTAGTAAGTTTACATCAGGACTAGCAAGTTTCAAAATTGTTAGTTTCTAACCCTGTACACCATTACATTCTCTCCCAGCTACACTTTTGAACTCCTTTCTGTAAATCACCTCTTATTTCATCAGCACATGCTGTATCATTGTCATGTTTTAGGTACTTCCAAACCATTCCTCATTAGCACAATCCAAGAGTGAAATTTAGTGAATGGCAGTTCTTCTACTGCAATCATATAAGATGCATTGAATTTCATTTAATTCTCTATAGATTTTTTTCTACATTCACTTCAGTAGCATGAGCCATTGCTTTGGCTATTGTCTGGGTTGGCACACTTTGCAATAACAGTCCCTAGCATTTATATCTTCCAGGAATAAATCAGTTTTCCCTGCAACAGCTGGGCCTGCTTCAGTGCAAAACTTGCAATACATTTTCTGTTTATCATTATTGTACTGTAACCAGGGAAACTCTTAAAATGCGGCGCTTGCTTTTTTGGCCTTGGAGGTCTGAAATCGTAAAGCTGCTGCGCAATTTTTAATTATCATTGACAAATTCTCGATTTAACATGAGCGGAGTCTAGATCTACTGTAGATGCAGACTCTGCTGCATCTAGCACTAATTGTACTGCAAACTAGAGAACAAATCTGGTACTTCTTTGTCATGACTCAAAACTAAGGCTTTGTACTATACCAGCAAAGTCTACATTGGTTTACTGGAGGCTGCACAGCTCACAAACAAACCTGTACCAGCTTGATATGGTAACCTTTTCAATTACCTATTGCTTTTTTGTTTAATTCTCAACCCTTTTGTTCTCAAGACCCTTACTAAACTAAGGCTTTCAGGGCACATGTGCAACACACAACCGTTCAGTTCAGACACTTCATTTTTTTTCCTGTACACTATCTTAATACAGCACTTCAGTGTTTTTTGTACCTGCGTCACAGTTCTGCTCCACAGTCTTTCATATTCGATCACACTGACTTCCTCACGCTAGCTTAAAAAGGCGTGCACTGGCATCTTGGCGTATTCATACATATTTCACATAAAAATAAAATAAATAAGTGGGAGATTACACTTTTGGTGTTCGCTAGTGTTTCACTGGCCTCTCCCCCAGGACCAGGCTTTCTTTTGGCTGTATTTGACTCTTCCTATAAGAAATTCACAATTTTTTTTTTTTTTTTTACAGAAGCACCTTGGAATTGGTGTCCTTTTTTTCAGAACACTCTGGGGAACATTATAAAAGTACCAACTTTTAGCTTGCTTTATTTGTTTCAACACTTTTTAAACTTTTTTTTTTTTTTAGTATTATGTACACGAATACAAAGACGTGTTATCCTATGACCTGATGTTTGGGCAAATTATAAGACATTCTCAAGGTCTTTATAAGCAATAATGGACACTACTCTATTTTCTTCTTAAATAAATATGTATAAATGAAATAGTAATTCATTCCATTATCAGTAATAATGGGGGGATTACCGGATAGATTTAGTTCATGAAATAGTATCTGCTTATATCCACTAATTTTTTGGTATTTATAAATGTTGAAAACATATATTAAAACAAGGCAGAATAAATGCTCCAATATAATTGTCAAATACAGATTTACAGTGATTGCAAATTTGATGATTTGTTTCTGCATACTTGCTAAAAAAATGTCTCCATCCTTTAAATTATTATGAAAAAAAGCAAGCAAGCAGTGAAATTCAAGCCCCCCCCTCCTCCAATGATATGCGTTAAACTGCACTGCAAAGTATGATGGCCTTGTAAGTCAAAGAAACAAAGCACGTTTACCCAATCACGGTCCCAGAATGACACTAATACAATCGTGTTTACCCAATCACGGTCCCAGAATGACACTAATACAATCGCGTTTACCCAATCACGGTCCCAGAATGACACTAATACAATCGCGTTTACCCAATCACGGTCCCAGAATGACACTAATACAATCGCGTTTACCCAATCACGGTCCCAGAATGACACTAATACAATCGCGTTTACCCAATCACGGTCCCAGAATGACACTAATACAATCGTGTTTACCCAATCACGGTCCCAGAATGACACTAATACAATCGTGTTTACCCAATCACGGTCCCAGAATGACACTAATACAATCGTGTTTACCCAATCACGGTCCCAGAATGACACTAATACAATCGCGTTTACCCGATCACGGTCCCAGAATGACACTAATACAATCGTGTTTACCCAATCACGGTCCCAGAATGACACTAATACAATCGCGTTTACCCAATCACGGTCCTTAAAAGCTAGCGAGAGGCAGTATTTTTGTGTTAGACATCCATGGCACCTAATCCCAAAAAGACAGTAGCAACCATTTTAGTCACACTCTGAAGCCCTGCAAAGGTGAACATGTTTTGTGATCTGTCTGTATACCGTTATTTGCTATACTACATTTAAACAGATAGATTGAACGGATGACAGCGAGGGCGCAGACTTTAGTCTGTGTTGAAAGACAACATTAACGCGGCACGTACTAAGATGTTCCTTCTTCAAGCAGACAAAAGGTAAATTGCATAAATAAATACTGTACGGAAGCATTTTCCAGCAGCTTGATTTACAACAGTGATTAAAACAGGTTTGAAAGATAACATTTGCCAGAGATTGGTAAATATGAGGTCCGTAATCTAGCTAAAGGAAATCTCTGATCCATTTTGTAATAGTGCATTATTTTTAAGTCACCACCATATTACCCGTGGATGAGGGAAAACAACATTTTAATACTTGCCCCCCCTACCTTTGCACCCAAGATTCTCTGTACAGGATCGGAGTCATCAAAAACCACAAACCCAAAGTTGGGTAGTTTGCCGCCAACTCCCTTGGTGTTGATGCGCAGTTCAACTACATTGCCAAATGCTAAAATGGATGAAAAACACAGTATTTAATTCCTACAAGCCAATAATCTTTCAAAATACATTTGAACTTAGATTAGATAGATAGAGATAGAGGATGGGAATTTCAAATAGTTTCCTTTTCAAATACACAGGGTCCAACGTCTTTGTGTATTCGATTACCCGAACTCTAGTCCATGCTCTTATGCTCCCAAGGCAAATAAACGTGTGTACCACAAGCAGACAGCATAATAGGGTAAGCTGGTAAAGTTTAAGTTTACTCTTCGGAGCAGCCAGCCAGGTTCACGAAGTGTGCGCACAATGTCTCGGACGAGATTTCTTCATTCATTACTCCAATTCCTTAAGCACCGGTTTTTCCTTTTGTTTACTGAATTTAAATACTGAACTCAATGAAACTTGAACCAAAACACAGTTTAGCAGCAATGTCACAGGTCGTATCTCTTCCAATTAAAGCTACAGTAGCATAATACTGCGCAGTACAAAACAGAGTACCAAACTGTTTTTTTGCTGTATTCAGAATAAAACACTTGCTCATATAGCAACGTAAATATTCTACATCTGTTTAATTCTAACAAATAATAACATTCAATAAGTAATCTGAATAGTGCAAATATAGTAACCTGGTCAAAATAGAAAACACATGCCAACATTACAATAGTTTAACATTACTACTAGCCATGAAGTACCAACATCAGATGAACCAGTTAAGTTACTTTGTTTATTCAACAACCTGGAACATACCTGGTTGTACTTAATGGTCAGTGCAAATGTTGACATCACTATCCAGTCACAAAAAGTCAACAGTACATGTTTTACATTGAACTACAGTCCAGCGTTTATATATATATATATAAAAAAATAACACAACACACACCTCCTTTCCCAAGTATCTTGCTATTCACACTTAAAGATGCGTTTGCTCTACTAGTAGCTAATATACAAGGCTTTTTTCGTGTACCTCGAATATGTAATATGCTATTCGAATAGTTTATTTTCGTGTATTCGACTACACACACATACATACACATTAATGCACATACATTAACCAAATACAAAAAAACGTAATTAAGCAAACAAAGATGGAACAAAGCAGCCATCATATTGCCATATCCAAGGAGTTACATATGTAGCCATGATTATTTAAAAAAAAAAAAAAAAAAAGACAAGACAAGACAAGACATCGGGGGAGAGAATGAAACTACTTACTCATGAAAAAGTCTTTGAGCTCATTTTCATCAATATCATGAGGCAGATTGCCAACAAAGAGCTGGTGGCTATCTGGATAGCGCACTGTTCTCCGGTTATCCATGTCACTCGGTTCAGACTCTCCTCGTCCTACAAATTCAATGAGAGCAAGAGAATCACCAGGTTAATTATGACCTCTCTAGAGTTAGCTTTTTATGGCCCTAAACACCTTCAAAATAAAAAAACCCAAAACAAAAAAAACATAAGCCAATTCAGTAGTGTTTCCACTGTCCAATAAAGCTGTAAACTGCATGTGTTATACCAGGCCCAACCAAACCAAAAAAAAAAAAAAGAAGGAAATGAACGTGTGGGTTTGAGGTCTCGTTATGTGGAGGTAACTTACCAGGCCTAGGCCCTCTGGGAACAAACCCTGGTCTCTCCCTGGTGCGTTGATCCCGGACTCTGGGGGGTGGAGCCTGTACCTCCGATTTGTTCTCCATTCTGGTCTGAAATAGCACAGTGGAAGAAAGTATTAAAATGAAGAGTACAGGAAAATCTGACAATGCAGACCTGAATGAAATATTTTATTTTATTTTATTTTTTTACAGCTTTTCAACTCAAAGCATATAAAATTTAATTAAAAAGATTGCAATTTAGATACTAAAGTGCTAAAAAGCTTTTTTTTTTTGTCATCCTTAAGACCTAGTCACACAGGTGACTTTTGTTAACGGCAACAAGGGGACGACAGCTGTTGCCGGCTTGTTGCCTCGTGTCACCAACCCGGTTGACACCCCGGCGACAAACCAGCAACCTGTCTCCCACTTAGAAAGATCTATTTTTCAGGCGACACAAGCATATTTGACAGTAGTGGCACATGATAATAAAATGGCGATGTGGCCGCATGATTTGGTTTCAGAAATAATTACATATAAGAAAATAAAAGGTTCCCATGGACGCCATCTGTTACTTTGTGTTTCCTTTGCTTCAATTTTTTATATATATATATATATATATATATATATATATATATATATATATATATATATATATATATATATATACTACTTCACATTTTAGGAAAAAAAGTCGTAAGGTTGTTTTTGTGCAAGTTTAAAACAAGTGATACAATAATATTTTTAATTCATATCAGATTATATTTCCTACTCTCTTCCTCGTCTATATATAGCATAGCATGTTTACGTCTCATGACAGATATGAGTGTTTGCATACTGTTGCACATGCTTGTATCTTGTGTGACCACCGGCGAAAATGTGTTCCTCTTGTTGCCGTCGTACCAGAAAGATTGTAGCACCTTAACCAGTATGTGCACAGTGTTTCAAGAACTAGTTGAAGAATGATAGAAACAACCTTAAGAAAAGCTATAAACCATCACCGCTTTAATGAAGACATCTTGGAATAAATGAGCCATGATCCAGTTCTAACTAAAAGGCAGCCCTGGAGGAGAATGTATACTGCTAGATTCATACAAAACAAACCAACAATTACTGTTTACTCTATTTGTGGTGGTGGTGGTGGTGGTGGTGGGGGAGAAAAGATAGAAATGTCCAATCCATTCACAGATTGATTACCTGTGAGGCTGGTGCTTTAACAACATGGGGTGGAATTCCAGAGGAAGGGACAGTACCACTAGGAGGCAAGTTTTTACTGGTCACTGAGGCCCAGGAGAAAGCCTGCAGGAAATGCAATAAACTCTGCTACAGATCAAGACATTTAAGTTCCTGCCTCAATATATATCATGCTGTTCACAGTTAAATTGAAAATAGTTCTGATTTTGAATTTTGTTGTTTTATGGGTGGCGCTGAAACACCATACTGAATAAAATCAATACTGCTAAAAAGGGGCAAAAAGTATTAAATGCAGTAGCACCATTATCCTTAATCAACTACTGACTTTAATAGAATAATAAATAATTACTGCTTAGTTATTCATGCTGGAGAAGGCTTTTACCTTTTAGAAAATTTAGACAATGTTTGATAAAAGTTGGCAGAACACAGGTCTCAATCTTCCTTAATCAATGCATGCCTCAAATACCAAGGAACAAAGTCCTTTAAAACAGAAAACTTAAGTCACACAATTATTTCTCTTCTACAGATCACTCAATAAATGGCTTGGTTAATCCAAATAGCACAAATCCACTGTATGCACGGTCTTGTACCAGCATTCTGAGACAAATATTACCCATTTGGGCAGGTCTTTGATTAAAAGTCGGTGATAGTTATAGCCAGAAATGTCATGATCACAGCAAGAAACTTTGGGGTCAACCAAACGCATGAGTGCTACTGAAATATATTCTACATATGTAACTGCATTTAAAATAATTTAATATAGGAGCTGCCAGGACAAAACTAATGCCTATATGTCCCAGTATAACTAATGATTCACAAAGCCCATAGCAGACCTTTGGTGGTTCTTGTGTGTTGGATGCAGACTCGACAGGAACTGGGGAGGGGGCCTTCTCCTCCAGCTCTTCAAAGACCTTCTCTTCGATCTCCGGCTGCAGCTCCTCACTTTTCTGCTCTGGTTCTGGTTCTGGCTCAGGCTCGGGCTCTGGTTCCTCCAGCGGCTCTTCTAAACCATTGCTGCATTTGCAAACAGGGAAAAAAAAAAAAAAAAAAAAAAAATTAATTTCCTTCACATTTATATGTGCAGATGTTATGACCTTCATATTCGTATCATTGTACCTACCGGTGCCAGTAATTCAGTTTTTATCCTCCCCCATTACCCACAATAAGGTCCTGCCCCAGGGCCTATCCTTCTCTTCCTCCACCACTGGCTACAGCTGTGTGCTACTTCCAAAGCTAAACTCTTCCTTGCTTAGAAGAGAGCATTTTCTTCATTGACCAAACACACACTGCCTCTTAAGGTTTGATGCAGCTGGAAGCAATCCAAGGAGCGTTTCCAGATACTCACATTACAGGATGTGGCTCGTAGTAAGTGCTACTGGGACTCTCTTGTGCAGGTTCAGGAGAGGGCTGTCTTTCTTCCTGTTCTTCCTCCACTTCCTCTTCAGATTCTTAAAAGAAATAAACATTTAAACACTGTTTCATGCTTAAAAACAGAATCTAGAAGGGGAGTTTATGAACAAAGCACTTCAGAGGAATGGCATCGCTGAAATAAAATTTCTAAATGAAGCAATACATATCCAAAACAAATCTTTGCATCTTTAATATAGCCAGGCAGTGAAAAGGTACATGTTCTTACAGGGAATGGAACTTGACAGACTCCTATAAAACAGCTGTGCACCAACTGTAAAGAAACAAAGTGTGTGATCTCCATCACATGTTAAATTTTCCTGGACAACAAATCACATATCATAGAATGCAGCTGTGTACCAAATAGAACGAGAATAACTCAGTGTCCTGCCTCGAAAAAGGAGTTAATATTAGAACTAATCAGGGCCGTGAAACCGGCGTTTTACCGTCATCAAGCTCGGCTTCAGAATCCCCAAAAACCTCATCTTCATAACGGAAGATATCATTGTGGACGTAGAATTTATTTGCCACCGAACCCTGTGGGGTAGAAAAGAAAGATTTTTTTGCAGCATTTACTATATTGAAGCCCAAAATTAGTGGAAATGAATTTGACTGCGTAAAATACTGAATTGAAATTTAATTAAAATATTTACAGAACATTTCTCAATACAATGGTTTTTTGGCACTATTAGGGCACTTTCAGGATTCTCCACTGGAATTTTCTATAGCTGGGCGGTAGGACAATGTCTGGAAAATTGTGAACAGAAAAATGAACGCAGCTGAGCTTTTCTCATAGGACTATCAGAAATGTTAGGTCTGCAGTGGAAAAATACAGCAGGCCAAAAAATACAATAATCTTTCTATTTATTATCCAAGCACCAGCCCAGCAATCTTATCTTCAAATTGTGAACTACTAATAATGACATATGGACTACAGTATAGAACAGCAGCTCATGTCATTCCTTTTATTGTTACTCAAATGAAAATGATAGTTTTGATATTAAATCAGATCTACAAAATTGATCAGATTCAAAGTAGCCAGCAAATACCCAGCCCCAATGATTTTATTCTAAGTTTCAAATGCTACTCTCATTTCAAAATGTGCTTGCTCTGTGTAAACCAAGTTACTCCTGCGGTGCTGTGGTTGCTAGGAAAATTGAAATGTATAGTTTCTCAAGTTACAAGATGTCCTGCCTGCTGCTATAGGACTTTCAATTTATGGCATAATCATTTATTTCTATATTTGGCCCGTCAATCTTAACCCTTTGGGTCTTTTTGATGTCGGACCCTTTCCAACATCAAAAAGTCGTAAAACACAGGTCTCTAGCCATTTTTTCTCAGGAAAAAGCTGAGAACCATTCAATGGCTGAGTGAGACCGATAGGAGCCGGAAAAAAAGGGGTGGACCTGAGCAATACACATAGCCCCGGCACCACAGAGATAACACGGCCATAAACAAACAAGATAGCTGCTTCTGCATCCAGCACTCAAAAAATATCACGGACATTTGCAGAGCTTATAATAAAATAATGACTTTATTGAGGATTTTGGTGATAAAACAAGTGATCAGGAGATGATTTATCGGTATGCACGACTATGAAGAGGTATGTGAAAAATACAGCGAACAAGGGGTGGGGCGGGGCTGGAGAAGCAGTACTGGGTGTGCTGTTGATATGCAGGGCCTTTTAAACCTGTTTTACTGTGGAAAAAAAACATTTAAACAGCACGTCTAAAATAAACTGCGCATGTGAAAATAAATTGGACCTGACGCGCCTGAGACGTGCTGAATAAATGGACCGCAAAGGGTTAACCCTTTCATGTGTCTTTTTCCACCAAATTAATCCATTTTATAGTAACCATTTAAAAGGTACTAGCCCATGCACTGCTTAAAACAGAAACCTACCTGCAACACTAAATGATTGGTAACAATGTTTTTTTTTTTTTTGGAACAAGCCTGCTTTACAGTAGAAAATCAAAAACTTGCATTAGTCACACCACCAGTTGCAAATAGCCTATGGCCTGCTCTGCTGAAAATAATCCATTAACCAGAAGGGGCTTACTTCAGGAGCGAGTATAAAGGTCTGCATAAACTTCCTCATTGGCTGGCCATTGTTGGAAAGCTCACCCATCACCTGCACCACAACCCCATCATTCAAGGTGGCGTGAGCATCCACATGGCAGATCTTGGTACGGCATTCGCTGAACTGCAAGGACATTACTTTCTTGTGGATTTCCTACAAAATAAAAGGAAGTTGAACTTTAAATTGTTTGTTCATTATTTATATATATATATAAAATCACACACACATAGTTGCTATTGCCAGTGATATTGGGAATTTGATGCACCAGTAAAATTAGAACAGATTTTACACCCCTAAATATAGGCTCCTCTCAATTTACATGTAGCAAGTTCAGATATACTCGGTCTACATTCTCAGCAGAGCATGTGAGCGGAGCGGGACCATTTTGCTAGGAGTGTGGAGTGGAGTGGGTAAAGTGACTGAGCACAGCATGAGCGCGAAAAGCCTCTGGCACCGCTCCCGCTCCAACGCCCGCTTCAAAAGATGTTTTGGAAAAGAAAAATTTCACACATAAGATATGATCCATAAACGATGCAGCTTTTGCTATGCTCCGACAATACTGTGCAATCTATGAAATCGCCTTGTATAATTAACAGGGTGAGCAATCTTTTTGATTAAAAAAAAAAAAAAAAGATTAGATTTAAAAATCAGATTTCTCTATGCCATAAAATAAACCAGTTTGTTATCTTGTCTGTGTGATAGAAACAGGCACCAGCCCCAGTTGTCTGTTTGTGATAACTGGTCTTTCGTTGGGTGTGATGAACCCTTTGTTAACAACACTGGCAAAACAAAAGGGTCCTTTGAACTACAAAGGGACCAGATCTCGTCCTGCTTTCCCAGTCCCCGTCTACAAAGCTACTCTGGGAGAGAGCATTTAATGTTAACGTTTTTATATGAATCTTTAAATCTTACAAAGTTCCTGATTACATCACTAAATATTTATGTCTGATATTTGTATCCAGTTCGTCGGTACCAAAGCAGGAACCGGGTACCCGATTTCAAAGGAACCGGTTCGCACATCTCTACATTTTGGAAGTGATTTACACTAACAGTGGAGCAGATTGTGAGTGGAGCTGGCTGCAGAATTAGAAGCACTGGAGCGGAGCGGGGAAATAAAAGCCTTGGAGCGAGCGGTTTCAAAGAGGAAGAGAGCGAGGAGCAGCACATGTTGATTTGCACCCTACAAGCCTCTCCAAGCTGGGAGTAGTGAGAAGTTCAGTGCCAACGAATGCCAGAAGTTGTGTCTGTTCAGCGAAGGAGATTCTGTTTAAAATACACTGAAAATGTGCCCATGTTTCACTGCGGACTGGGTCAAGCTCTAACCGAGTTTGAAATTAAATTTCCAAGCTTAACAGTAAAACCAGCTTAACAGTAAAACCGGCAACAAAACCATAAAGTTAAGCTGCAAGATTTAAGAAAAAAAAAAAAAAAAAAAGTCTTAGCTTATCGGACTTGAATTGCATTTACTAGATACCTGTTAAGTAAGTCCGGAACCACGCAATAGCTCAGTCTTATCTAGTTAAGGCAAGGACATTACACTGCCACTGCAGATATTCGAGCTTCAGCAAGAACATGTATGTTAAATTCAGATACTTACAGCCTGACCACACACAGCTTCCACTGGTTTTCCACTTGTGTCTAATCCTCCATGAACATAAGAGGAGTTTCTGCCATAAAACCTGAAGGGACAAGCACATGTTATGAGGGAACATTTAAGGTGTGTTACTTACGAAACAGGCAAATACAGGGACCCAAAAAAAAAAAAATCTGGACTGCCTACCAAGACAGCTTGGAATGTGTTTTATCCAAATAAGAATGCTGGATTCCCTTGCTAAAACTATTTTACAGACACATAATCTTAACCAGCCAAAACATGGTCTCATGCAGATTAAGGATGAAGTAATTTTAATTTCTTTGGCTTTTAAAAAAAAAAAGTCTAGTACCCAGTGAGGTTTTAATAATGGGCTTACATTTTTCAGAAGGTCGCCATCTTTAAGCCTGTGCTGAAAATTGTTTTATAGTAGCTTCCTCTAAAATAACAACAAATCAAAACAAGAACAAAAGACAAAAGATCATTTTTGTTGTGCTCGCCTGACCGACACTTCAAGCTCTGAGCATGTCAACTCCAGCCTTGGTTGAGTACTTTATTATTATTAGAATGATGGTTTGGTCATTACCTGTGCAGAAAGTCTGGGGCCTTGTTTAACAGGGTGTAATACTGCCTCACAAACTCCCGCCCTACAAGCAGGGGACTTGGCTTCTCCATCACCATTTCTTTGGTAAACAATTTCAAATGCTGAAACACATACAAAAAATAAGCTTTAAAAAATAAGCTTTGGTATTATCAAAAAAAAAATTTAAATTAAGAAAATAAATTAACTACTTTTTGCTGGGACAATGATCCTTAATGACGAACTGCATTTGACAGTTCTGCAGTTACCAACCATGCCCAACCACATCACAGAATTAGTTTTAGTCCGTCAGACTAATAAAAAGACGCAGCTAAGCTTTTTGCAGAATGCCGCCTTGTGTACATTTTTAAAAAGTTGAATTACATAGTTATTATGTTTCCCGCACTTTACAGCACTGTGTACAGTAATTAAAAGTTGATCTTTCTAACATATTCAAATATTTCAGTTACAAGTGCGCACAACGCTGGTTGGGCGGTTCCGTTGGAATTCAGATTATAAAAGTTTATTCAAAATAAAATTTGCATCAATTTTTCTGGTTACCCAACCGTAAAATCTCCCATTGGGTATAATTCGCAGAGATCAGTTCCTACATAAAAAAAGAGGAACCTGTGTTAACAAATAATTAAAGGAAAACGTTTTTGTCCCTAAATCTACATTATTTTCATTTCGCTCAAGTTAATAATGCACGCTCACTAAATAATGTAATTCATCCAATCGAAATAAATCGACTGCGACGAAATGTGACATTGTTTTTAGTAAGCGTGACAATTTTCCGCATGTCTGAAATTAGATAATGAAAAAAAAAAAAAAAAAAATACAGCAGCTGCACGCACCACTACTACTAGCAACTGCGCAATGTGAATGCTTGCATACATACATAGGCGGAAACAAAGGCAACTGACTGCAGCTTATGTACGGTCTGAGATATATATATATATATATATATATATATATATATATATATATATATATATATATATATATATATATATGCGTGTTAAATGTCAGCCATTTTGAAGTTATGTAATCATTGTTGGTTTGATATATATATATAACACAGTATCAGAACAGCACATGACGTTGTATAACAACGGAAGGCCTTAGCCTTAAGCGCAGTGTTGATCAATTACATTAACTTGCGCATAAAGTACGAATATTAAAAGACAGTATTTAACTTTTTATTTTTAAATGCATAAGATGACACACCGCGGTATTTTAAAATCACCGAGAGGCCCAACTACAAAATATTGCGAGTACGCAACGATTTCTTTCCCCGCACAAAACATGACAATCTTCACGTATTTAAAATAAACCACGTATAACTGTAAAAGGCACCAGATTTCTATCAAATATATTTTGTTTAGATAAAACCAAAGCGATAGTGAAACTAACATGGTGCGGGTGGCGGTGAGGTTCCTATGGCGTCGTTTCTTTTTTTCTTTTGTTAAAATAACCAGATAAACCACGTATCTGTAATTCTTTAATCTGGTATTTGACAATGCATTTACATTTTTGAAAAACGCGCCTCACAATTGTAAATACAATAGAAATGGTTGTATTTTCTCTTTTAATCACATCACCAGTCAGTGACAAAGGCCTTTTCAAAGCCAGCACCACTACCATATATATATATATATATATATATATATATATATATATATATATATATATATATAAATCACGTAGGAAACGTGATTTTAATATTAGAACACAACACAACCGTGACAATTAGTAAAGTTGCTAAATTTTCACTAATCTACTAACAGTCTTGACAAAACAGTAACATCAATATGCAAAGCAATACGTAAAACTCACCACCACAACACTGTACGCGCAGGCCTAATATATATCATTGCAGCCAAATAAATACAAAATAGTAATATCTGACAGTAACAACAAATTATCAGAATTAAAAGCAAATCTCACCGTTTAAAATACCTACCTAAATTATTCACACACGATTCTAAAGGGGGGACGTCAATATATTCATAAATTGCAATGGTTTAATTATTTTCTATCATAGAGCTTTACAAAGACTTTACTTCTTATTTTTCCCACCTTGCACACTAGGACTCTGTGATCTCTGCTTTACCAGAGATTGGAATTTAAAGAGATATATTCTATCTTATTGTTTCACCCCTGCTCTCCGGGGCAGGGAACCCCCGTCACTCCACAATAACCAATCACAACCCGAGATTGGACAATACCTATTGTGATGTCAAGGCTATTCCTTTCCCGCCCGCTTCCCGCGCCGGTGCTCCCGTTTCCACAGCGATTATGGCATCACAAACACAAACTTGTCCAAAATATAAATTTAGAATTATAGCAAGTGTTCTTGAGCTTGTTTGACTGATATCCTCTCACTACACTGCAAATCACACTGCATGGCCGCAACAAGGCAGAGGTGGAGTCTAATTTATAATGAAACAATGCTTTTTTTAGTGAGGCAAGGAGGATTTGGGTAGTACAGTATTGTCAGTTAGTCGACTTTTGCGGAGACATCTCGTTTTCAAGGTACATTTTACAGGCGTCAGGCTTATTCATTTAATTTAATTATTTTTTTAGCAGCTTTTATCCAAAGAGACTTACAGAAGTTAAACAAAATATAAAAAGTATATGTTACAAGCAATACAATGCAAAATAAACACATATACAAAATAAATAAAAATAAAAGTAAATACAAAAAAAGATATATAAATAGGAATTTACCAATAAAGGTTAAATAAGTGGGTTTTGAAAAGATGGTGGAAAGCAGTAAAGACTGAACAGTCCTGAGGATAACCCAGTGTAGTGATATTTTCAGGTTTGCAGTGCCCATTCAGATCTGGTACGTTATGCCGTTTTCAGTCTTACATCTTTTTTTAATTGAATGTATCATATTTTCTAGTCTTTTACATCATTGTTAATGTAATTTATCAAATTTTTCCACCATTATGAAAATAGCATGCAAATATCATATGCAATACATTTTTTTACTTGTGCAACTTTGCAGTGGACTTCTCATTTTTGTCTTGTTTGTCGTATAATTCATGGTAAATGTACCTCTGTTTGACAACAGGAAAACACCCATCAGATCGCAATTGATTGCACCTGTACCAAAATCTGACAGTGTACCACTTTCTGACATTACAGAGGTCAAGTTTTGGTACACAAACCACATTTTGATGATCTACCACTTTCTAACACTGCACCTGTATGTAGCAAGGGAAGAGAAGGAGCGAGCACAGGAGGAAGGATAGTGAAGAGAAGGCATAACAAGTCGGCCAGTAGAGGATAAGCAGAGAGGACGAGAGGGAATATAAAGGAGACACAAGGGATGGAGTTAGGAAGGGGAAGTACGATGAATAAAGCAATAAGCAAGAGCAAGGGTCCTAATTGAATATGAGCAGAGATAGGTAGTCAGTGGAGAGTGCAAAGCAGAGGGGTAGCGTGAGAGTAGCGGGGTTGGGAGAATACCAGGAGGAGAGAGTTACAATAATCCAATCTAGAAAGAACAAGAGCTTGGACCAGGAGTTGACTGGAATACTTAGGTAGTTGGGCAGATTCTATAGATGTTGCTAAGAAATAAACAAACTAGGTTTCTAGCAGGAGAAAGATTGATAGCATGAAGGGAGACTGAGATAGAGAGCTTATAATATCAATATTATTAACAATATTAAATTATCTACACATTGCAGATAATTCTAACCAAAAATTCAGAACTTTGCAGAGTACAATTATATTTATTTATAATAATAATATGAACATTACTGCTACTAATTATAATATTGTTCTATTTTTATTTATTTATTTATTTTTTTAAATAAATTTAGTCGTTGCCAATTATTTTTATTATTTTCTCCTAATTTGGAATCGCCAATTATTTTATTTTGCTCAGCTCACCGCTACCACCCCTGCGCTGACTCGGAAGGGCGAAGACGAACACACGCTGTCCTCCGAAGAGTGTGCCGTCAGCCGACGGCTTTTTTTCACACTGCGGACTCACCATGCAGCTACCCAAGAGCTACAGAGTCGGAGGACAACGCAGCTCTCGGGCAGCTTACAGGCAAGCCCGCAGGCGCCCGGCCAGACTACAGGGGTCGCTGGTGCGCGGTGAGCCGAGGACACCCTGGCCAACCTAACCCTCCCTCCCCCCGGGCGACGCTCAGCCAATTGAGCGCCACCCCTTGGAAGCTCCAGTCCTCGGTTGGCAAAGGAATAGCCTGGACTCGAACTCGCGACGTCCAGACTATAGGGCACATCCTGCACTCCACGTGGAGTGCCTTTTTACCGGATGCGCCACTCGGGAGCCCATATTGTTTTATTTTATGGTTGTGCTAGATTGGCAAAGCTGAAGAGACTGAAGTCAGGATGACCATAATGGCCAATAATATGCCATTAGCAATTAGTTTTTATTTATTGCACTTTGCAGTATGCTGTTTCATAAGTCCCAGAACAGCGGGGTCAGAAATGCAGTATTCATCAGCATGGTCCGGTGATCAATACACTGTGCCTTGAACTCCTCCAATGAACCAAGAACAGTAAAGTCCTAATTGATTGTATATTTTACCAGTTTTAAGTTTGGAGGCTATGCTAATTTGCCTGTTTCTACTCTTACAGACAACATTGGGACTGCTGGGATTACCTGTATCAACTCCTAGAAGAACAATTAACAGACCAATTCACTACCATTAACGAGGACTTCACAGTGGGTCCTAATACGGTAGCATCACACTGATTCTGATTTTGTCCAATACTGCAATGACTTACTACAACTGGCTCTCAATTGGATTCCACAGTGGTACTACAATGAAGTAGCTTCAAATTAGATTTCCAGAGGTTTTATTTATTTATTTATTTCTATATTTTCACGGTCCCCTTATCTTTTTATTATTATTATTATTATTATTATTATTATTATTATTTATTTCTTACCAGACGCCCTTATCCAGGGCGATTTACAGTCGTAAAGAAAAATACATTTCAAGTAATAAAGTAATAATACAATGACTTTGGTTCTAGCAAGAACAAGTATATGACAAAATACGATTCAATAACGGAGCAGATAACAGTGTCAGTGATAGTTACATCAGGATATAATTAAATACAAAATACTACAGATTAAATAACACTCGTGACAGATGACAGTACTCTAAAGTACAGGATTAAATGCAGTAAAATAGGGGGCAGATAAGAGCAAATAAAGCGCATTTAAGGAAGAGTAATAAGTGTCCAGAGGGAAAAGAGGAGTTCTACAGGTGCTGTCTGAAGAGGTGAGTCTTGAGGAGGCGCCGGAAGGTGGTCAGGGACTGGGCAGTCCTGACATCTATAGGAAGGTCATTCCACCACTGCGGGGCGATCATAAGAACATAAGAAAGGTTACAAAAGAGAGGAGGCCATTCGGCTCATCTTGCTAGTTTGGTTGTTAGTAGCTTATTGATCCCAGAATCTCATCAAGCAGCTTCTTGAATGATCCCAGGGTGTCAGCTCTAATCTCCATTTGTGACCCCTGGTCCTTGTTGCTTTTTTCAGGTTGAAAAAGTCCCCTGGGTCGACATTGTCAATACCTTTTAGAATTTTGAATGCTTGAATCAGATTGTTGCGTAGTCTTCTTTGCTCAAGACTGAATAGATTCAATTATTTTAGCCTGTCTGCATATGACATGCCTTTTAAACCAGGAATAATTCTGGTCGCTCTTCTTTGCACTCTTTCTAGAGCAGCAATATCCTTTTTGTAGCGAGGTGACCACAACTGAACACAATATTCTAGATGAGGTCTTACTAATCCATTGTAAAGTTTTAACATTACTCCCCTTAACATTACACACAAAAGACAACATTCCTCTGCCCAGGAGAGCAACTGTGTTAAAACCAAGGCTCGCCCAGGACAACTGGAAGCTGCTAGAGACTGGAAAATGCTGGCAGATGTTGGTCAACGGCTTATTTTTCCACGTGAGATTGCCACCACTAACCTTCGACCAGATATTGTCTTGTGGTCCGGAGCAGCACGCCTTGTTCACCTGGTAGAGTTAACAGTGCCATGGGAGGATGCTGTAGATGTGACATATGAGAGGAAGAAACTGCTGTATGCTCAACTAGCCACTGAAGCGGAACAGCGAGGATGGAGAGTCTGGTTTTACCCAGTGGAGGTGGGTTGTCGAGGAATTGTGGAACACTCTACAACCTGGTTTCTCAGAGACGTCAGATTCAGTGGCCAAGAGTTGCATCGCACAGTGAATAACTTATCTGAAGCAGCAGAGAGGAGCAGCAACTCGGAAAGATTCTGGTTGGGGATCTCAAGCACAACAGACAGAAAGAAACGCTGATGTATGGGCAAGTAAGCTGGGTTGAGTTGAGTGGGGGACAGAGAGGGGTGATGCTGGGATGCCAGAATCACTGTCAAGCCCTCATAAGGTGTTGTGGGCTAGTCAACGACACACAGATGATGGAAGGTGCCCACTTAAAGACCCCAGAGATGTACCCTATTTAGCAAAATCCAGATGGTTGTCATGCTGATGTGTAAAGGAGACTGCACTGTGGTTGATCCCCACAGCCAGCATCGCAGCCTTTGTGTGTGCTGATGCGCTGGGGAGGCAAAATAAGCTGATCCATGGAGCTAGCATTACACTTCAGCCATCAACACCAGGCAGAAGGATATCTCCATCATCAGATGGAAGGAAACGCAAATGGATGGAGACGCAGATGGATCACATTAGTTTACTGTAAAGCTACGTCTTAGTTGGTGCTTATCTTGGCGAGAGCCGAGCTCAAATCAGCATGAAGTATTAACATCTACTCTCATGTAATGGAAATCAAAATAATCTTGATTTAAATTCAACACTTTTTACTATATATCCAAGCATTTTGTTGTCCTTTTTTATAGCTTCCCCACATTGTCTAGATGAAGACATTTCAACAGAGTCAACATAAACTCAGATCTTTTTCACAGATTCCTTCTTCAATTTCAGTGTCTCCCATATGGTATTTATAATGGACATTTTTATTGCCTGGGTGCAATACCTTACCCTTTTCTATATTAAATGTCATTTGCCATGTGTCTGCTCAGTTCTGAATGCTGTCTTGATCATTTTGAATGACCTTTGTTGCTGCAGCAGTGCTTGCCATTCCTCCTATTTTTGTGTCGTCTGCAAATTTAACAAGTTTGCTTACTATACCAGAATCTAAGTCATTAATGTAGATTAGGAAGAGCAAGTTGATTTTCTTTTTATTCACCATATTACTTTCAAGCAGTATCAGAAAATGAACAGCTATATTGTACTTTTTCTTCAGGTAACTAAAATAAAATAGCACTCAGTAAGTTATTTTTCTTAGTCTGAAACTTGAACGCTTACAGTATACCAAAACCAGAAATTAATATATTAAATTACTTACTTTGGCTAACTTCCAATTACATGTTAGCAAATATTTTCAAACTGCTAAATTACATGTAAGCGGCTCACCTGGTAAAAGCACAGCCCAGTGGTGTGCAGGGTGAGACATGCAGTGCAGGTTCACGTTCTGGCTGTGCCGAGTCGCCGGTCTTCGCTGGGGATGCTACAGTGAACTCTGCTGGCCAGGCGCCCAGTGAGCTCAGAGCAGACACCTGCAGAGCTGGCATTTGTCCTCCAGAGGCCAGTAGCTCGCTGACATCTGCTCTTGAGGCTGGCTCGGTCGTGGGATCGGAGGATGCCCACTGAACCTTTGGATCTCCTGAGCTGTGTGGGGAATTGCAAGCCAAAAAAATAAAATAATTACATGTAAGTTAATATATTACATTAACTGGCATTATGTTAATACTTTGTATTACTTGTAATTGTCTTTCAATACAATTTCATAATTCTAGCAAACAGGTGTGATTAATTGTTTGTTGCTTCATAGATGATTAATCGAGCAATAGAAATATATATATATATATATATATATATATATATATATATATATATATATATATATATATATATATATGTATATCAGTGTCACATCAACTTTCTCTGTTAGTCTCCCCAGGGTTGTATTAGGGCAGTAAAGAAGGATAAGTTATTGTTGTTTTTGAATGAGCGGCCCCAGCTAGAGTCAGATTCCCCCCAGCATCAGCAGGTTATCCTGGATCACATATTGTACATACTCCAGTTTTAGCAGTGCTCTTGTGTAGTTTCATTATCAGAAAGAGATAGGAGAGGCAGATAATTGTTATGATGAGAAAGGGCAGAAAGGCCCATGAAAGAGCTCATAACATTACAATTAGGATACAATTATTAAAAAAGCAGAAACATGTGCAAATCACGAATGGAGTACCACCACATTATACATAGGCATAGGGGAAATCTCATTTCTCATACAACGTGTCATTCATCACTGTCAGGAAAGCAGACAGGATTAATGGCTGATGTCTGGAACAGTTCAATGCGATGCTTGAACTCGGACATTTTTAGTGTAGTAGCACATTCTATAGTATTTATGCAGTATCATTACCAGAAGCAAGGTATTGGTGCCCTATAAGAAAATAGCTAAAAAAACTGGGTTTTCTTTTTCAACCGCAAAAAAAACTACGCTTCAAAGTAGAAATCATGCTATAAAGAGCTGTATTTTTCTTTGTTTGATTATGGGGCTACTTTATTTTTACATGCCTCTGCTGAGCAATTACAAAAACAGGATCGACTAATGAACAAAGCAGCCAGATTTGTATTAGAATGCCACACTCAAACCTGGCTTCTTTAAACTGGATGTCACTTAATTGTAGAAGGCAATTACATTGGGTACTTCTTGTGTGTAAAACTGAAATAGGTTTGTTGCCAGGTAACCTAGGTTTGTTGCCACAGGTAAATATACCCAAGTATAGTTTACGATCTAGTCTTGCACTTAAGTGTAAATGGTTCTGATCCCAGATTGAATGTATGATGATTGTTTTTTAGAGTGATGCTGTTTTTAGGGATGTGAAATTACTGCTGTCGGTTTTCTGGTCATCTTGCCAGGACACTCTTGTAAAAGAGGCCTCAGTCTCAATGTTTTTTTTTTCCTGGTTAAAGAATGAATAAATAAAATAAATAACGTTACATATGGTTGGTATTTAATATGTTTATGTTGCAAATATCAGCTATGAGATTCCTGTGAAATGTTATCAATATAACATACCTTGTTTCATTTCTGTTTTTCATTTTGAACAGAGCTTGAAGGTGCCACAGGAACATGCTTATTTGGCTCATGACGCTGTGTTACCATAGTGGAGGAGTATGTACATATGTTCCACTGTTAGCTATGAGAATCCTCTTCCAATTGTGATGAAATGTATGGCATCACATCATTCTAACACCACAGAAACAGTATCACTGCCCCATTGCATGTTGCTATGAGCTGAACTTGATTCAGGGACTTGTAATTTAAATATAAGTCTTGCGAGTTGAATGGAATGACATCACAATGCATTTTTGCTTAGTATATTGGGTGCGTTGAGTCACTGAGCTGCTCTGAGCCCAGTGAAAAAACCTACTAACATTATGCTCAGTATCTTCTCAGTTTTCTTTTTATACATGGCGACTGCTACCAGATATTTTTTTTTGTTCTTATCTTATTCTATCAGAAACAGAGGGTTTTGATTTTTTTTCCAGTGACACAAAATTAGTTTATTTGCCAATATGCATCTTGAAAGTATTACCCATTCCTTGTGTTCGGGTATAACCAGAGTAGAGGTACAGTGCTGGATAACAACAAAAAAGACAAATTTATCTATTAAAAAACACATGAATGGGTAGTGTTGCCAAAACATTAATCTCACTCTCAATCTGTTAGATCCATGTATCATTTTCTTTTTTTTTAATGGTGATTATTAGTAAAAACAATAATTCATTTAATAAATATTATCACAGTGTTATTGTACATGAACAACTTTTAACAGATACTATTTGTCACTAATGGGTTATTGCAGTGAATGACCAATAAATTGGCAGCAACATCCAATGACTTTGCCAGCTTCAATTTGGCCAAAAGAATTTAGAGTTAAGCCATGACAAACTAGCAGAAACTACTGTTTTTACATAATGAAATAGAGGTAAAAAATCTGCATATCAGTTCCCTCAGTCTATACATTCAAAACTTCAAAAAATTTACGAAAATAAGGGGGACATTTGACCAGCTTATACCCTGTCAGGATAAGGAACATTTTACAGCACTGGTGAAAAACCCTTGATTAAATGGCCGATCTATTTTAAGAGGTAATCCTGTGACAGGTGGTGATGCAATCCAGCATGATTTCCTCAGTGCTGTAAAATGCTTCAATGAAATCAAGCTGTCAAGAAGACAAATGTTTCAGCTTGTGTCTCCATCAGTGTAATGACTGGGCCACTCTATACATTCTTTATGAATTTCATTTTCCTGGAGCCACTATAGTCACAATGCAGAAGCCAGAAGTGCCATTGGTTCATGATTTTACAAAGCTTTTTTTTACCCCAACATAGAACTATTAACAAATGAAATCAACAAAGCTCACAAAACGTAAACTCTGTGTCAATTTGTAAGCTGAAACTAAATTATGTAGAACAGCGCCTTTTTTTTTTTTTTTTAAATGTATTACTAAGCAATAGCATAGTGTAGTTATTTTTTAAGCATCTGATTAAAACTATGCAAGTTATTTATTATACTGTCACTTTAAAACAGTCGTCTCGCTCTTTGAGCAGCCACGTTGCGCCACGTTTCTGCTCATGCGTAGTGTCAACGTCAGCGCTGTTCCGGGGCCGATGCAGGAGTCTTCAGACAGCCCAATAACAAACTCGGACCAGAGGAAGGGAAGAACACATTATAACAACACCGAAATCACTAATTGGAAATAAGTATTCCAACTACATTCTATTAACTAAAAGAAGCCTCAAAAGCAAGATGAATTTCCTGAGAGGAGTAATGGGAGGGCAGCCCGCGGGGCCACAACCCTCTGGAACAGAGACGGTGAGTTTTCATTTCACAACAAGACTGAGCTGGCGAGCGGTCTCGCTGAGAACATATCTGACAAATTCAATATTTGCAAGCAGGCTAGTTAACTGGGAGTATTTGAAAGCAGCCCAACTTCTATACCGGATGATTTATCAGTAGATTCGATCTAGTTCTAATGTAGCTAGTGACCTGCGTTTTAAAACGGAATGGGATGTAGCCGCAGTTCTTTCTTAGGAGTCGAAAGGGGAGGGTGTTCTTAGGATCACTGCCCTCACACAGAGCGGAGAAGGGGGTTGGGGAATTATGTAATATTGGGATGGGAGTGCATCCCGGCCAGCTAGAGTTCATATGTGTTAGAAGATGCACTTTTATTTGTATGTAGGATAGCCCTAATGTGCTTTCTGCCTTATTCAAATATGTGATGGTAAAATCAATGGCATACTGTATATTGTTCTCATCATGCCATGAAGGAGTGATTTAACACCCAGCTGACGTTGCACAAAAAATGTGTCTTCCCTTTGCTTCAATTTAATTCTTAAAATACGCGTTTTTCTCTTTGCAGCTGGTTAGCTTGGCAACATGCAGATTTATATGGGGAGGAAAAAAAAAACACCCTCTTGCAATTATTAGATATAACATTAAAAGGATGAAAGGAAAGGTGAAAAATGGTTATGAAGGGACTATTGTCTCTTCTGCCACAACCATATTATTATTATTAGTATTATTATTTATTTAGCAGACGCCTTTATCCAAGGCGACTTACAGAGACTAGGGTGTGTGAACTATGCATCAGCTGCAGAGTCACTTACAACTACATCTCACCCGAAAGACGGAGCACAAGGAGGTGAAGTGACTTGCTCAGGGTCACACAATGAGTCAGTGGCTAAGGTGGGATTTGAACCGGGGACCTCCTGCTTACAAGCCCTTTTCTTTAACCACTGGACCACACAGCCTCAATATAATCATATAACATATAATCTTTAACATATCTAAGCTACTGGTATTTTAATTATTCAGATCTGTGTAGATTGGCTTAGTGTAAGCCAGACTAAAGTAAGTGTCTGTAAGTAAATATATTCACATGATTTCGTGTTAAAAGACTGCAGCTGTGTTTGCAGCTGCTGGCCAGTATGTGACATAAAAGAAGTAGCAGCAGGTGGAAAACAGACTGGATTATGAATATATTATAGTTGTTGCAGCATCAGTTTGCGGGGTGATCAATAGGTTGCTAGTCTTGTGCAGATAATTTTAGTGTTGTTTACATTGTCTTAAAAAAAAAAAAACATACTGGGACTCCATACGTTAGACCTCCTTCCCCCTCTATTTTGTACAATACTTATTTTCAATCAGTGTGTTGTTGATCACTGGAATTGATTTCTTTAGACTACAGCAAAAAATGATAATGATAATAATCTGAAAGATAATGTGTGGCACATTTATTTCCAGCTGTTTCTTTGGCTGGAGAATACAGAGCTGGTTGTAGTTGCCTGCTGTTGTTAGCTCTTGGCCAGTGCAGAAATGTAGTTTGTTTTATGCATGTTGGATTTAGAAGTGCATATTTCTACTTTAAAAAATGACAGGGAGGTAATAAACACAAAAAAATGTTTCAGTATGAGGACAAACATGGTTTGTTATTTATCCAGCTTGGCCTAACCAGAATGTCATATCTGTTGAACAGAAGATAAGGCACTTTAGTCCCTGCACTAGATAGTAGAACACATACTGTTGGAAAGTACAAGAAACAACTCATTATTTCAGTGGCTGTGCTTCCATTTGAAATTGCTGGCGATCTATCTTCCTGTCTTCTCGGCACACTATTTCAAAATCCATAGTGTCGCTCTCTAGATTGAAAAGCAAATTGCCACATTCAAGCCGAGCCAAAAATGAGTATCAAGTGATTGCTAAATGCTTAAACCCTAGTACACTTGTAATCTTAGACCCTCTCCCAAAGTAAACACGGGAATATGATTTTGTTTGTGTGTAGAAGGATAATGTGGGACTCAAGACCTTGTTAATTGCACATTTCAAGACACATAGACATTATTTATAAGTCTTGCTCTGCCAGGAATTGACAAACTAGTAATTTGTATTCTTTGTATTAAAAGCTTTATTCATTCTTGGAAACCAAACACAATAGTTTAAATTTCTGGCAAAATACAGACCCTGCATACAGTATTGCTTTACTTTATGGTTGCGCTGTCCTTGATTAACTTCAGCCAAAAATAAATGCTACAAATGATTTATTGCAGCACTGCAAACCAGCCTTTGGGTCTCCTTAAGACTTCTTCTAAAGTAGCTATCAAAAGATTAAATGAACAATAAATAAATTGTAAATCTAGGTAATACATTACAATTTTTTCTGTTATTTAAATTAACATGTAATTTAACAAAAAAGTAGACTTTGAGAATTTTCTTTTTACACATACAGTATTTATTTACAGTGGTTTACAGTGTTTCAAAACACTGTAATTGAAAGTCCATGCAAGATCCTCATAAAACAGGACATATTTGATTTAAACAAAAAGTCAAGTTTTTTACTTCCATTAACTGTGTAAGTGCTTACACTTTTTTATATTATGTTCATGATATGAAATTGCTGTTGTTTTTAAAAGGTTTCAAGGGTAAGATACCTAAAAGGGGAATTTTAGATCAGTTTTCAATTCACTTTTTTTTTCTCCCTTGATTTGACAGATTCAGAAGCTATGTGACAGAGTAGCTTCCTCAACTTTACTGGAAGACCGACGGGATGCAGTCCGGGCCCTTAAGGCCTTATCCAAGGTATTTTGTTTTTAATAGGTACTATAGTGCAGCACTAAATTGACTTGGTGTTTTTAGGAAACACACACAAATGATAAATGAATCCTGTTTTAAATACCATTACACACAGCTGTAACAATTACTATATTCACGTAATTATTGTTTTGAGATTCAGCTTTTATTAGGGAGCTACCCTAAATTAGAAAAGTACAGGGTATTAATGCTTGTGACAGGGTAGCTGTCTGCCGTGTGGGTGCATGTATTTGCTGCTGAGTGACAGGCAGGAGATCGAGATGGAGATACACCCCGCAGGCGAACAGAATTTATTTACATATCAACACACTGAACAGCTCACATGACACTACCAGCAATGGCAGTACACGGAGCACATACAACTCAGTGTACGAAAACTTTGGTAGGATCTGCAATGTCTGACCTCTAATCTTCTCTGTTCAATAATAAACTAGCGGTGCTGAAGAGGTTGATCATGGCGGATAAACGGTTAGGGCGGATACACAACAGATAACTGTATTCCCTTTGCAGTTTTATGCTGCAATGCATTAGAGATCTTTCTGTTGCTTCTGTATACCACCATACTTTGCAGGAGCAACACCTTAAATACTTTAGGAACATTCACAGAGCATTTTAATATTTTCCATTAATGACCAACATGGCAAGGAAAGATGTTACAATATGCCGTTTTAAAAAAAAAAAAATTTATTAACATGCTCTTGAATTGACCTTGTTCTGTAAACCTTCATGAAGCCGCCAACTACTAGACGTTAATTCCATACAATCAGGATTACATTCCTTAAGATTCCAGAACGAATGAGAAAACAATGTGTATCTGGTCTCTGCTTTCCTGAAGGAATCCATTTGCTACTGGCATTGCACTAATACTGCAAAGTGGGGTCCAAGTTGATAAACTGCAGGTGCTGGCTGACAACAGGTGCTGCTTTCTAAATTGAATGAACTTTTTTTTTTTTTTTTTAAACCCGGGTCTCCAAGGATTGCACATGCTTATGCATCAATAACTAAGGGGAAGTTAAGAATTGAGTTTCTCAGCAGTCACATGTATTTAAACTAATCATGTCTGTAAGAAATCTTAGTAAACTCTTAGTAACCCATTGCAGATCGAATTTGTTTGTCTAAGTAGCTGGAGCTTTGAGTATCTACTTACATTTGAATTGTTCAGCAGTACTGTTATGGACAAATACGTACCGTTTGTTTTACTGATGCAGTGTGTATATGAAGTGTAATTGTTTTTTTTGTAAGGGCAAAAAAAAAAAAAGGAAATAAGCAGTAATTCTCCTGTAGCCTTGGGGTTCATGCTGTGGCCATTTGTATGAATCTCCATGGCTGTCCTCCGAATACCACAGTATCTTTAACTGCCTGTAGAGGACACTCCCGGGACAAAAGCAGGACAGACTGTAGTGCCCAGTTTCACTTTGCTGACTAAAATAACCAGAAAGGTGGTTGCTATACAAATCACAGCAATGTGCTCTAACAAATTGATTACGCACATCAATCTTTTAGTTTTCATTTTTTTGGAGGGGGTGTGCTTTGTTATAGCATGTTCCATTCACCCACCATTATGAAGGCTTATACGGTACCTTTTTTTTTTTAACACATTTATACAATAAGTTTTTAAGTTGTATGAACAACTGTAATAACTTTCTAATAAGGCAGGTCACTAGACCTCATTTGCACACCAATTTTGAAACCACTTTCAAAGCAGCAATTAAGAATGACAGATTGCTTGCTGTCCAAGAATGACAGCAGTTTCTTCATGTCTGGCCATTTCTCAATTTTTCCAATGTTTTGTTCTCTCACATTTGTGAATGTATATTTTATATGATGCTATTGTAGAATGACTGGAATTTTAGTTTGCTGCATTTCAACATGTGAGAAGCACCACTGCTCAAGTGGTATGGAAGCCTGCTCGATTAAACCTCATTGTACAGAATAAATATAAATACAGTGTTTCTGTTGCTTATCTATCCAAAAGATGTTTGATTTTATTATTATTATTATTATTATTATTATTATTGTTATTGTTATTGTTATTGTTATTGTTATTATTATTATTTATTTTCTTTAAATGGCAATAAATACAAGATTAGCCAATTTAGGATACTCTCAGATATACAGATCTTCATGGTTTAAAAACGTGAAGTCTTCAGAGATAATTGTGCAAAACTTCAACTGCCATTAAGAAAGCAAAGTTTATTCAGTTTTCACAAAGGGAATATTTATATCCTGGTGATCCATAGATCTCATGTAATGGAGTTTTTTTTTTATGATGAACTCGATCTCTTCTCTACCATGTCAATTTGGAAAACCTTTCTCCCTAACATTAAAGCTATCATTAAATGTCCAGTCTCTGAGACTTCCTAAAGTAGATCAAACTTGTCTTGCAAAATGCTAATAATAATAATAATAATAATAATAATAATAATAATAATAATAATAATAATTACATTTAATTTTCTGCAGAAATATCGTTTGGAAGTTGCCAGTCAAGCCATGGGTCATCTAATTCATATATTGCAGACAGACAGGTAAGAAAAAAAAGTCAACTATTGCAACAGTTTTTGCATAGAGGTTGGATTCTAGCCATGTAGATTTTCACACAATCCGTGCATAAGGGTCCCTTATGTTTTGGTTGGAAGACTTGTCTTAATGGGACAGAGGTCTGTACATCTCTGGTTTTAAAAAATGTAATAACAAATAGATATATATATATATATATATATATATATATATATATATATATATATCTTTCATTTGACCTTTTATACATGAAAATGTTCCGCACAGAATATTATGAAAAAATACCTGTCATGTGTACAGTGCAATACAGTACTCACTGACTTATTCAAATCATTCTGAACCAAGACCTTACTCCAATTAGGTTTCTTAATTGAACACCTTGGTTCAATGAAACTAATTAAAGACCAGAGCGGAACAATGGTAAGTTCGGTGTTTCAGTACCTGATTGAAACAAGGTCCAGGGCTGGAATGGATTTAAAGACCACTGGGTTAGATCCTTAAAATACACATTGTCCTTTATTTCACAAAGCTTTACTTCTGTGAATAACTCACTCAGGACAGAGCTCTGTGTTCTTTTTCAATGACGATTTACTGCTATTGGTTTACAATAATATCGAAAGAAGGCTGAGTGAATATTTTTTCTGCTCCTTTACTGTAGCTCGGACTCTGAAATAATTGGCTATGCCTTGGACACTCTGTATAACATCATCTCTAATGACGAAGAGGAGGAACAAGGTATTTGCATTTCTCTGTTTTATACATTAAATCACTTAGTGTTGCAGCAATAGTATTGATTATAGATTTGATTATTGGTTAGAATGATGTACTTAATCCTGAAATTGTAGATTCCTAACAAATCATTATAACTGGTTAGGACTGTTCCGATTAAAAGATTAATCGGACCGGTTAATTAACTAAAGATTTGATTGTGCATTCTGGGTAGACAGAGAAATGCATGCTGCTATTTAGGGAAGTGCTGATTTGAAGCACGCGCTGTCTCTCCCTGGAAGCGGTAGGACACTGGTTTTAAGCTTGTATATAAAGGGGGTAAAGTTGTGTAAAAATCATAATTTTGGCAAGTAATATTTTCAGAATCATATCGTTCTGAATTAAAATACTACTTCTGTTGAAAATATAATACTGCACCAACAAAACCAACTATAGTACATCCAAATGGAAGCCTACTTATTTTAAAACAGTCCTTTCAGCTATGTATTTTTGACATTGTGTCTCTTTTGTGTTCCCTGAAAAAACAGATAAGTTGTTGTCTTTTACTGCTGTGTTATTCCCCTAACTCATGCGCTAACAAATTTCAATGAAAGACCCCTCTAGATGAAACGATAGTTAAACATTCGAGACAGATTGCTGTACATATCCTACCTTGACCCTGCTGAATCAAATCTTCCATGAATGGTCTACCATCATCATGATCCATCTCTTGTGATATGTCAGATATAAGTTCTCCTGTACAGTTCCTCAAACCCAAGTCATATTTTTTTCTTTCCGTACGAAATGTGTGTATGTGTGTGCGGTTGTTTGGGTGGGATGGGGCAGGTTACCATGTGCTCACCTACATACAAATGCGATGAAATAATCAGAAATGCGTCACACTCGTTTAACCGTCACTGAAGTCAAAATTTTATAGGGTCGGCTATGTGAGTGCTGACGGTAACATAATAAACTGTAGATTTAGTTATAAACCTCGGAGTGTTTTTTGTTTCCATGTTTGCGCATTGCTAATAATTGAGCTGTTTAGGGGTTACCCCAGAATAGTATGTGTAACTGTGCTGCTTTGGCCCTTGGGGCTTGTAAAACCAAGTTATCAGGCACCTAAATATGTTTTATTAGGGTAATAGGACGGAAAGGTAAAGATTCTATTGATTTAAGTATTATGCAGGATAGCCATTATACGATCGTTACCTTTATTAAAAATGTGCACAGATTAATCTACAGATTTAATCTACTGATTAATCACCTAATGCCCATAAATTAACCAATCAAAATTTGTAATCGAGTGACAGCCCTATAATTGATCCCCCTTGTATCAAGTATTGTAAATCTAACGTGTGCCGTTAAACCCTGTGATCCATAAACCACCCTAAAATTACCCTAGAATCACTAGAAAACTTTTACAAATGAAAAAAACAACATTTTGGTATATTGAGGGCTTTAAAATCTTTACAATAGGTTACAATATATAATAATTAACAGGTTCACAGGTTTAGTGCTACAAGCTACTGAACCTGTTAACCCATTTAATTTGATTTGTTCTTTATGACCAATTATGCTCTGCTCTTTCTTCTCTTCCATGTATAATTTTGCAGATGAATCTGAAGGTAAAACATTTAATTGTGCATGATTCTTATAACTGCAGTTTCTTGTCTAGTTTCACTTTTCTAAATACAAAGACTTGTCATAAATTAATATATTGGTACTTTTCAGTTTGTCACTTGAATTTTTTTTGGCCAAGCATGTTTTCGTTTACCTGTTAGTCTATGTCTTTGTGATTGTTATGGGCACTTTTGTTATATATTACTTCCACTTAAAATTGTAAGTGTCCTCTTTTATTGTGGATATAATGATTTTTTTTTTTAACAGAAAGTATTTACTCATCCAATAAGTTGTAGCAAACCTGTAATGATAATTCAGATGTTAATTTCTTTAAAATGTATGGCTTTTCAGGAAGGTTTGCCCTTTATCAGATTGGGAGTACAGTAGTGTGGTAATGTATGCTTGAAAAAGAATAAACTAGCATGCATGCATCTACACACTTTACTTTTTGCAATGGATTAGGGTAACACGAGTTTTGCTTTTTTTAAAGTAATATTATTTCAAATACAATTTTTAAAATGTTCTTTGTTTGGACTGACATTCAGGGGTATTTGGAATCTGAAATCTCTTCTTTAGTGCTTAAAGACCCAGTTTCATTGTGACTGGGTTTAGCAGTTTCAGCTTGAATTAGGTGTCACCCACACAGTCGAGTTGTTTTTATGCAAGTCAGTCTTGGATCAGAAGAGATCCATCCTAGACTGAACTTCCTTCTCATCCTGACAGATGGTGGACCTTCCAGCTCTGGAAAGCAAAGCAGTAAACCTGCACATGGTCAGTAGATTGAAGGAGGGTTTCAGTCTCTAGTCCTCTCCACCTGTTAACTCCAAAAGAAAAAAAAATGATTTAACACTACTTTTTAACTTTGATACTTTTTAACTTTGATACTTTTTAACTTTGATATAGGCTGGCAGATTAAAAACCAAAGACATTGGTTGTTATTTTGCCTTGACTGGTTTTTCTTTGATTGAAAACATTAACTTACAAAACTGATGAAAACGTTAACAATGTTTTTTTAATTTTTTTTAATGAAATCTAACAGATGTTTTGTTTACATTAAAACAAATGTATACACACGGTGAAGAGTTACTGTCAGTTCTGTCAGGCTCTTTCTAAATTCTTTATTTTAATTTGAAATCATGCGTGTGCACAAAACTAATCGCCCTTTATACTGCAGTGCAGAATATTTTCAGCTATTGGTCCTGCTTACAAACTAACCCTTTCTATGTTTGATTTCCGTTCTGTGGTCTTTCTTTAACCTGTGTCAAACACTTTTTGAGTATGCTTATTGATTACTTCAGGTTTGTAATGACTTTTTGCTGTCTTTTTTCTAGACGAAAGCGGACAGAAGCAAGCTGATGACCTGGGTTCTCAGTTTACAGAGATTTTTATTAAAGAACAAGAAAATGTGACCCTCCTATTGAGTCTTTTAGAGGTGAGTCTTAATACCTGCCATTCATTGTTATGCAGATCTGGCAGAACCCACCGATGATTTTAATCTTCATATACATTTTACAAATCACGCCACTAGCAGGCATTCCTCAATTTTTTGTTATGCCATCCAATCGTCCTAGCATCCAATGACATGCATACAGTAGAAATCTAACTTCAACCCGATTCTTTAAACTTTTCCTGAGGGACATACTGATTCTGTTTCTTTACCAATCTTCTTTTAGTATACACAGCATTAACCATTTTCTAGAAGGTAATCTTCGGATAAGACTTGAAACTGATGTGAGAGTCCTTTTGTAAGTGACTCTGCAACTGTCGCAGATGTGATGCATAGTTCACCCCCTAGTCTCTGTAAGTCGCTTTGGGTAACAGCGTCTGCGATATTGACTCCTTAATGTAAACAAACAAATGCTATAGGCAGATGCTGATATTTTTCTATTTTAATTAAATTTTTTAGTAGTAGTAGGACAAGTGTTTTTGGTGGTGCCATTTAAGGTGAAGTTCAGCACAAAATCCTTGATTCATTAAAAGGGACTTGATTCTGTAGCAAAGAAACTAATGTGAGGTGCCATGGTATCTCATCCAATATTGTAAAACAGTCTATCACGCCACCCTAAAGAATTTGGAGATTTACTTACATCCTGAAGTAAGAATACACATTCACAAAATGAACATTTTTCTTTCAGGAGTTTGATTTCCATGTCCGTTGGCCAGGAGTGAAACTTCTTACAGCCCTCTTAAAGAACCAATGCTCTCAGGTCCAGGCAGTCATTCTTGTGAGCCCAATGGGTAAGTAATATACCTAATGTAAAACTGAGCATTTGGCACGCAGTCATTTGTCTTGCCTTAATTCTGTTAATTGTTTTCAAACATTGAAATGGTTTATTTTATTTTTCACCTTCATGGCCATGACCAATACTGTCAATCATTGAGGCACTACAGAAGTGCAAAGGTTATGAAATGCTATTTTTCATGTCAATTATGTAACCAGCCAAGTATAATATGCTTTGGGGGAAAAACAAAATAATTGGAATGCTCTAGATTTTGAGATATCTTTTCTTTAACTTTAATTTTTAGTGATTTTACTATGGAAATAACAAGCTATTCTTGATAGTTCATTCCATAGTCACTTAAACGTAGCAACAAATACCTTTATTATATACCATTGTTGCTGCTGGAACTTTACCCATTCATGGATCTACGTTCTCTTCCTACAGGTGTGTCGAGGTTGATGGATTTGTTAGCAGACTCCAGAGAAGTTATCCGTAATGATGTAAGTGTTTATAAAACAGTGGTGGTACACATTGTGCCAACAGTTCAAAGTGCTGAAAATATATGAATGAAGTTTAGTAAATACCTAATTTTAGTAACATTCTGTTACAATATAGTTTAACCAAGAAAAGAATAAATAATTGCACAGGCTACTGTTTTTCTCTCCTCCCTAGGGTCTGCTGTTGTTGCAGCATCTGACTAAAGGCAATGCAGCCATTCAGAAAATAGTTGCTTTTGAAAATGCATTTGAGCGACTGCTGGATATCATTACGGAAGAAGGGAATAGTGATGGAGGTGAGCAGTCCCAGATGATGAGACAGAGGTGTTTTATCAATGATTTATCCCCGTGATAAGAAAACAAAACCTTGATAATCCAAACTGATAACCCATGAGGTTAATTAAAAGCTCCGTCATGCACCTATTTCTTGCTACTTTGACAGTGGTAGGAAACCTTGGTTCTCTGAATCCACTCCATTGCAGGACTTAAATCCAACCATTTCTTTAAATGTTTAAAAGGCTGTGCTGAATATAAGGGGTAGGTGGGGGGGGGGGGTGGGGGCATTTACTTGAAAGTTGAATGCAAGTTAAGTTCCAGGGTTTTTGTCTTTGTCTATATAGGCATTGTCGTTGAGGACTGTCTTCTTCTGTTATTGAATCTATTGAAGAACAACAGTTCTAATCAGAACTTCTTCAAGGAGGGCTCCTACATACAGCGTATGAAGCCCTGGTTTGAAGTAGGAGATGAAAACTCAGGCTGGTCGGCACAGAAAGTGACCAATCTCCATCTGATGTTGCAGGTTAAAGATTGATTGATTGACTTTTGTAACATAACCTTGTTTAAATTACAGCACCGAATGGTTTACTTTGGAAATGTAACCTAGATGTTTTTTGGTAGCCTTTAATTAGATTTTTTTTTTTTAAAGGCAGCATTGCCATCTAGTGGATGATACATAACACTGCATCTTTTTCCTCAATTGTGAAGTAATTATTTAAAAATAAAAAAGTTAAATAAAAGAAAGTATTAATTAAACCCTATAAACACATTTAAAAATAAAGCATTAATAATATAAATAAATAGGCAGGAAACTTAGTGTGTGATGATAAAGATGCACACCAACTTGCATCTCTGTCTTTTTTTTAGCTTGTTCGAGTTATGGTTTCTCCTGTTAACCCGCCTGGTGCTACAAGTAGCTGTCAAAAGTCGATGTACCACTGCGGCCTTTTGCAGCAGCTCTGTAGCATTCTGATGGCCACCGGTGTACCAGCTGACATTCTTACTGAGGTAGGAGAGGTTTTTTTATTTTTTATTATTGGCTGCAGATAGCTGTTTACATTAAGTTCAGGTCCCAAACCTAGTGCAGTCAACATGCCCATGCTTTTATTTTGGATTGTGAGCTAAAAATTTCACTGTACCAGCCCTTCATTGCTTGGGCCACGGAAAGCTGACAAATTGATTGGTGAATAATATCTGGAGTAGAAATAGGGAAAATATGAACGTAATTAAGTGAATGAGTGTATTGGCAAGACTAATCGCTGTTGTATTTTTAGGTACTCCTAATTATTTAATTAGTAGTATTTTTTATCAACTCATTCAGCCCGGCAACAAGGATTTAGAATGCTAATATTGCTGTCAATACCATTTCAATGGGCTTCCCGGTTAAAAATTCTAATTGTTAAAAATTCTAATTGTGTAGTGCAATGCAGAACACATCCCATTTACCTTCGTATATCTAAAGAAGCATTCAAACTACAGTAAAACCATGAACAGAAAAGTTGTTGAGCACAGATCTTGCTTTCCAGTGCGGCCTAAAGTGCACACATGATCATCCCTCATTTATCATTGAAACCTTTAGAAATACAAAACACACCAGTAGAGAAGTAGCTCAGCTTAAGATACGATTTTAAGATATCTTCAGTATTTTAAACAACCGTGTAGTTTTCTTTCAATTTGAAACCGGAGGTAACGGTGAAAACAGCGGAATCATTGACCCAGGGAACACTTGTTGTGCAGATCCACTCATGAACATCAGATCTAAATATATCAAATTATACAATCTAGGTAAAAAGCATCCTGATTCTTTGAACACCATTTGTAATCGAGTTGTTTTGTTTAATTAACCATTTGCAGTACATTTATTAAGTGCGTGTCAGGCGCATCAGGTCCAATTTATTTTCACACGCGCAGTTAATTTTGGACGCGCTGTTTAACCCTTTGTGGTCCATTGTCGGACTGGGTCCGACATTGCAATTATTCCTATCAGGTACATTGTCGGACCCTGTCTGACATCATCAAAAACGCAAAAACGCAAAAAGTCGTTTTTTCTCCGGGAAAAAGCCGAGAAAACCATTCAATGGCCGAGTGGGAGCGACAGGAGCCGAGACAAGCCAATTTAAAAAAAAAAAAAAAAGGCGTATCTCATGAATAGTCATACTTGCCCCTGGCATCAGATAGGGGCGGTTATAAGGAAACAAGCTGGGTGTTACTGTATCAGCGCACAGAGACTATCACGGACATTTGCAGAGCTTTTTCGAGATGTTATAGTAATAAAATAATGACTTGGATCGCATTATTGAGGAGTTTGGTGATAAAACGAGTGATCAGGAGATGATTGATCGGTATGTATGACTATTATTATTATTATTATTATTATTATTATTATTATTATTATTATTATTATTATTATTATTATTATTATTATTATTTATTTGTTATCTGATGCCAGGGGCAAGTATGTCTATTCATGAGATACGGCCTTTTTTTTTTCTGGCTTGTCTCGGCTCCTGTCGCTCCCACTCGGCCATTGAATGGTTTTCTCGGCTTTTTCCGGAGAAAAAACGACTTGTGAGGATTGGCACTGCTCAGAGGACGCCTTGAAGCGTCATCAGGGGCAACGGGATGAATGACTTAATAGTATATTCAATGTTTATTCTAGACTTACTGGCAACTATTATCTGTAGTGAAAGGGAATCTTTAACAAACACTAGAGCATTAAAATCTAAACTCGGCTCAGAATTATTTTGTTCCATTTCTTTAATGCGGTTTGTATTGTTGCTTTTGTTTTTTTCCCTCGTAGACAATTAACACTGTGTCTGAGGTCATCAGAGGCTCCCAGGTGAACCAGGATTACTTTGCTTCAGTAAACGCCCCTTCCAACCCCCCACGGTGAGCTTTTCCTTTCTGTATTTGGAAATAAAACCCTGCTGTGTGTGATTCATTTACAAACATACGTATATTCGCACACTCATGTGCACCAGACAGAAGCTATTATTTGAAACACTATGTTAATCCAGTGCTTCATTTCCATAATGTCAGGTATGACTAGCATGATTTGCTTATTCATTTAAAAACCATTATATCCTGTAATGTAATTCTATCCATTCATTTTGAAATTCCATATTTTAAATGAGGCCTCAGTCGCAATGGGTTTATTCCCAGTTTTAGAATGAATAAAAAATGTTTTGACCCATTTTTACTATTGTTTTTGTAAAATAACCAAATGATACCCCAGTATTAGACAAAATCATCAATCAAGTGTTTGAACTTTTTTTTTTTTTTTTTTTTTTAAACAGACCTGCCATAGTAGTTCTGTTAATGTCCATGGTGAATGAAAAACAACCGTTTGTTCTGCGCTGTGCTGTTCTCTACTGCTTCCAGTGCTTCCTGTACAAGAATCAAAAGGGACAGGGAGAGATTGTTGCAACTCTACTGCCATCAACTATAGATGGTAGGTAACTGCTTTGAAAAATGTTAACAATCTTTTAAAAGTTTTTATTTGAAAAGTCTATTGTCCCTCTCCTATTATCAGTTTATATAAAGTAGTTTCTTAAGCAATCTTAAAAAAAACTAAACTAAAGCATATGGTGTTACTACCAATTATTAATTTGAATGCTGGGGCCCCTGGAAGTGAAACATCATTAGACTCGTCTGGGTCGACTGCCCTTAACCTTTAACTCTATAGTTAGATAACCACCTACCTAATATCACCAAAATCTTCAGACTCTCGCCACATGTTTTAAAGTCCAATATTAGATTGTAATCTTTCCACTTTAAACTGAGGCAATTAAATAAACTAGAGTTATTTTATAATCTTGAAGCATGCTATCAAATTAAAAACGGAGCTTTTACCTTTTTGAATCTTTGTTTTAAAGCCAACTCCATATCTGCGGGCCAGCTGCTGTGTGGTGGTCTCTTTTCCACTGATTCAGTGTCTAACTGGTGTGCAGCTGTGGCTCTGGCCCATGCTCTGCAGGACAACCTGACGCAGAAAGAACAGCTGCTGAGAGTACAGCTAGCAACAAGCCTAGGCAACCCTCCAGTCTCCCTGCTGCAGCAGTGCACCAACATTCTCTCGCAGGTATGTGGCTGAAAAAGCATAATAGTGACCTAAATATAAATACATACAAACAGTACTCTTTCAATGAAATGAAATGGTATCCATATCAGTCCACAGAGGATAGACAAAGAGAAGGAGAGATGATACATTTTATTGGACTAACTAAACCATAATTAATCATGAGCTTTCAAGACCTCAAAGGTCTTTTCTTCAAGTGAAAGTAGGAAAGAGAGATTAATGTTTTGATTAAATTAATTATATTTGCAAGCAGTTAAGTTGCATTTCTGCCATTGCCTGGCTTGCTGGGTTAAAACCTGTATTTCATTCATAATAGTGGGCCCTACTTACAAATAAACCCCTGCCTTTACTCAGTTTGTACAGTCTGCAATTCCTTCCAGGAAATGGGGGGTGGAAATCTATGACCGTGTGTTTTCAAAAATGTTCGCTTGAGTTTCACATGAAGGAGTAGCTCATGTGTGCAAATGTGTGTGGTACATATGGCATACGTTCCTACAGTATTTATTTATGTTTTGTCCAACCCCTGTATTCTGAAAGCAAATGTTGTAACGGTCCTTTTCAAGTAACTTGTGTTTTTAACAATTTAAGTAGTTCAATAAAATAATGATCTCTGCAAGAAGAGGATATGCTTTATTGCTTAAATGTATATTAATAATTACTGCATGTCTACCTGCTTTTACATGTGGACATTTAGTACTTTGAAACCAAAACTTGCGTGTTTGGGGTGGGAGGGGATGGGCATTTTAATCCACACAAAATGTGTAACACATGCAAAAGCTGAATTATCTATGAAGTGTGTCAAATAAAAAGTTGATTAACAAAAAGCATTTTCGCTACAGTGAGCTAATTCTTGGCAGACTGCAAACTGTTGAGCCAGCAGCATTTTGTTAAATTATCATTGTTATAACTTGCATTCTGATCCTAATGTCTGCCCTTCTGCCTTAAGGCTTTTAATTCTAGCACAGCAGCCACCCATAGTCATTAATCTCTTACCAAAACAGTTATTATAGTTTGAGCTTCAGCTTTACTAACCTGGCATCCAATGGGAGAAACCAGAGCCATCAGTCATGCCTTTTCTGTTATGTAGTGCTTCAGCTATATCTGGTTTCAGTGCCTGTTTTGTTAATTGTTCAGCCAGGAAGAGACCCACTGAGTTGTAATACCTTGTTTCGACAAGTATCCATGAGCAAAATTATTATTATTATTATTATTATTATTATTATTATTATTATTATTATTATTATTATTATTATTATTATTTATTTCTTACCAGACGCCCTTATCCAGGGCGACTTACAATTGTTACAAGATATCACATTATTTTACATACAATTACATTATTTTTTACACATTATTTTTACGTACAATTACCCATTTATACAGTTGGGTTTTTACTGGAGCAGTCTAGGTAAAGTACCTTGCTCAAGGGTACAGCAGCAGTGTCCCCCACCTGGGATTGAACCCACGACCCTCAGGTCAAGAGTCCAGAGCCCTAACCACTACTCCACACACTCATTTTTTAAATATGATTTAGACCACTGTCCATCAAATATTCACATCATGACAGATTTTCTTTTCTTTTAACCATAGAACTCATTTAGAAAAAAAAAAAATTACATTTTTTAATAGTCTTTAATGCAAAAACCATACCACTGAGATTTACAGAGGCATCCTTTAGTCCTCTGCAACTGGACCTTGTTCAGCACTGTGATTTAAAATATAGTAAGAACCATGTTAAAGCTTTACAGATTGCAATATGGAAAAAAGGTGTTTACATACATTGTTTATAAAGGGGGGTCAGAGCAGACTGCAGTATTGCCTAGATCCAGAATATGACTACAGCACAAAGTTGAGTTATATATTTTTCAGCATATTTCATGGAAACATATTTCACATCTGCCATTTGCAAACTTAGGCGTCATGACTGCACATCAGTGTTGATGCATCAGTAGTTGATTGTCCCATGCAGTATACCAAACTGGATATGAATAAAAAGGAAACAAGATTTTGAATATATCAAGGATTCTTTTTTTATACTTGCTGTCTTTTGCATGAGCGAAAATTAGTTGACAAATAGCAATGAATAAATTAAATTCAATTAAAATAAATAAATAGAAATGCATTGTGAATTTCAAACTTTTTACTATATAATTTACAGGGGGATAAGATCGACCGGAGGGTAAGTAATTGTTTGGACAGCACAGTGAACGTATGCTTGCCATTAGCAGACTGCGCTCTTTGTTTTGGTTCTGGCTTCTTTTTTGTTTTGCGTCCACTGATCTCATTCATTGTTTTTTTTTTTATACTACCAGTCAGTTTCAGCTCTAACCTGATCTGCTCTGTGGGCTTATTTATCTTCAAGGGGATAACAAGGCAAACTTGGTTCAATCCTTACACATTAGGTAGTGGGAGAAGAATCTGAATGCTCAATGCTGTTTTCCTGCTTGCCATTGGGTGGCACTGTGTTATTGTAAAATGTTTTGACTTTATAAATCTATGTGGCAAAAGAAAAGAAAAAAAAAGCTCAAACTCATATACAGTCAGCACTCAATATCCGACCCTAGTGACGGTTGGACGAGTGTGACACATATCTGATTATTTCATTTTGGCCCGTTCCAACCCTTGTCTGTTTTTTTCAGGGCACACAAAAAAGATACAACGTCAAAAATACATAGATGAAAGGACGTTGTTTTAAAATAAGTAGGCTTCCATTTAGTTGTAACGTATTTGGTTTTGTTGGTACAGTACTATGTTTTCAACAGAAGTATTTTAATTCAGAACGATATGATTCTGAAAATGTCACTTGCCAAAAGAGACGACACGTGGACTGTAATACAGTACATACTTTAAAATCCGGTACGTATTGTAGCAGTATGTAAAATTTCTCATTAACGACCCAACAGCAAAATTAAATCAAAATGTTACCCATGCACAGAACTGTGTTAAATGTAAAAGGCAATGCAATGTCACAGTTCACTTGCAAATGAAAGTGCACAAAAGCAACTAATCACAGATTTAAAAAATATATATTTAAAACTGTTTAATGATGAACTGTTTTATATTACCATAGCCTGTGTCGTTCGCTTTGTTTTTGCTTCATTTTTGTCATGTGAATTTGGAGGAAGTGCTTGTAACTGCACAGTAAAGACAGACTGATTTGGCATGCGAGAGAAAACAAAAAAACAAACAAAAAAAAAAAAAGCAGACCGTGACGGATAAACAAATAAATTGTAACATTGAAGAGATGGGCTTTGTATCAGAAAACCCGGAAATTGTGTGCGACGGGTAAGTGCATTAATTTGTTATATATATATATATATATATATATATATATATATATATATATATATATATATATATATATATATATATATATATATAAAAAATGAGAATTGGATTTGTTTCTTAATACAAGGATGGTAAAACGTCATTGACGTGTATCTGAGTGTCGTATATCTGAGTGCTGACTGCGTTTCCCATTGTTTTATTGCTTTGATTGAGTCCTGTTTTAGAATATAAATTCAGAAGTTAAAGACCAAGGTTAAACTGTTAAAACATTGTGGAATATATGGTATGCTTTATATTTGTGTTTCATTTATGTTCCATGGGCTTAGCATAATTAAAGGAGAAGTGTACAGCAATATTTGAAATTTTTTTTTATCACAGGAAGCCTGTTTATTTTAAGCACTTACGTGACATTTGGACTGTTTTACATGCTATGAACTGATGTCCGTATTGCTGGAGCAGATGATATTGGGCTGACGATCAGTCTTTGGTGCCTATAATCTTTGTACCAAACAGATTAATCATCATATAAAATGATTTTGAAATAACCAACACTTCTCTTTTAATAACATTTATGGGCCTGGCCATGTCCCTCTTAGGTGGCTGGCTGGAAACAGCTTTGCAGCAATGATGCATGAGGACATTTTCTTACAAGTAATCTTACTTTAGATCAGAAACATACCCGTTTAGCACACAAAAAAAGTTTTCTTAAACTAGCTGTTCCTGGTACTTTTTAGACCATTTGGGGCTGCTATTGAGTGAGGGCATTGATATGAAATGAAAACTGGTCCTGTTTTTGTTTTTATTTTTTTTATTATCATTTCAAAACCTTTTTATTTCACTAGTACTTTAATTGGACATTTAAGTACATGAATGTCAGTAAAATTTAATTCACTATTAGTGATTTACTTGAGTTTACACTTGTCTGTTTATTTTATTAACATTTGACAGCTGTAGTTTTTAAAATAATGACAGAGGTTGAATGTATTAAGATTGTGGTGTGTGTGTGTATATATATATATATATATATATATATATATATATATATATATATATATATATATATATATATATATATATTCTACTTTTGTACATCTCAATGAAGAAAACTTGTTTGCAGTCTTCATAGAATGCAATTATAAAGTTACCAAAGTTACCAGTTACCAGTTTTACTTTAACTGTCTGATTTCAACACTGATTAAACTACCTGAGCTGATGAAGGAGCAGTAATAGGGGATTGTGGCAAAGTGGTTAACTGTGTGCAGGTACAGGAATGCAGCAGTGATTAATGAACAGACAGACAACGATAATCCAGGTGCAATGTTGTTTTATTTTTAAATCCAATTGTCTGATGACACACAAACACAGTCACTAATGGTACTAAGCAATACAGCGGCGTGTATTGCTTTATTGTAATCCACAGGTTGGTCCTGAAATAATAACAGTCCTGTTCTTAAACACCCACACGAAACACAAAACACATAAACAAGTCCACAGTGTGTGCTAAAGTGCTCGTGGTGTAAATACAGTTCTTTGTGAAACAAAGTGCAGTGATGTCTGGGTAAGAGCTGGCCTGTAGCGACAGCTCCAGATCGTGTTAGCAGTCTAATAAATAATAAACAGTACAATTAGACTTGACGAAATAAACAAACACTAAACACTCATGGTTATTTTACTCTCGTCGTTCATCGGTTCTCTTAACCATAAACAAAGCAACAGATCACCAAGCCACGTCCCCTTCGGTACCTTCAGTCGCGCCCCCTTGGTTAGCGAGTGCAGCTGTTTCTCTTCCAATCCGCAGTTGCCACATCGCTTTCCCTCTGGGGCAGACTTACCGTAGCTGAGCCCCCATTTCTAGATGGCCGACTTCCACCTAACCCTGGAAATTGTCAGGCCATACAGTCCAGGGCACTCTGTTCCCTTTACACTTCGTCCTCACAGGTTGGGAGGGAGATGTATCATTCTGTCTCTGTCACAGGGATTTATATGCTTCTTCCCTTACTAATTGAATGTTATTGTTTGAATGCTTGTGGTTTAGGTATTTGGACATTTTTAGTGCTGGGACACCAATCCAAATATTCAAACAAACATTTCTTGAAGGCAAAAATATGTCTGTCTACCAGAAATTAAATAATTGATATAAATGAAAAACATATATAACAGTGTGTTTTGCATGTACCAATTTACCAGAATGTGCACGAAAACCAATTGGATGTCTAAAACCTCTGAAAAAATTGATAAAAAACCAAACCGATCATAACCGACTTACATCCCTAATGGCCCCTGTTTTTTATGAAGAAACGGTAATGGCAGGGAAAAGTAAATCAAAGAAACGCACAAGAAAAACATATTTAACTAAAACTACTATGTGGCATCCTTTGTTTTGTTGTTAATTCAGTGGGGTAAAGCAAGACCAATTCATTCTTCTGGGATTTAATGAAGTTGTACATGTAATGGCTTTGATTTAAGTTTTGCCGATGAACGAATATTCAAAATACTTGTCTGAATTTTTTATGGATATTCGAACATGAACACCATGTTTGTCACACAAGGACATTTACCATGTTAACTACTAATTGATGTTCTAAAATAACTTGGACAACTGTTGGAGTGATGGGGTGATAATGATGTGTTTTTCAGTATGAGAACCAGATTTCTCTTTTTAAGTAGTATACTATTTCAGCAAAAATGTAAATCATGCACAACATACTGTACAGATCTGTATTGAATGTATGTTTATTTTTAAGTGAAAGGTAAACTAAAAGTACTGTGTATTGTCAAGGCTGCAGTATGCTACAGAGACAAATCTGGTTTATCGCCATGCTTTTTGTGTATTTGTTTAATGCATACTTCATTAGCTATTAATTTTAAAAAAAAAGTGTCATTTCAAAGCAAATCGAGATTGTGTTATGGTGCATTCATTTTTCAAGGGATTAGTTTTACATGCAATTCAAAAATTAAATTCTTCATTGTCTTGAGAATATGGCATAGCACACACATACATTCCTTAGGCTAATTGTAATATTCCATCTAATGTCATTTGTAACATGTAATAGAAGATGAATTTACCTTTTAAAAATACTGTATCTCCAGAAATGGTATCTCCGAATGTTGGTCACAAAACAAAAACTCTGATGTTGTTTTTTTTTTTTTTTTTTTTTTAGGGCAGCAAGGTTCAGACAAGAGTCGGTTTGCTTATGCTGCTTTGCACCTGGATAAGTAACTGCCCAATTGCCGTCACTCACTTCTTGCTCAACCAAGCTAATATTCCATTTGTATCCTTTATTGACACTGTAATTGTTGTTTAGTAAGCCTTTTCAATTAAAAAAAAAAAAGTATTTTTATATTGATTTACACCAAGTATAAAAGTCATGCTCTGCCATGGTGACATTACAAAGCGATTGATGTACAAAAATGGTGCTTCTCATTTGAAGTAATCTCTGTCTATTTGAAGTGTCTTCTTAACAGCATTTCTCAGCTAACAGGTCAGATTTCAGAGAACCTTGGGGAAGATGAACAGCTGGTCCAGGGCTTGTGTGCTCTCTTGCTGGGCATCTGCGTCTATTACAATGACAACTCATTGGAAAACTATACCAAGTATGTGCTTCCTTATTCTATAACCAATGTTAGAAAACTGATATGGAATTATACCTGTCGTATAGTTTTTTTTAGTGAAACATGGCAAAATATGGAAATGCTATCCAATATAAGTATGGTGAAGATTGGCTTATGTAACCCAGTGTGATAGTAGTACTACAAAGGTTTTTAAATTAAGTAACTTCACAGTGTTTAACATCTAATATCAATAAGTTTGTGTGATAATTGATTGGCACATGTCTTACGTAAACCCCCACAGAGAAAAACTGAAACAGCTGATTCAGAAAAGGATCGGGAAGGAAAACTTTGTTGAGAAGTTGGGGTCTAACTGCAAACATGAACTCTATTCAAGAGCAGCTCAGAAACCACAGCCAGTCTTTTCCAGTCCGGAGCAAATGCTGTTTGACCATGAATTTACCAAACTGGTAAAAGAACTAGAAGGTGAGTTTTCAGAAATAAACATTTCTAGAAGTAGTCTTACTCTACAACAGTTTTAAAAAAAAAAAATATATATATAAAGAAGTTTAACAACACCAAAGATATCATTGTTGTGAGCGCTTTTATATTGTGCCAAAGTCAGACACCTCTTTAATGGTTTATACCCCCCACCCCATATACAGTTTGTTATAGATGTTTTCCTTTTATACATTCGCATATAAAGCCTTATTAGCATACATCCAATCTTATACTACTTTTACGACACATCAAAGTGAGTATTTTCTTGCGGGTTTTCTGGTTATATTATCAAAAACTTTGTAATTAATTTGTTTGCAGCTGTTATAACAAAAGCTGTACATAAGTCCAGCGAGGAGGAGAAGAAAGAGGAAGAAGTAAAGAAGACGCTGGAGCAGCATGACAGTATAGTGACACAATACAAGGAACTCATTAGAGAACAGGTACTGTAAATCAAATGGTTGTATTGGAATTACCATGTGTTTTATGGTCTATTTTGGAATTACCATGTGTTTTATGGTCTATTTTGAAGTACAATTTTTGTCTACTACTATGAACATGTAATATAAAATCCCAAGTGTCTCTCACCAAAATGAAATACATCTACAGATATGGCCAAAAGTTTTGCATCGCCCTATAGAATGATTTTGCTTCAAGTCGAATGAAACCTGCTGAATAATGTTACGTTAGCATATTGAATTACATACTGCCTTGTAGTTTTCCATATAATTAATGGAAAAAACTGACAAAAATTGAAAAATGTAACATTTTCGAAATCTAACATGAAATACTGTAGTACTATTATGGCTTCCGGTATACTTTTGTAATATAATTTTGTAGTGTTTTTGATTACATGATGTTAAATATAAAATCTATGATATAGTTTTCTTTTTTATTTATTATGTCTCAATCCTAAAATTCTAGGTGATGCAAAACTTTTGGCCACAGCCGTATATGTGACTTGGCACAGGAAAAGGGTTATGCAGAAAAAAATAAGAAGTGTCTAATTCTAATTTTTTTTTATTTTTTTACAATGAATAGTAATTGACCACCTCTTTTCCTCCCACAGGATGCACAAATAAATGAGCTGAAGACACAAGTCTCGTCTATGAAAACCCAGAATGAACAGCTGCAAGCTTCAGTGACACAGCAGATATCACAGATACAACAGCATAAGGACCAATACAATGTACTCAAACTAAAGCTAGGTATAGTACATAGACTTGCTTTTTTTTTCTTCTTTTCTTCAAAAAACATTTCAAGTTTTTAATGAAAATTATTATGTTATTTAGAATGTTATTCTTAAAAAAAAAAAAACCTTAAAAAAACACCTTCTCCTCATGAAATAAAACAAAACAGGCCTAAATGAATGGCATTTATTAATAATTTGTTCCTCGTATTCAGTGTATAAAGTATTTTTTTTTTGCCTGATATCCAGGGAAGGATAGTCAGCAATACAATGCCCATGGCGAGGGAGCTCAGGTGAATGGAGCTCAGTTAGAGGAGCTGAGCAGGTTGCAGGAAGAGTTAGAAGAGCTGAAGAAACAGCATGGACTGTTACAAGGCCAGCTGACAGAGAAGGACTCTCTGATTGAAAAAATGGTAAGTGTTAAAACAGTATGCTACAACTGTTTAAATAACATACCTGTAATTTTTATTTTTCATTGTTAACATCCTGATAATTTTATACTTATAACTGTTTCAAAGTTCTTTTCAAAATGTCCACTCTAGTGCTCTGATAGTGTAAGGATTATTGCCCACATTGTGAAACAGGTAACACAGCAATAACGATCCATGATGTGGTACGGAACAGAAAAGCCAGAACACTTGTTATGTTTTTTGAACACTCTTCTTACAGTGATTTTAGAGGACATATATACCATTTTAAGTATCAAGCATTCCTTGATACCTATTTTAAAGGTATGAAGGAAGTGGCTTTGGATTTTAATCATAAAAAATCTTTTATTGTAGAAGTCAGAAGGCACACACCCTGTAGAGAGAACAGCTGGGAGTTCTGAAAACAATGCAGAACTACAGAAGGTACTGAGCTCTTCAGATTGTGTTTCCTGAGGTTGGATGAGTGTTTAAACCAGTGCTTAAAGGTTCATTAGTTAATAGTTGCTTTCTTGTAAGGTACAACATATTTGAGAACACCCGTATACCGGAGGAACAAAATAATATTTTCAACTTTTATCGGTAGTACTAAAATTAGATTTCATACTTGGTTTATAGAGCCATATGCATATGTTTTAACGTGTTTTATTTTTTTATTCTTATTTTAATGTGATTGTAGCCGACAGTTCCTTAAATATTACTCGTTTTACCCTTCATTAGCCACATATCTCTCAAATGGGCAGTCTTGAAACACAAGCATTGATATTAAAACTTAAGTTCTTGCACTACACAGCTAAAGTTAAAGAAAGTGTTCATGCCTGACTTGCAGGGAATCTATTACACTTGCACTTCCTAGGTCATTGCAGTGTCTTCTGGGTCCAAGCATATTAGTGGCTGAAAGTATGGTTGGTTCATGACAGGAAAGAAGCTGTTGAAGGGGTCTGGGGTGCAGACCAGGAAAATGTGTGTTTTTTTTAGTCTCTACACTTTACAGTTTCACTTTAAATACCTTTTTAAAGTGTTTATAAACACTGTCTTGGGTTAAACATTGCTTTTAAACTCCAAACCCATTCTAACACTGCAAACAAATTTAATTAATCAAAAAGGCAGCATATTTGCATAAATTCTGATTAACTTGTTTTTAAATTTAAATTGGAGCTATGTATTAAAATCCCCCCTCCCCACAGGAACTGGAAGCTTTGAGGGCCCAAGTGCAGTCCCAGTCTGCAGAGATTAGCCAGCTGCAAGCTGAGAGACAGGACCTTTTGAAAAAAGCAGAAACTTCGGTAAGCCACTTATTTTATAAGCATTTTGTGTGGACAGTAGTTAACAATATGTTCTTGTTCCAAGTATACTAACAACTGGTACACCTAACCTTCAGGGGCATACGATTCAAGCAATATGTGACCAGACCTATCTGTTGCTTCATCCATTGTTGTATTATGTAACCTGACCCTGCAATGGACCATCTAATAACTAATTAAAAAAAAGTATTTGCTATGGTTTTGGGGTTATTTCTGGACTAAAGGTTTAATTTGTTTTGTCGTTGCAATGTTTTCTTTTTCAGGCTATAGTATCAGCACCAGGAAACGCAGACAGTGCTGCAGCAGCAGCCAGAATTACAGAACTGGAGAGAAGACTCTCAGAAGTCACAGGCGAGACAGAAAAAATAAAGGTTAGTTCACAATAACTCGCAGAAAACTGTCTGAGTAAGACGTTCATGCAGAGAGGTCCTAGTGAAATCAGATGTGCTTTGTTTTAGAACTAAGCAAAGGATTGATAAAGAACACATTTAAACATGGGTCAAATGTGGCCCTTTTTATAAAGCATAAATGCAGTTTTTTGCAGTGTGCAAACCAACAACAGTCTAGGTACGTTATCATGAGAATCCAACTTCTTTGTTCATCTAAATTATCTGGGAAAAAGTGTTTTTAAAAACATATTTTTAGGATATTTTCCAAGATCATTAAATATATTTTTAGCTTTTGAAACCAGTTTGTTCATTTGGAGGTTTGTCTTAATTTCATTCGGAATCTTTACTTTTTTGTTGCTAACTAAATTTGGTTTTGAATAATATTCAACATTTCCTATGAATTCTCCATTTATACTGCCATGCCTGTTTTCATTTAGGAGGAAGGAAAGATCTGGTCCGACTCAAAAGCGGCTTTGGAGCAGCAAGTAGCCACAGCAAACAGTTCAGTAGCTATTCTACAGAATGAGAAGAGCAAACTTCAACAAGAAGTAGCAGAATCTAAAAAGGAGCAAGATGATCTTCTTATGCTGCTCGCAGACCAAGACCAGAAAATTCTAACACTGAAGGAAAAGTTAAAAGAATTGGGAGAACCGGTATGATACTATAGTGGTTTTTATTTTATTTTCTTATTATAATTTTTCTTTTTTTTTTAATCCCTTGTGTCTCAAAACTTACTGTAGGTAGCAGCCAGCACACACCTGATAAGTTAAGACATTTATAAGGGTGAAATTAATTTTCTGTTAGCTGGAGCTTTAAACTCGTTCCCATTGTTAAATTCTGGTTCCAGGATAAATTCCAATACAGTGGTTTTCATGACTTCATCAGTGTCCTGGGGAGAAGGGAAGAATGCAAACCAATTACAAATAATACACAGCATTTACAATGCAGATGATTCACATGTCACATTCAAAATTGACCTCAGTAAATCTGGACAGATATTTTGGAGTTTACCATACTTTAACATGATTAAACATGCTATGTTGTGTGTGTTTTTGGGTTTTTTTAAACCGTGCTTTACCATACTTTATTGTGATTTAGCATACCGTTCTTGTCAGTGCTTTGTTACATTTTACTATGTATTTAAGTTTTATAAAGGTGCTTACCTGTGACAGTTTGACAGGCTTGTTTCTTGTTTCTGTTTTTGCAAATAATTTGTTCTAATTTGTCATTAAGTTAAGAGGCAAGTTTCAGGTTGGCCTTCTGGAATTGCCCAGTGACGGACCAAAAAAACAGTGTTATATTGAAGAGTATTTATTTGGCATTACTTGTACCTGAATAGTATTTTTATTATACACAGATTGAGGAGGATGACGACCTAGACTGTAGAGACCAATATGATGAAGATGAAGATGACGATGACGATGATGATTAATATTTCATTCTAAGAAAAGGGTATCTGTGTGAAGAGAAATACATTCTTAAAGACAACTCCATCACAGTAAAGAAGAGGAAAATCAAGGGGTGGTTCTTGAGCTGAAGTTGTTGAATGGTTGCAAGATACACCAAGTTATCTACTTCAACATTAATACACTATTTTAATTTTAGATGTTATTTTAATAAGAGTTAGACAACTTTGCGAAATAGAAAGAAATGATCTAGCCATTATTATGAGATTGAAAAAGCACGACTGGTAAATATTTTCCATTGCCCTCCATGTAAAACATTTATTTTAGCAAATTGTTTACAGGTCTCATTTGATGTTTCATGTTTATCTGGAAAAAAGGGGTCTCTTTTTTGGCATATCACAGGTATTAAAATGCATTTGTAAATGCAACAATACAAAATTATTTTGATTACTTTGAAGGCAAATCTGGATGAAAATAATGCTCTTAGGAAAAGTATTTAAAGCTTGTAAGCGCCTGTTCTTTATTTGTAACTGTGGCTATACCAGACCCTTGACAGTCTCATTGAAAATAAAGAGCGCTGCCTGTTCATGGGAGAATATGTACAATGAAGTGTGCCGCCTTTTAAAAAAGCTGCATTATACAGTTAGCTGTACAATGCCTAACTCACAATGTCAAAAACCAACATACACAGAAGTGTGCTACCCTGCAACTACCTGCTGAACTTTGATATGCCTCCATTTGAAATTCTACAAAGAGTTTAATATTTCTGCAAGTTATTGTAGCAGCTCAGATGTCTCCCCAAGTATGAAACCTGTATCATTTATGTAATTTATCGGCTTATATGCCAAGAGGAATTAAAAAAATGAGTGAATACACTTGTACTTAAACAAATGTAAATATTAAGGCATTGATTAAATGTTTTAGAAATAAATGCTGAGATGTTTAATTCGGTTGAATAGCATTGGGTTTTTTTAAATTTATTTTTTATTGATGATTGTTTAACACCTTGTTTCACATACCCTGATTTAGCACTAATCTTGGACTACCTTCCTAAAGTGCCAGTTTCTGGCTAGGTTAGGTTAAAGGATTTAGGAAGTTCAATAAAAACACAGTTCTTCATTTGTTTGTTCAGGAGGAATATGGCATATGGAGCTGTCTTACAAGTTTGACAATTTTTGCTACAAAGTAGACAACATTTAAATAAATTAAATACAGGCTTATTGTTGTTTCTTTTCCTTATTTGGATATTCTTATATTCTTATGGTGATGCATTATGCGTAACCAGATTATTGTGTACTATACATGCATTATAACTAAATGTTCAGTCCCTCTAACAATGTTAAGAAGTACATTTTAGGAAGACCACTAGGGGAGCGGTTATGGAGTAGAGGTGAAAAGCTAGAGTTCCCACAACTTTAAAAATAATCACAAGCAATCCTTTCTTTTAACCATCTTTACTTTGTATAATACACAAGTGAAAGTAAATTCTGTTTTATTTGATTTATTGGCTGTTGTCAGTTCAATTTAATTTGCAATGCCTTTGAAACCATCATGCAAAAAGTTGATGGCTGCTGATCCAACTACCCTTGTTGCCGGGTCAAACGCCGATACAGGAGAGAGCCCTGCAGGGCCTGGCTGCAGCTCCGTGATACGCAGGATCGTCAAGGAAGTTAGACAAGACGAGATTACTACCCTCCGGACCGAAATACAGCAAGCAATTGCTTCCATTTAAGCCATGTTGTCAGAATGCACCGAGAAAGTATGGCAGGTGAATGTTGTTAATGATTTATTGAATTTGTACCATATTTTATTATTATTTTTTTGTATTCTTAATTTCACTGAAATTCTGAGTGCAGGATGAAGCCGTTGCTGTTGCGATCTGTGGGGATATGACTTCTTAATGTCATTGATTCGGTTGCTCCGTGCTTTTGAGGTGTTTGCTGATAAATGGGAGTTGTCTGTGACTTGACATCAGCTTCTGAACTACATTCCCTGGGATGCATAGCGATGACTTGAGTTGTGACGCAGAGGTTTTATATAGGGGTTTGCTTATTCAAGCTACAGGTGGCTTGTTTTGTAGCTTTATTAAGCAGCTCGTACTGTAGTTATCGCTTTTCTTGTTTTATTTAATTTTGAGGATGACAATGGTAACGATAATATGTGTGTGTGTGTGTATATATATATATATATATATATATATATATATATATATATATATATATATATATATATATATATATATACAGTACTGTGCAAAAGTTTTAGGCAGGTGTGAAAAAATGCTGTAAAGTAAGAATGCTTTCAAAAATAGACATGTTAATAGTTTATATTTATCAATTAACAAAAAGCAAAGTGAGTGAACAGAAGAAAAATCTACATCAAATCAATATTTAGTGTGACCACCCTTTGCCTTCAAAACAGCATCAATTCTTCTAGGTACACTTGCACACAGTTTTTGAAGGAACTCAGCAGGTAGGTTGGCCCAAACATCTTGGAGAACTAACCACAGTTCTTCTGTGGATTTAGGCAGCCTCAGTTGCTTCTCTCTCTTCATGTAATCCCAGACAGACTCGATGATGTTGAGATCAGGGCTCTGTGGGGGCCATACCATCACTTCCAGGACTCCTTGTTCTTCTTTACGCTGAAGATAGTTCTTAATGACTTTAAGCTGTATGTTTGGGGTCGTTGTCATGCTGCAGAATAAATTTGGGGCCAATCAGATGCCTCCCTGATGGTATTGCATGATGGAGAAGTATCTGCCTGTACTTCTCAGCATTGAGGAGACCATTAATTCTGACCAAATCCCCAACTCCATTTGCAGAAATGCAGCCCCAAACTTGCAAGGAACCTCCACCATGCTTCACTGTTGCCTGCAGACACTCATTAGTGTACCGCTCTCCAGCCCTTGGTGAACAAACTGCCTTCTGCTACAGCCAAATATTTCAAATTTTGACTCATCAGTCCAGAGCACCTGCTGCCATTTTTCTGCACCCCAGTTCCTGTGTTTTTAGGTGCATAGTTGAGTCGCTTGGCCTTGTTTCCACGTCGGAGGTATGGCTTTTTGGCCGCAAGTCTTCCATGAAGGCCACTTCTGACCAGACTTCTCCGGACAGTAGATGGGTGTACCAGGGTCCCACTGTTTTCTGCCAATTCTGAGCTGATGGCACTGCTGGACATCTTCCAATTGTGAAGGGAAGTAGGCATGATGTGTCTTTCATCTGCTGCAGTAAGTTTCCTTGGCCGACCACTGCGTCTACGGTCCTCAACGTTGCCTGTTTCTTTGTGCTTCTTCAAAAGAGCTTGGACAGCACATCTGGAAACCCCTGTCTGCCTTGAAACTTCTGCCTGGGAGAGACCTTGCTGATGCAGTATAACTACCTTGTGTCTTGTTGCTGTGCTCAGTCTTACCATGGTGTATGACTTTTGACAGTAAACTGTCTTCAGCAACCTCACCTTGTTAGCTGAGTTTGGCTGTTCCTCACCCAGTTTTATTCCTCCTACACAGCTGTTTCTGTTTCAGTTAATGATTGTGTTTCAACCTACATATTGAATTGATGATCATTAGCACCTGTTTGGTATAATTGTTTAATCATACACCTGACTATATGCCTACAAAATCCCTGACATTGTGCAAGTGTACCTAGAAGAATTGATGCTGTTTTGAAGGCAAAGTGTGGTCACACCAAATATGGATTTGATTTAGATTTTTCTTCTGTTCACTCACTTTGCATTTAGTTAATTGATAAATATAATCTATTAACATGTCTATTTTTGAAAGCATTCTTACTTTACAGCATTTTTTCACACCTGCCTAAAACTTTTGCACAGTACTGTATATATATATATATATATATATATATATATATATAATATATATATATATATATATATATACTGATGCACAATGAAAACGTAACAGTAAGTTTTACATCAATAGCGCATCGGGCACATACATAATGTTATTTACATTTTAAATAGTGAGCAGATAGATTTGTTGATTGTTTGAGTAGTATTGTTCCTTGGGATAACAAAATACTGGGCTCAAGTCTTGTGATTTCATAAAAACGCCAGTTGGTCAGTGTTTGAGTGGAGTTAAAATTGCCAAAATGAGTTGATTAAGAATCTGTATAAATAGCCATTCTAAAATACATTATTTTAATTATCACAAAAACAGCAAAAGATATGACCATGTCCCGCTTGAGTAATGAAGATCGTCTGGTTGCTATCGGCATGATTGAAGGCGGCCTGTCTGTGAGAGAAGTTGCCCAGAAAATGAGATGTTCTGCTTCAATAATCAGCAGACTAGTCCAGAGAAACCAGGAAACTGGCTCTGTGAGGGACAGGCCACGTCCTGGAAGGCAGAGGGTCACCACACCAGCCCACCACATCATGGTGAGTGTTATGCTGACTTGCGTTGTTAAAGCCAACTGGTGGGGCAGTGGAAGTGTGATGATGTGGGGTGGAATCTCCTTTAACACAAGAACGCCTTTGGTGCAGATTGAGGGCAGCCTTACTGCTCAGTGATACATTGACGAAGTCCTTGAGGCAACAGTTTTTCCGTTCCTGCAAGCCAATCTGGAAGTGTCGATTTTCCAGCAGGACAATGGAAGACCACACAGTGCTAGGATTACAGTTGCATGACTTCAAGAAATCAATGTCGAGGTCTTGCCGTGGCCAGCTTTTTCTCCTGACCTGAGTCCAATAGAACATCTGTGGGACCAAATCGCTAGTGCCATCCACAGGAGACAACCGTGACCAGCCAACCTTCGCCAGCTGGCTGCAGCTGCACAGGAAAAGTGGCGGAACATCCGATAACAGTCTATCCGAATCGGGTCTATGCGACAACGCTACCAGGATTGTGTTAATGTTCAGGGAGGTCATACCCGATACTAACTTTTTTTTTTTTTTAAATAAATTTAATTGTTGCCAATTATTTTTTATTATTTTCTACAAATTTGGAATGGCCAATTATTTTAAGCTCAGCTCACCGCTACCACCCCTGCGCTGACTTGGGAGGGCGAAGATGAACACACACTGTCTTCCGAAGCGTGTGCCGTCAGCCAACCGCTTTTTTTCATACTGTGGACTCACCATGTACCCACCCAAGAGCTACAGCGTCGGAGGACAACGCAGCTCTCAGGCAGCTTACAGGCAAGCCCGCAGGCGCCCGGCCAGACTACAGGGGTCGCTGGTGCGCAGTGAGCTGAGGACACCCTGGCCGACCGAACCCTCCCTCCCCCCGGGCGACGCTCGGCCAATTGTGTGCCGCCCCTGGGAGCTCCGTCCACGGTCGGCAAAGGAATAGCCTGAACTCGAACTCGCGACGTCAGACTATAGAGCGCATCCTGCACTCTAGGCAAGTGCTTTTACTGGATGCGCCACTCGGGATCCCCCCCGATACTAACTTTAAAATGTTTTCATTTTGACATTGTGTCACGTTTCATACTGAAAACTTATCTTGATTCGTTGATCTGTATTTTTGCTCACATTTTCTGTGATTTTGTTTAATATCTATGTGAAAATATTTGATTAAATCCATTAGACCTGAGTGTTGCGTTTTCATTTGGCATTATTGTGTGTGTGTGTGTGTGTGTGTGTATTACATAGACCTTGGTCACTGCTTAAAAATGTTAGTTTTTTATTGTTACAGTATGGGGTGTTGACATACTATGTCCTTGCATGTACTGAATAGCTGCAGTATTTTTGCAGTGTTAGTGTATATGTCTGTGTAAACATAAGCCAATAGTTATCTTTTACATAAGTTTTTTTTTTTTTTTGGAGATATGATTTTTCCTGATGTAGGGTGGGGAGGGGTCATAGTTTAGTTGTGGGACTAAGCTGTAAGGTGTACAGCAGGCACAGTGGTTGATTAAAAAGCTAAGCAAATTATGCTTTTGGTAAGCGGCCACCTCATCTCTTTTCTCTCTTTCAATTTCTTTGTTTTCTCAATTGTAGCGCTTTTCTGTATTGGTCAAAGGGAGGAGGTCTGAGGCGAATATACTATGGAGGTACTTGGTCCCTCATCCCGTATTTTCTTTACATCGCTAAAACATGATGGCAGCTGCTGCTGGCCTAACACCGGCACAAATGAGTGCCATGTTAATTTTAGAAGCTGAAATGTCAAGGGACTTAAATCACGCAGTGAAACGTGTTGCCTCACCTTAAATAACTCAAGGTGGGTATTGTTTTCCTTCAGGAAACACATCTTCGGAGCTCAGACCATATTGGAGTACCGTAATAACTGATGACTAGTAATACAGAGAAACTTTTTTTTTTTTTTGGAGTGGAAAAAGAAAATGTTTTAAAAGTAACAATACTATTTTTTAATACAATTCAATAAAACACCACTCTTTTTTTTTTAAACAGTAAAAACTCTAATCAGAAAATAGTAAAACGATTTTCACAGGGCCCTAACTGTTAATGTTAATTTGTGATGTTAAAGCTGAAAATCATTGCATAAGTTAGAAATCAAGTTAGAAATCCCCATTTCTGTAATGCTAATAATATAATACGGAAAAAATAAATAGTACTTTGTTTAAATTTCCAATGTTATTGCATATGTTATCCCTTTACAAGAGATTGCTGATGGCCTTAGGAAAAAAAAAAACATACATTATACATTGCCCCAGTTGGTGCTGTATCTGTTTTAGGAATGTATCTGACCTTTTTAGGAAAAAATATTTTCAGTTCCTAATTAAAAGGATTTTGTCTGTTTCTTCTTTTACTTCAACTTATTTTTTAATCATTAATGTGAGTAAGAGCTTCATGGGGTGCCTGGAGTCTTCACTTCAGTATACAGGCTGCACAACTGATTAAAGATGTCCTGGTGAAAATTGCTTCTTTGTGCATTATTTGTTAGATCAAAACTGTATTAATGACATATGCTGCGAATAAGTAATGCAAAAGAAGCCTTTACTTCAGAAATGGGGCTGCAAAAGTCTTTATTAATGACCTATATGCTTCTAATAAGCTCTTAATTATATGACAATGAGACCTTCACTTCAGAATAGGGGCTGCAAAACATTTTACTAGTGACCAACATCCTCCTAATAAGCAATTTATTGGAAACAAAGTCCGACTGGGTTACAGTGTTATCCATGCCTGGTCCACTTTTTTTTGCTGCTTTATTACCAAGGTATTAATCAAAAACAAGCAGCTAGTAGGACCTAATATGGTCAAGAACAGTCTTTATACTTCAGACTTATACTTCAGTATTATGCATGCAAATCCTTTATTAATGTCCAGTAACCTGTTAGTAAGGCAGGTTTGAGAATAAGCATAATAAGTACCTAACAAACCCTTATTAGGAGGCTATACACATTGTATTATGTGCTAATTAGTCACAAATAAGTAATAAATGCCTAATATGTAATGCTTAAAATAAAGTGATATGACATTGCTGTCTTCTCAAGTCGACGGTAAAATGTCTTAACTCTTAATATCCAGGAATATAACTAGGAAACCTCCGATTATTAACAATGTGCTTCACTTGCCATACATACTTTTACAACTTGTTTTCTGTATACATAACATAATACGTTAAAGCAGTTCCTGTTTATTTTGAGTGAATACAAGACTGGTCACGCAACATCGATCCAGGATGTAGCCAACCGCAAGGTGGAAGCCTGAACTGAAGGCAAATAGAATGCTAGTTGATTCGCTGGCTGCTCCGAAACAGCAAGCTAAATGTAATGTTGAATTTCATTAGCTGGCTGTGATGTAATGCTTTGTCGTTGAGCACTGAGGTGTAAGACCATGGGAAGAGTGCTTTTTTCTGATTATTGTATGTTTGAAAACAATGGAAAGAGACCCATAAACAAAATCTTGAATATAGTTTTTGTTGCAGAACGTAATAAATTAATTTAATTTCGTTTTTTGTTTCTGTTCCATGAAAAATGTTTTTTTTTTGTTTCTAATCCCTGGTCTCGACTTTGATATAATGCGTAAAATGTCTTATTTTGAGGCAAGCCATTTCAACTTGACATGCCTCAGTCCTCTCTACCTGTGAACCTCACAATGTGTATGACATGGAAACGAGGTATATCATTTTCAGCATGCAAGGTACAGTAGATTTGTATAATGATACACTGAACAGACAAGGAAGTTGTACAGATTACTGATATTGCCTGGTGTACTGCATTAGCACATACAAATCATACTACCCCCACTCCCTCTTTACTTTAAACAAACAAACAAACACCTAAACAACTTATGAGTTAAAATACAAAATCAAAGCAGTTACAGTTTACAAAATGACAAAACAGTTCTGTAAATGTACTCAAAATCATCATATTTGGAAAATATGCCCCCTTTTTTTACAGTTTAAATAGTACCTAGCAACAGTATGACAAGTTGCAGTCTTGACAGGCATAAACCTGCAATTGACTTAAATTTGAATTGTTTACACTGCAAGAATGTTGCTATACATATAACAAACTTTCAATCATCCTTTAAAATAGACATGTGACAAACAAACCCCCCCAGCTGATCCACTGGACTGGAGGAAGACGCTTCCTCCTGATTACATTAGTTAACAAACCTTCGTCTAGACACAAGCACATTGCTTTTGTTTTCAAACCACAAGTATGTTCTTGCTGTCTGTTCTGTGCTGAAGCTGTGTAATTAAGGTATTGTTATAAATGTTGAAATATGCCCTTGATTAATGTAATTCTCCCCATAGTCATCAAAAATGCTTTGAAACCACTCAAGTCTAGGAAGCAAATCACAAGTGTTTAATTGAAATCTAGGTACAGCTTTACGAGGGTGTTTGTAGTGTGTGTCATCCCAATATATGCCACTTAAAATGATAACCTGTTATTTTCAGTAAACAGACAATAAAAAGCCTAAAATGAAACCTATACCAGGTATGTTTTAAAGATATTAACAGTGTTAATGATGGGTACCCTCAGAAAAATAATGTATAAACTAACAATTGTACATGGCAGGCTAAGGTATATATTGGTGTATATATAGCCAATATTGTTGCCAAAATAAACAATTAAATATTAGAGCCGATAAGTATCCACACATAAAAAAGCTAGTGGATTTCTAAAGACATTGCCCTCTGAATCTAGTTCATAGTTGATATTACTAGAAGGAATGCACATACTATTACTGTCAACATAAGTTTCTACAGCTTGGTCTGCCAGTGCACCTCTATTGTATATTTGTCTTGTGGGTGAAGAATCAGGGCTCCATAGAAATTGGCCCAATATAAAATGATCTCAGGTGCTACTATTACATGTACATTGTGCTGGTGGTTTGTATAAATATTGGAGGAAAACAGTTTGCAATCCGCAAGTTTACATAACTTGGTATTGGTTGTGTATTTTATAAGCAAAGCTGTCAACATCTTCAAACCAAAGAACATCGTCACTGGTTGTACAATCCAAGTTGGTTGCAGTTTTAAAAAAGATCAATCCCATCTGGAAAAAAACAACACATTTATCCACAGGTTACCTTTAAAATGTATTTCAAGCCCTTGCCAAGCATACACCACATATTTTTAAGTGGTAGTCATACCATCTGTGTAGTATTTACAACATGTTATTACTTTTTTTTTTTTTTAACTGTTTTTCTATTCTTTCTATTCTCTGAATAAAACATCAAACATTTTTCAATGAGGGAGGGTAGATATATGGCTACTACAGGTGTTGTGAAGGGGTTATTTCAGGGCTGGTATAAAGTTTCTTGGCTTGGATTTGTCCACACGTAAGGTGGTTTATCAAGCCGACACAGAGTGCTGAATTTTGGTACTGGCAAAAAACAAGCTACGGGAAACACGATGCAATAAAAAAATAAATAGATATATGGAGAAGCAGTTGAAGCCCATATGTGCATATCACCTGCCTATAAAGCTGTATGTTTGTGGACTCAGCTCATTCATTCAGCATTGTATCACTTAGTGATCTTAATCCTTTATGGCACCATGTGTTCCCTCATTGTGGCTCCTCATGGCTTTTTTTGTCAGCTAGGTATATCCCAAGCGACTTTAGACCAGCCTTCTGTGTTACTACATAAAAATAAAAATAAACTTGGTCGACAGAAAATGCTCCTTACTGTTTTTTATGCCAAAACAGGAACACCACTCTTTGAGGGAGACTCTTTTGTCTCGGCTGGAGTCGCACTGTTTAAAGAAACGAGATTTGCAGTGATCCATGGGAATTATTGAAGCCTGGAGAGGAGCAAGCTCAGAGTGACTCAGGTACCTGAAATACAGAGCATTCATGTAGCTTTTGGATTTGTTCAGAGCAATTAATACCTGGTACCATGAACTCCCTAGATAATTAGAAGGAGAAACCTGGGAAGAAATTATTTAAAATATGGCCAACAGTTGATTGGGACAAAATTTAACATAAATGTCTGCGCTATTGGAATGGCATTCTTTGGTGTGCACAAAATAGAAAATGGAGGAAAAGGTAGTTAGCCTCAAAAGTTCATATTAGCATAACCATTTTTTTTCTGCTTACCCATCAGCTGGCTTTCGATCAAGTTGACCAAACTGCCAGTGAACTGGATATATGTTCATGAGGTAGTTAATCTCAAAGTTGTTGCTTTGCCGACCAGGACCATAGACACTAGCTTTTATTTGTGCCTGAAGGTTGTAGATTTTCTTAACCTATGGCAAAATGTTATATAAAGCTTTTATATGTTAACAAACAACAGTGGTAGATTTAAATGTTAAAACTGTTTAAATTATTAAAAGCAGGAGACTTAAAAAAACATCTCTACTGAAGTGAATGTCATTTGAGTTCATTTTTGTTTTATAAGTAAGTAAAACAAAACCGGCCTACTTACAGAATAGCCTCTTAATTATTCATTTAAAAAAGTTATACTTACAATTATTCTCTGTTTCTTTGTCAATAATCCTGGTTTCTTTAGATCGTATTCATACAGATGCACAAGAACATCTTTCAGCCAATTCCGAATAAGAAGAGAGAACTGAGACAACTCATTATCTAGACATGGTGCAATGTCTACATGAAACAAAAAGGTCAAATTAAAATTCATGCTTGAACCCTTTTATTAAGTTTAACAGATGTTTATAATAATTAATCACTTAATATTTATCTGTTGTAGCCAATAACCCTTTTCTTTTAAACTATTATGGGTCAATTAAATAATTGAACAAAGTCCTGCAGTGGAATGGATTGGAAGAGACAAAGTTACCTACCCCTGATTTAAAGTACCCCAAAAAAGTGAATGTATAAATATAGTGACACTTATCTTTCAACTCACCAAGACTTAAGGTCAAGAAAATACCATTTATAAAAAAAAAAAAAGTAACAGGGGACCCTCAGGTCTGAGGAGATTCTAAGTTAAATTTATTAGTAAATATATATCAACAGTGCAAAACATGCAAGACTTACATTTGCAGGCTCCAGTATAATCCAGATGAAGGCTCTGTCCCGGAGAAACGTCTTTAAAAGTACACTTTGCTGCGAAGAGATGACAGGAGTTTTCATATGTTTTGTTGTCTGTGCCACATACCTGAAGAATACAAATACACCAGGATCAGTGCCAACATTTCATCTTCTTTTTATCAGAAATTCAGTTGGTTAGCAAGTTATGCAAAGAGCAAATATTAATTTCAGCAAATATGTTTATAAAAGCATATTATGTACCCAATGAATAAACCTAGTTTACATTACTTAATACTTAAATTATAGCCCTCATAAAAGGACATAGATCAATCATGATATAAAAAAAACAAAACAAAACTCACCATGTCAGATTTGCCGATGCTTGAAGGACATGTGGTGGGATCCTGGCAAACACACCTTGGCTTAATCTCTGTATTGACATTGCACACCTTTCCATGTGGGCAGTGGTAGTTTTCACAGGGGTCTAGAATAATGCATTTAAGATCCTTAGACTAACTGATTTCAACAATCTGATCAAATTGATCAAATCAGCCTGTGGCAGGGCTAAGGCCTGCCCCTGTGAATGGTATAGTTGTGTTAGTTTGAATTAATGATCAGTTAACTCTGGTCACCTGCCTTTAAAAAGGGTCTGGAAAGCCAGTCCTTTGTTTGTTCTTGTTCTTGTGTACCAGCATGAAGATTCAGGCATGTGTGGATAACCAAGGAGAGTGAACCAGCGAACCAAACCTGAGGACCACCGCAGGTTTAACTGGGATCCTCAGGACCATAGGTAGGGATTCATTTTGGGGGTATTAATCCCAACTACATTTATTTAGTTTGTGCAGGGAGAAGGTTCCTGAAGCAGGACCTCCCTTTTAGTGGGAGCAGCGCTGGGCCTGAGCTTGGCCATTGTTTGTTTGATAACTGTTTTTTCTCATTGTGTTTTGTTCTGCTGTTTTTTGTGTTTTGCATGTTGTACACTGTATATTCTCCTGCACTGGGGAGACCATTGTTGGTACCCTAGTGGCGACTGCATACTACTGCACCTGACTGTCTGTAAATAATAAAACCTGGATGCCTGAGAGGCGTTTTCAACTACAAACCCTGTTTCTCTTGTTTTCTCAGTGGATACCCACACAGTAACCGAACACCCCTGTTACAGACCCCTAAGACAAATCAATGTTAAAAACACTGATTTGAAGATTCTTTTTTTTACTATGACTACTGTATCAAGCACAATGGAAAAGGACAATATGCACTGCTTATAATCATGAATCACTGATGCAGATAACGACCACAACGGTACAAACTCACAACGACTACAATGATAATTGAACACAGTACACCCTAGACAAAACAAAATGAATGTAAAAGAAATAACACTGGTACAAAGAAGAAAAAAAAAACATCTTGGTATGATTGCAGGTACAGTATCTGTTTCTAGGTGATTTGTTTAAGTCAGTCTGCGGTATGATGTATTACTTATGTGTGCTTGTTGTAGCTCTGTGATTTGTATACAGTTTTTTTCCTGACGTTTCTGTTTATAATGCATGTGTGTGTATGTGTATATATAGTTTCATTAATGTTTAATACCACAAACTATTTCCAGACTTATGGTTTGTACAGATATCCAATGTTTTTAAAAGGAGTATTAAACATACCTATATACTCATCCACTTGATACTCATTATTATCATTAAAATATTGTTCCCAAGAATCCCCAGCATCCTCTTCCTCTCGTGGGTTACCAGCCTCTTTATAGTCTTGATCCTGTGTGTGAGGTGCAAGAAAACAATGTATCTAATACTGTATATAGGTTGTGAGATTACAAAACAAACTGTAAAAAACAATAACACATTTCACATTTCCACAACACTATCTTTCAATGAGTATTGGACCCTGGGAAATATATATTTTTCGCTGTGGGCTTAATGCTGGAGTACTGGAGGTTAGTGTATAACCACACACAGGTCAAATGGAAAAGTAACGAAACATATTAAATACATACCACTTTAATGTTTGAAATCTCCAAGGATTCTGTGGTTTTAAGCAAATGTATTAAATCCCCATTTCTGCTCCATATGTCCCTTCTGTTCGAATCTGAACGAAGTTGCTTAACAGCTTCCCGCTTGTGACGCAGGATGAAGATATCTTTGCTCGTTGATTCATCCTGCAGGAATTTATCCACAAACAGGGCATTTTCAAAATGTGCACTGCCTGTTTTCTGAATCCCAGTATGCTTTTCAATTGTCCCAGGGGTTGTAGTTACCATTCTTTCTTCAGAATTAAGCTGTAATATATATAGTGCCTTTAGAAAGTCTACACCCCTATAGAATGTCTACACCCCCTTTCAAAATTTTCACCTTTTGTTGCCTTATAGCCTGGAATTAAAATGCATTAAAATAGTTTTTTTTTTTCATTTATCTACACATCACACCCCACAACCTTCCGAGTGAAAAACATATTCTAGAAATTTGTAGAAAATTAATTAAAAATAAAAACTGAAATAGCTTGGTTGGATAAGTGTCCACCCCCCTTGTAATAGCAATCGTAAATTAGCTCAGGTGTAACCAATCGCCTTCAAAATCACACACCAAATTAAGTGGCCTCCACTTGTATTAAATTGTAGTGATTCGCATGATTTCAGGATAAATTCAGTAGTTCCTGTAGGTTCCCTCTGCTGGGTAGTGCATTTCAAAGCAAAGACTCAACCATGAGCACCAAGGCGCTTTCAAAAGAACTCCGGGACAAAGTTGTTGAAAGGCACAGATCAGGGGATGGGTATAAAAAAATATCAAAGGCCTTGAATATCCCTTGGAGCATGGTCAAGATGATTATTAAGAAGTGTATGGCACCACCAAGACCCTGCCTAGATCAGGCCGTCCCTCCAAACCTGATGACTGAGCAAGAAGGATACTGATCAGAGAGGCTACCAAGAGGCCAATGGCAACTTTGCAAGAGCTACAGGCTTTATGGCCAAGACTGGTCAAAGTGTGCATGTGACAACAATATCCCAAGCACTCCACAAATCTGGCCTGTATGGTAGGGTGGCAAGAAGGAAGCCATTACTCAAGAAAGCCCACCTTGAATCCCGTTTGAAGTATGCAAAAAAACACTAAGGAGATTCTGTAGACATGTGGCAAAAAGTTTTGTGGTCTGACGAATCTAAAATGGAACTTTTTGGCCTAAATGCAAAGCGTTATGTTTGGCGCAAACCCAACACAGCACATCACCGAAAAAGAACACCATCCCTACTGTGAAGCATCGTGGTGACAGCATCATGTTATGAGGATGTTTCTCATCGGCAGGGACTGGGGCACTTGTCAGGATAGAAGGGAAAATGAATGGAGCAAAGTACAGAGAAGTTCACCTTTCAGCATGACAATGACCCAAAGCACACAGCCAAAGCTACACTGGAGTGGCCAAGGAACAAAAAGGTAAATGTCCTTGAGGGGCCCAGTCAGAGCCCCGACCTAAATCCAATTGAAAATTTGTGGCATGACTTGAAGATTGCTGTCCATCAGTGCTCCCCAACAGAGCTTGAACAGTTTTGTAAAGAAGAATGGTCAAATATTGCCAAATCTAGGTGTGCAAAGTTGGTAGAGACCTATCCCAACAGACTCACAGCTGTAATTGCTGCCAAAGGTGCTTCCACCAAGTTTTAACTCAGGGGGGTGGAGACTTATCCAATTATGATCTTTCAGTTTTGTATTTTTAATATATAATTTTTTTCTCAATGAAAACTTTTTTGCCCTTAACAGTGTGGAGTGTGGTGTGTAGAGAAGTACATGAAATGCTTGAAACTCTGAGGCACTGACACAACAAAATGTGAAAAAAGTGCTCACCCTTTATAATGCTATACTTTGGAGCCATAGTTACAAGACTGTGCTATTTGTGTTCCGCCTTATAAAGAGTATAAAAGGGCTACTGTAATGGCATTATGGAGCAAATGGGAGCCACAACCCTACCGTTTTATAACCGATTCCGCACTATAACGAGGCGCGTTATAACGGGTGAGCACTGCATATATATAGTTTGCTGTATTGTTGTTTCACTATTGTTGGTGAATAACCAGAAAGAATCATCTATTTTCTAAGGAATTGTGACAGGAATCTGCCTGCGAGAGCGGCATTAATGAAAGAGCATCATTTACCCAAGAGCGTCTCCACTGTTTTTCTTCTGCCTTGCCGACATGCTATAGTATAATTAATTTTAATATAAGAAAGACCCTGATAAAATTAAAATAGAAATGAAACTTTAAATGTGCACTTCCCGTGCTCAATCCTGGAAGAGCAGCAGAATTCAGATCATGCAGTAATGCTGTACTAACATTCGATTCTGCCAGCGTATTTTTGGCCCTTAAAACTCCACTGCCATTAGTGCCAGAAACACGATTCGGTGCTTTTACTGTTTCTTCCCCTCTGACATTCATTCTGTATCATCAGAAGAGAGATTTTTGCTCTTTTAGAAGAGTTGAACCAAACTTATCCTCTTCTGTTTGCTCGTTACTTCCACTAATAAACATTACAATTCTATAAGCCTTCAATGTCTGTTTTATGCGAACCGATCGCACGAGACTACATGCAAGTCCACGTTATGAAGATGAAATTTTGCAAACCAATGGTACGCACAGTGCATAACGTGCATACTGCAGACGCCAATGGTCATGTGAGTAGCCCAGACCCAATGAGAATCTATCAGCATCTATGGTTGCTGAGAAAAAACTAAATTAAACGTTCTATTGCTTTAGCGCCCAGTTTGCACCCCTGATTTAATATTATTCAAATTTAGATGATATTCAGCATTCCATTGCCTGCGTGTCCAATTGTGCTGAAACTTACCAAGGACATGAGCACAAGTTATTGGAGACTGGAGTCTGTCCAAATGTCACACATTTTTACATCTATAGAACCACATATTCATTTATGATGAAATGTATGATGAACATACTTTACAGCTATGGCCAAAAGTTTTGCATCGCCAAGAATTTTAGGATTGAGACATCATTTTTTTTTTTTTAATGAACCTATAAGAACATAATTTAGATCTTGTATTTAACATCATGTAATCAAAGAAACTACAACATGATATTGCAAAAGTCTACTGGAAGCCATAATAGTAGGACAGTATTTCATTACAGATTTCGAAAATTTTCACATTTTTCAATTATTGTTTTTTGTTAAGTATATTGGGGGAAAAAACTACAAAGCAAGTATGTAATTCAATATGTTAACTTAACATTATTCAGCAGGTTTAATTTGAATTTATGAAGCAAAGTGAGATAATTCTATAGGATAATGCAAAACTTTTAGCCATAGCAACACATTTATGGCATGGGATAAATATCACTGTTACTAACCTTTGGCAACACAATGGAGAATTTATGCAAATATCGTTTTCTACTTTCGTCAAAAAAGTTGTTAGGAATGTATTTGCTTCTGGAAAATTTGACTTCAGCATAGTTATCGTCTGTGACTTCTAGAGTCCTTTTAGCAGTAGGTCTTACAAGAGCTCTCCCAGGTGTAAGAGTGAAATCAAGACATTGGTCCACTGGCATCGTGGTTGTAGGGTCTACTTTAACTGCACCATTACCACCACCTTTCTTTGTAAATTCTGCATTCGGTATTTGACTTTGAGTTACAGCCTGGCCATCAAGAGTAGGATGCTCCCAAGATTCAGGCACTTCATTCCTCTCTTCTGTTTGTGTTACCACATGACCATCCACAAAGTTACCTTCATCCCACCGGTCAGTTGGGACTTTGGTTTTCCCCTCAAATTGTGTATCATGCTCAATGCTGTTATCTCCTCTTTGTTGTGTGATAGGTATGTTTTTTGCTGAGGATGTGGCCTGAATAATATTGTCTCCTCTGGGGGTTGTGGTTTTAGTTGTGAATGTTGCTATAGTAACAGGTCTGGTTGCTGCAGTTGTAGTTTTCATTCTGTTAAGCTGTGTGTGAAAACAATAGTAGGACATGTCATGTAACACTGTTCGTATTTAAGTTGATTGAAGCTTATAATTATTTAAAAATGTTTGCTAATACAGTGTTGTTTTTTTTACTGAAAACATATTGTGAACAGCACCATAAACAGGGAAATAGCAGAGGTTGTAAAGAGGCAGACTATCATTCCTTCCTAACTATAAATCATTCAATGCTTGTACATGTAGTGATACTAAAATAAATGTATACAACTTGTATGTTTCTTTTAATATTACTATGTTGCATTATGTCTAAAAAAACCTTTTGAGTTTATAAAATTAAGGTGAACCTACCAAGTGTTGCCGATATCGAAGCCATATCAAGTAATTTAGAGGATGATCGTTCTGTACATGGAAGAAACAGTGACATTTTATTTATATGTTTGTCCAGTTAAACAACCACTCATTTGAGAGTTACATTGTGCTATTTATGGATGCATTTATACTATTTACAATCACACAAAACCTGTCAGATCTATTATGTGTATAAAATAAGATGCAATTCAGTAAATCTTCAAGACATGCTATATATTTTCAAACAATGTAGGTAATTACACAACGTACCAGTTAAGAAATAATTTAAAATAAATAAATAAATGAAATGTATTTACAATTAAAAACTTGATGTTAACTCACGTGATAATTTTGGTAGATAACATGATTTTAAAAATGATATTTTTAACATTATTTGAAATGTAGGCCCTGTTCACAAAACAATACGGACTGTTCTTTTAGGTTAAATAAAGCTTTGAAAAAACAATCCCAACCCTCTCTAAAACAGTTGAAAAAATATTCCTTAAAATAGTCCTTAAAGTTTTGTAAACAGAGTACATCGAGAGGTTTTTACTTACTTGTGGTCTTTGTCTGTGTGCATAGTATGGTTGCCTGTAGGTGAGTAACATCTGTCAAAATGGTACAATACCAGTGTACAATTAGTGTTTAGACATGTTTTTTTAAAAGCAAAACAATAAAGGACAGTTATTGTGTATGATGTTGGTACTGCATGGATATTTCTTCTGACTAATCCATTAAACCAAAACCAGACAGAAAATGTCCTAAGTGTTATTTACATTTTGCTATCTACCTGTGTGGTACCCTAAGACCCCTATATGGTCAATACAGGTTGTGGATATTGTGTGTTTTGAGGAATAGTGGTATTAAGTAGGAGTAGTGGTATTAAGTGCTTCACAAAGCCAGTAGGGGGCAGTAAAGTGATAGTAAGAGTTAGTCTATTGAATTTATTATTATTATTTATTTCTTAGCAGACACCCTTATACGGGGCAACTTACAATTGTTACAATATATCACATTATTTTTACATACAATTACCCATTTATACAGTTGGGTTTTTACTAGAGCAATCTAGGTAAAGTACCTTGCTCAAGGTTACAGCAGCAGTGTCCCCCACCTGGGATTGAACCCACAACCCTCCGGGTCAAGAGGCCAGAGCCCTAACCACTACTCCACACTGCTGTCCCACTGCTCCACAATTCATGTATCTCAAATAAAACAAAATGACTAATTTGATTCAAACTTTTTCCAAGACACACACATTCTCAAAAATACTAGAAAAACATTCAAGTACTTTGTGAACCGGATGCTGTGTTGTTTCTGTGTATGTAACAAACCACAACCTACCCCAGATTCATCACTTGAGCTATCTGACCCTGTTCTATAATAGTAATTCTGAAAAAAAAAGTCAAAAGAATAACAAACACATTTTTAAAATGGACCTTTTAAAAAACAACTGTGACATTGGATTATAGTTCATTTAAAGTCATGATCAGGCTCAAATTGTATAAGAATCAAAGATACAATATTTGACACCAATGTACTTGCAACCAGACTTGAGAGGTTAATTGGAATTTGCCTAAGGGAACAAATTGGGTTTGGTACTCAACCATTTACTGTTTATCACTGTAGTGACTCATATAATTAAGTCACATATCATGTACTCAAGGAGCTTAAATAATGGTAAATGCTATAATAAAACATGATTTTGAATGTCACAAATAAAAGTGTGTTCTGTGATGGAGCAAAGCCATGGGTAATTCTATGCCAACTGATACTGTCGACCATGGGTTAACCCTGTATGCTTTGATTGTTTACAAAATTGAGGACTGTTTTAAGGTGTATTTATTTAATATTCTCTTTGGTTAAACAGTGCATTAAAAATGGGAATATGATTCCAACTCTCTCTTAAGCAGCTGAAAAGGTTTGATGAGTGGCAAACTGGATTTTAATAAACAACACTGGCTTTTAACGTTTGGTGAATAGGGTCTAATAAGTCATGGTTTATTTATTTTAATAGCATGCCATAATCAGACTTTCTGTAATTAAACCAGTATCATATTTTCCTTTTACTTCTAAACTACACTAATTTCAAATTGCATGTCCCTTAAATTGGTATTGGTATAACTTAAACAATGGGTCACTTTTAACATAACTTAAGGGGAAGAGGAAAATCTAACCCATTATCACTTCAATATGGTAGGACTAAATTACAATACTTACAGAAACAGAGAAATGGACAGACAAAAGTAAGATAAATAAACTCTTCATCTTAAATGGTTAATCCTGCAATACAAAGTAGATATTAGAATTGTATTTGCAGTGTTTAGCAAATTGCATCAAAAGATATTTTGACATTTTGAGAAGGCAGACAACTGGCTGGATTCATTCAAAAACATGGCTTGTGCTTTTTCCTAGTCTTTGGTGCTATTTTATCAAACGTTCAGACATAGGAGGACCTGCTTTAAAAATACCATTAATATTAGCATAAAAAAAGAATCTTTTTTCTTTATATTCTATAAGCCCTTGAAAACAGGGGTTGGACAAACAAATATAGCACACACATTATATAAATGGACATGTATTTTACACAGTACATAAATGTTGCATCTCCCTGTCTAAAATGCACTGGAAATCATTTGTCCAACACTCTAAAGAGAAATAACAAAACAGCTACATTTTTCATTAGATTCAATTAGGCAAATCTCAACATTGGCGACTGTTTTTGGTCTTTTATTGACGTTTGTTGACAGCTGAAGTTTTACAGCTTCGCCGATGGTGTGCCATCGCATTTTTGGTCCACATTACTGTTGTACTTTAGCAGCCAATCATTACATCTGGTGAGATTAAAGTTGCAATCTGATTAGATTACGAAATTATAAAAACTGCCATTTTTCATAGATCACACACCAGTTATTCAAAATGTCTGCACCAATCAGGTTGCAGCTTGAAACTTTAATTGAGCCTCTTATACAGTTAATCAAATACTGTTTCACAGTTCTAATGCCACCCTTTTTTCTGTGAACATTTGCATGAGTATGAAATATTACAAACAGCATAAATAATGTCTGTATGTGTTACATGTGGCACTGTTTTCAAATGGTGGTACATAACAAAGTCACACCAGTTACATATGAATGAACATTTTAATGATTATATTTAGCTGCTGCCCTTACCTTTCCTAGATGATGTAACAGACGGTATTGTAAAAGTATGAATTCATCACAGTTCTTTTAAGGATTTTCTTAAGTATTATTGTTTCACTTTAAAAGCTATTACACCATTAACACACTCAACAACATATTTCTGTTCAGGCTAATAAGATCATCTTGAACTGTGCAAAGATATTAATAACACACTTCCCACAATGCAGCATTAGAAATTCCAGATATGGAATTATTCTAAGAACTTTGAACATTTACTATGCGTATGTACTACAGATGTCTTTATCATTTTTATTACTAACGATTTGTATTAACATCATGAATTTACAAAAGTGACAGCATGTTGAAAAAAAAAAAAAAACAGTTTCAGCACTGTATCTACATACCTGTATCATACAATGTTGTCATATTCTACTAGAGGAATAATGATGCAAAAGAAAACACAATAAATTTGGGAGCTTAAGAAATTGCAACATCACACTCAAGACAGTATACTGTATTGAAAGGCATGTTTACATCAAGTTCAGTACATGATTTTTATGAAAAATAAATAATTTAAAAGACTTATAAGCATGATGACTGGTCATGATGTTATAAATAATTACGTTAATGACATACTTTAATAAATAAATAGTACTTACTACAAGGAAAGCAGAAATTCCAATTTAAGCACACTTCTTTTATTCCAGAAAAAAAACTAGTTTGTTTCCCTGCTCATGGAACTGATTATTTCTATGTGGTTCTCCACCAGCAGCCCAAGAAACAATTATTAAGATATGTTTATGATGTCAGTAGGTGTAACATTTCCCATTTAGCTTAGAAACTCCTACACTTCCATTAGAGCAGGGGTGTCAAACTCAGTACCTGGAGGGCTGCAGTGTCTTCTGGTTTCGTTCCACCCGAGCTCTCAATTACTTAATTGGTCTAATTATTTGATCAACTGGACATATTTAACACTTCTCTTCAGGCCTCAAAATGTTTCATAGGTAGTGTACCTTGAATCTAGGGCATTTTTAAAACCATCAACTGAAAAATACCTTGAAAAATATTAAATATGTCAAATTCAACAAATAATTAGATCAATTATGTTAATTGAGAGCTTAAGTTGGAATGAAAACCAGAAGACCCTGCGGCCCCGTGACACCCCTGTATTAGAGATGTTCTCTAAGCACGTCATATGGACAGCTATTCATTTTAAATATATAAATAAACAATTATGTTATTGTTTGTTTAAGGACGTGGGCTCTCTGTTTTTTGTCATTCAGTGTTTAAAATAAAAAATAAAAAAGAATCCAAACACACGAATGCAAGACGTATAAAGGACAGGAGTACATCACTGTGTGTGTAAATTTTGTCATATACGTTCAGCATAATGTATACAAAACAAAATATTGCATGGGCATTATATGGTAATAAAGAACTGGGCCAAGTCATAAAACAATAGTATAAGACACAGAAGTAAATGACCAGAGATTACATAGGGATATGTGTTCCAGTTTCTATTGCGATCTCAGGCAGAGATGGGATTGCAGACTTTTTTTTATCATTTTGCAAATTTTCTGGACATTGATGTAAAACTGACGGTATTTTCTATTGATAGTATTGAAACTGCATCGGTTTGTCTTCATACATATGTTGTACTTTATCTACCTTTTATCCATCATTGTACTCCATTTTCAAGCATTTTAGGCCTATAGATTGCACAGATATATATATATATATATATATATATATATATATATATATATATATATATATATATATATATATACACACACACACACATACACACAATATCAAAGGTATTACTTATTAACCTTCTTGAAGCTTAATTTCTGACTTTTTCTTATTTTTGCTTTATAGCTCTTTTCCTTACTCCTCATGATACATGTCTTTAAATACTTCTTCAATTGTGAAGGTTTTTATATGTATTTATTTTACTGTGTATCAGGGATAAGGCTGCCACTTTCAGCCACTAAACGATTATACAATTCTTTAACTATATACTAACATTGAACAGCCAAATAGTCTGTTGTCTGTCTCTGTTGAGTCACATAGGGGGAGTTCCCTTTCAATTTGAAGACCACCAAGACATTACGTATGGGATATGCCTGCCAATTGGGTAGGTATTGCTGAGCTCTCTATACCAGAGCTGCCGATAGGCCCCTTCCTGGGATGATGCACTCAGTCCCACCCACCAAGGGGATAAAACTGTCATCCTAAGGAAGCAATTTCTCTTTTTCCTTCTCAAGACGGTACGGTAAGACCTCTGTGTTAAGCTGAGTGTGTTGATAGAAAAGAGCTTCTCAAGTCGAATTGAGTTGATTGTATTTCCCTTGCATTTGTGCTGAAAGTTGGCTTGCCGCTTTCCCGGAATCAACGACTTTGAAAAAGACCAAGCCTTTTGCCTTTCTGTCTTTCAGCGGCCTCCTCGCTTGCTTGGTAGGCCGCTCTTTGTATCTGTCTGTCGTGTGTGAGCGACTGCCTGTGCAGTCATCCGTGAGTGGTTGTCTATTCTTCCTGAGAGTACACAGTTCCTCCACGGGGCTAGGCCTTGCCTTATCCCTGCTGTTGAGTGACTCTTCCAGCCACGTTCTCCTCCACAGGGCTAGGCTTTGCCGCATCCCCGCCTCGATGTCTGATATTTGTACTGCAGCTAGCTGAGCTACGCCGCATACTTTCTCCAGGTTCTACCATCTTAATGTGGTAGACCCTACCTTGCCTTCTGTAGGCACGAGGGTCCTTGAGGGTGCAAGTTCACACCACTAACCTCTTGGTTAGACAGTGCTTGTGCATCCCTCATATGCTGCTGTTCCTTCTCCCTTGTGACGGCTTTGGTATACATTATCCCATACGTAACGTCTTGGTGGTCGTCTTCGAATTGAAAGGGAACGCTAGGTTACTTACCGTAACCCTGGTTCCCTGAAAGAGAAGATGACCACCAACGCAAGGTCGCATCGGTCGCCCTCACGGGTTCGACAGAAAAAGAGAAATGGCTTTTTTGGATGATAGTTTTATCCTCTCGGTGGGCGGGACCGAGTGCATCATCCCAGGAAGGGGCCTATCGGCAGCTCTGATATAGAGAGCTCAGCAATACCTACCCAATGGGCAAGCATATCCCATACGTAATGTCTTGGTGGTCATCTTCTCTTTCAGGGAACCAGGGTTACGGTAAGTAACCAATGGAGACAATGGAGACATTGTGCTCAAGGCAAATGAAAAATGACCCAATACATTTCGGGTTTCCATTGGCTCAGTATGTTTTACTTGAGAAGACCCTCTTTTCACCTGACGTCATGCAAATAGAAGAGAAAGGAGGAGGTCGATATGCAAATTACCACACGTAGCATTCTCGTGCTGCTTTCGCACAGCTCAGAAAAATGTGGTTTCCATGCACAGAGAACAGGTACACAAGAGAATCTCAGCTGGTAATCCATGGTTGTCAGGTGACATCTTGTTTGAGTGAAACTCTAAAGCACAGTGTTACGTCAGTGTAATAAAGGTGTGATTTGTAAATGCCTCATGCCTGGTTGTTTAATAATATGTTTTACTGCTGTTGCCCAAATGGTTTTTCAACTGTCCATTTTATTTGGTGGGGTGGCATATTGTTAGTGAATAATATGTCAACTAATTTATCACACAACCTATTAATTAAAGAAAAAAGAAAATAATTAACCTGGAGGTATATAATGAAACTGTCCAACCCAGCTATTGCAGATCACCATGGCTGAAAACTGGCGGAGACTTTAATATTATAGAGATCTGCGCCAGACACCTTCCACGTATGCTCCCAAGGCTGTCTGGATTGGGAGCAGTGGACGTTTTCATGTGAAATGCGGGTTTCCATGTGAAAATGGGTATGTATTTCTCGTGTTTTACGTCATGCTCATGAGTAAATCAGATTTACTCTATCCCTCTCTGTGGCTGTTATTTTCGGCCACAAACCTGATCCTGTCGAGCTGTTCTCCCAAATGCGCACGGATGAATAACCACACATGGAAACTCCCCCATACTACAGAATTGCATTCAGATTCATCATACATTTCTTGCCCAGTCTTGTTTTACCTTTATGTATTTGTATTTGTGTACATATGTTTTGACATGGGAGTCTCTGCAATAGAACTAAATGTATTTTTGGAATGTAACACACCTGGTGTATAACAAGCATGACTAAGTAGCCATGGGTAACAACTCTTGTATACTATCCTATGAAAAACCCCATAGTAAACCATATGAAATAGTATGGTTTTATTAGTAGTAAAAAAGGAATAATTTAAAATGTTAATTCATATCCATAATAGTAAGAACAAAATAAGCGCCAACACTTTAGAAAAAGTGACTCTTTATGTGAACTTTTGTTTTAGGTTTTAGGTTAGTGTGTGTGTGTTTGGTGGCATGGCGGCCATCTTGACTTTGAGTGACGGAAAAGCCTGGATTCAAGATGGCCACCCTTTGCAAAGCCACCCACTGTAAATTGGGTTTAATTGTTTAATTGAATGGGTTAACTGAAAAGTGTGGAATGTGAAAGGAGAACAAATATTTGAAGTATTTTGAGCTATTTTGTTGTTTTATGTATATTTATGTATTTTATGTATTTCTTTAAATGTAAAGCGCTTTGGGATTTCTTTTAATGAAAGGCGCTATACAAAATAAATAAATATATTATTATTACTATTACATGACCTGTTTAAAGCCCTACACTTTGAAGACTGCAGCAGTGTTGGTGTGCAGATTACAAAAGTTTAATTCTTAGGGGTGAATGCTGTTTGTTTTCTGAAGGCTCTACATCTGTTGTGGTTGGCACTTATTTCCGTGCAAAAGCTTGTGTGGTTCCAGGAGCAATGGACTGTGCTGTCCTCTTGCTGCAGCTGGTGAGTTGCCTGGTGTTAGCAACCTAATCCGAGCTGGTGTAGTCAATCCTACAGTATGGAGTCTGGACTGAGGGGCTGGCTGGTTGCCTCCCTCTGACATGGGTGGTGGGCTTCCTTGACCTGTAGGAATAATTTTAGGGATAGTGGGGCCTCCTCCCTGGTCTGTTGAGATAACTCCAACAGTTGGCAGCCCAGCTTCAGGCGCGACTGGGTTGGTTCCCTGACCTGTTGGTACACCTCCAGCAAAGCTTGGAATGCTGCCTCCAAAAGCTTGTCTAGCAAAGCCTGGGATGAATCCAGCAAAACCAGGTGACATGCCACCAGCAGCCTGTCGATAACACAGAACAAGAATACAGCCTTCAACACTGCAGTGTAGTATGCATAGAAAACATTAACTTACACAGATTCTTTCACGCCACATGATATAATGCAGGAGTTTTTAGTTTGCTTGGCATGACGTAGTAAGTGTTGTTAAGAATTGATATGAGATATATTCTAACATTTTCTTGCTTCCCAAGAATCATGCTTTCATAAAGATATTCCATGTTTAAATTGAAAAACAATAGATTTTGTATTTTAATGCCTGTAACTCTTCAGAGATTGCACTTCCAGAAGTACCACTCTAGGAATGCTGGATAACATACAGGTTCATTATTACAACTAGTTGCTTATTTTATTTGTTGAAAATGAACCAACATAAACAGCTTAAATGATTAATATCCATTAAATAGGAGAGATAAAAATGACTTATAAACCAGGATCGGTGTCAGTAGTTTCATTATTGGGCTCCTTAAAACAGTGACTTTATCGCCACACTATCATTAATAATTATATTATTATGTAAATGTACAAAATCCATGCAGTTTGGTTACTATGTACTATGAAAATACAAAATGCAACATTTACCGCCATTCCAGGCTGAAACTGTAAGTAAACACGTTGTGGGTACATCTGCACGACAGATGAAAGTCATTAGGGTAATATTGTGCATTTAAATTCATATAGGTGCATTAACCATGACTTCGCTGCTTTATTAAAACATACCTGCTGTTGCTATTCCTGCCCTCGGTGCCTGTTGTTGTGGGAATGCAGCCGGTATTAGAAAACTGTAACCAGCGAACTAAAACAAAACAATTTTTTAAATTTTTTTTAGACATTTTAAACAAATATGCAATATGATGTGTTTTTCACATTATAAACGAAAAAAGAATCTGCTAAACGTTGTGTTGTGTGTAAAAATTTACTGTGTTTCTCAGTAATGTTGCTGTTTTGTTTTTCAGCTGTCTGCGCTGCAGATTGAAGAACAGTATGTTGGCACCACCTGCTGGTAAACTGAAGCATCGACTGTGCTGTGGGTAAAGCTTGAAGCAGAAACACAGGAGAAAGTCTCCATCTTTACAGAGACAATCCGCAGCTCATTTGCACACCTTGAAGTGGTTCTGGGTCTGGTGCTCTGGTTGATCTCCAGGTTGTCCTGGTTGCATTGGTGCTTGAGGTGCAGCAGGAATGTTGCCAACTGCAGGAGCAGCCTGGAATACAGCAGGGTTTGTCATTGTACATTTGATTTCAATAAGATCTTACAGTCCTACACAGTGGAATGGGTTTGGGACACATCTGGAATTTTTACTGAATTACTGCTTTTGTAGGCTACAACAGTGCAAAATGGAACACATATTACAATTAATGTAGGACTTGAACCAGGGTCCTCATGATTTGCTTTCTGTCACCCTACCAACTGTGCTATTAGAGACTGTAGTTACAACAGGTATTACATTACAAATTAAAATGTAGCGCTAATATACTGTTTCAGGTCATGTGACTTCAGGCACTAAGTGTGAAATCAATTTAGGTTAATGTGACATTTCTGAAACTATACTGCCGCTGTCTATTTTCCCCCCCGCCCAACAAAAGTTTTATTTAGATACATTAATTGTAATAGAATGTGTTTATGAAGTAGCACATTAGACTGCGAGTGCTTATATAGAGGAAGGTAAGTAAGCTGGGCTTAGCTGAGTAGGGGACGGAGGGGGGTGATGCTGGGACGCCAGAATCACTGTTGAGCCCTCTCAAAGTGTTGTGGGCTAGTGGACGAAAAACCAAGGATGGAAGGTGCCCACTTGAAGACCCCAGAGATGTACCCTACTCAGCTCAGTCTAGACGGTTGTCATGCTGATGCGCTAGGGAGGCCGCACTGTGGTTGATCCATGGAGCCAGCATTGCAGCCGTTGTGTGTGCTGATGCGCTGGGGAGGCAAAATAAGCTGATCCCTGGAGCCAGCATTACACTTCAGCCATCAACACCAGGCAGAACGATATCTTCTCCATCAGATTCCTGTCAATGGCTGACAGTAAACCCCAACCCTCAAAATAAAAAAATTAAGGCCTAACCCAAGCTTTTACCTTAACCCTAACTCTATCCCAGCCCAAACCTTTACTTTTAATTTCCAGCATGTGGAACACTAAATTAGTTAAAAATGTATATTGTTCCAATACTGTTCCAGGCTGTCTTTTGTTAACCTCTTTTTAATTAACCAATCACACTTGGAGTTGAAAAAAATTTGTGAATGTAAGGATGAACAAATAAAAATGCAGCTCATCTGTCTTTCCCTTTTATAAAGGCATGACATTTGCATTCACATTTTTGAATACTTCAGAATTAAATAGTAAAAATATGAATAACGCAGAAGTATTGACATAAGACTTAATATAATATCCATGCCGTTTAAAATCATTGGGCCCTGTCTAGCAACGTTCACAAAAAACTTTTCTGGACAGTCAGCGCACCAAAATCAGACGCACGTGTGGGCAAACAGACTTTGCCCACATATGTGATTTAGCAACCGTGTTTTAATGCCCACCCGGCAAGTCAGCATTAGCGCTTGACATGGGCTGAACTTTAGGGGAGTGTCCTCATTTACATACAAATGTAGCGATTTAGCAAACCATCAACAGTGTTAGCATTTGCTTTCAGTTGACATGTGAAAACCAGGTCTAAACTGTGCACAAATTACATGGTCGACTATAAATACTGCTGAAACTACCAGGGAAGCAGGTAAAGAAAAGAGAAAAAAAGAGAAGTAAAAGAAATATGGAGTGTGCACTGGATTTCTACATGGCCAGAAAAAGAGAGAGGAGGAGGAGGAGGAGGATACGTCCCCAAATATTTAGAAGTCATCTCTTTTCTGAGCCTGTCTGACACACAATGTATGCAGCAATTTTGCCTCAACACACAAACAATCACTGAGATCTGCTAACTGCTGCAGGCTGACCTGGAAGGAGACTTGCAGAGAGCGCACTGTAGCACTAAGAGAACCCGCTGCACTAACATTTTATGCCACTGGCTCGTTCCAGCATACTGTGGGTTACTGTAAAGCCATAAATATTTACAACCAAAATATTTGGCGAATCACACCCATAAAACCTATTTTGCTCCAGAAACGTTGGCTACCTGTTGCAATATACGAAGTATGTATTGTTAGTGGAATTTGATTTTGTGCCAAAAACGCAAAAAACAGCATACTGCAGAAATGAGCCATATACCTGCAGCTTTACTAAAGCGGGCAGGAGAATTCATCCATTTCCCTGTCTCTCACAAGCTGCAACAAAATACAAAGCAGGGCTTTCTTGGGAGGTATGTGTTTCCTGGTGTCCTGGGAGCCATTGATTGCACACATGTGCAGCTACGCGCACCAATACAGAATAGGCACCTCTATATAAATCGTAAGGGGACCTATTCTGTCAACGTGCAAGAAGTGTGTGATACCAACAACTACATCACAATTGTGTATGCAAACCATCCTAGCTCCGCTCATGACTCGTTTATCCTCACTAATTCGCAGGGATGACAGTCTGAGAAGATGGTTGAAAGGGGACAACGGGTATCCACTGAAGCGGTGGCTACTGACACTGCTGCTCAACCCCACGACCCCTGCCAGAAGGAGGTATAACCGTACCTTTAAATGTGCTCGTACTGTATTGAGCGAACATTTGGAATCCTCAAAATGCGATTCCGATGTTTGGATGTCTTTGGGGGAACACTACAGTACACTCCTCAGAAGGTTCCCACCTAACTTCCACTTATTTTCTAAAATAAAATCATGTTAAAAAGTTGCCAGTTGAAAGACCACTGGACCTTCTAAAGGTCACACTTTAAAATACCTTTTGAGCAGCCACCCATATATTTCTATATTAGTTAGTATCACAGTATAACAATTTGATGACAGAAGATAAAAATGTAACAAATGAAACAACTGCCTTTGAAAATATCCTGTTTCAACGTATTTTATTGCATTTTCCAATAACTTAAAAACAAGATTTGACATTGGAGTCATGGCCTTGCAACTGCAGTTCACATGATCCTAGTGTATGAACAGCATGAGAGGATACACAATAGTACAGACAAGGTAAAACAGTAAAAACAGCTCACTAACATTACGGTAATCACGTAGTCCAACATATTACATGATGATGGTAAGAGACCCATAGAACATTTACTGTAACATTTACTACATAATCAGTCCTGGTTCTACTAAATCCTGAAGTTCTCTCCATGTAACTGGTGAATCAAAGCCTCACCTGTCTGATTAATTGCTAGAAACACATCATCCATATTTTTGGTCTATGAATAACATGCATTTGAAAGCCAGTAAATACCATCTGATCAGTGAATGAAAATCTTAATTGAAGTGTTAACGTTAGCTGCTGCTGGTGCCCCTTTTTCTGAGGTCTTTGGGTTTTATTGTAAAGGCTTCTGCAACTGGTTCAACAAAATGGGCTTCGGTCACATAAGTTGTGTTAAAAGAAGATGTTTTCCTAAATCCAGCAGGTGTTTCTCCTGCTCCTCCACTGCTCTGATCAGGACCTGTGGTTGCTTGCTGTACACCAGCTAGGTCTGTACCTCTGGCAGGGAGATCTGTACTTTCAATGATTGGTCTATTATCTCCTTGGATTGCTGGCATTTCAATTGGATGGCTGCTTCCTTGAGCAGTATCCCCCCCTTGATCAACTGTACCGTCTGGAAGGAATGGATTTTTAGGATTTCCTGGGTTTGGTAAAATGCCCCCAGGTAGTGGAATCTCTTGAACTTCAGGTAGACCGCCTCCCTGGTTCTGAGTGATACCCACACCTGCACCTCCAGGAACCACTGGCAGATAAAATCCAGTGTATACGACCTGCATCAAGAATGTGGATACACAGGGTGAGTCCAAATTCACTTATGTATATATTTAGTACTTCTAATAGCAGCCAACCCTATTTTATTTTTGAGGCTATATCTCAGACAGTGAATCCACATTTCTTCATTACATGGGATACCACATTTTATATATTTGTTTCGCATATATTTTGACTTACCCTTTGTTGCTGTGCTTCCTCAGAGCTCACTGAGCCTGCCTGGGAATAAAATAATACAACATTAAAACAAAATATTCATACCAAACAATATTGATTGTAATACAAAAATAGGTTTTATTATTATTATTATTATTATTATTGTTATTATTATTATTATTATTATTATTATTATTAGTCGTAGTAGTTGTAGTAGTCGTAGTAGTGTATTAGTCATAATAGTATTCTTATATATAGTCTCCATATTGTTGTAAAGGTTAAAGTGATTACATTTATATCTTTAAGTTTGTATGTTAAGCAAAATAAACAATGCAATCTTACTATTTGTGGTTGTTGAATAAATACTGCAAACATCTGTTTAAAAAAAATAGACAATTAATATTCATTGTAAATTAGTTTAAACAAGCAAAATGAAACAAGTATAATGAATAGATAATTACACAATAAAATGTTATATACATAAAACATGTACCTTGAATACAAAAAAATGATGCTAACTTACTTGTGGTTGAACATCTGTGTCAGGCAGCAGACTTATAAGTTGTGTTTCAGGAAGGTATGAGGATACAGTTTGCTAAAGTGAGTAACATTTGGCTATGAGTGGCATCATAGAAACAATAATGTTAATAATAATATACTAATTGTACACTGGAGACTTTAAAATGGTATTATGTGTTCACATTTTGGTTGTTAAAAATAAATACATACAGTTTATAAAGTATATCTTTAATGTTTACACGTTCATTCTCTATTAATACATGTTATTACAAAATGCTTAACAATACTTACTTGTTGTGAAGGTGGTAGATAATTAATTGCTGGGAAAAACTATCAGAGAAGAAAGAAGATACATTACAGTATATGATTGGCAAGAACTTCAGTAATGTTCAGATTATTATTATTATTATTATTATTATTATTATTATTATTATTATTATTATTATTATTATTATTAATAATAATAATAATAATAATAATGAACACAACTAAAATCTAGGTTGAAGTCAGTTTAATACTCTCTCTCTCTCTCTCTCTCTCTCTCTCTCTCTCTCTCTCTCTCTCTCTATATATATATATATATATATGTGTACAGACTAAAGCAGAACAGGGAAATTTAAAATGACTGTGTTAGCTGAGGTACGTTTATCATCCTATTATAGTCATATGGCAGCATCATCTAGGACAGAAGAAATGTTATCTATTTTCTAAAGCTGCTATAAAGCAGCATTTTAGCCTTTGTGCAAATATTTATTCCGCTTTGTCTATTTGAATTCTGAAGGTTGAGAACTATCTCCAGTGCTTCTATTAATTATCATTCACCGTAACCAATAATGTTTCAAGTTAGAAATATTGGAAAAAAAAGCCATGACATTAATAGCATCCTGTTGCTGTAGGTAGTAGCAGGGAAACACACATACTTCACTGAATGATTTTGGTTTAAAAGTTTCTAGGACTGATGAAAGTACATGCCTGAGACTATAACAAATCGAAGGTAAACAAAATGAACTGCCAACAAGGCCTGTTATTTGGTGAAGCAGGGTAAGTTATGGAAGTTTTAAATAGTTGTCCAGAAATCCCATTTTATAATAAATTGAACATGATTTTAGACTGCAATTGGAGAAACAGACAAACTAAGCCTGTGTGAATTTTAAGGACTAATTCAGGACCACTTATCTAAGGTTTTTTTTTTTTGGCATTGTCTTTTAAGAGACATGCAAACAGTCTAACAGCATGCTGTACATCTAGAAGTCAAGAAGAAGCATATTAGATTTCACTACTGCACTCATACATACTATTATTCTTCCATTTTTAAACAACTTAAAGAAAGCAATAATAAACTTGCCATCAGGCTGTGTTTTGTGTGCTGAGTCTTAAGTTTAACATGTACAACCTTCTTAATCATAATAAAAGCTGGCAGATACTTACTGGTCTTGCATAAGCCATGCCCACAAGGCACAGCAGCAAAGTTACAGCCTTCATGGCGTTAAGTGGATTCCTGCACCAAAATAAATTCTGTGTTAAATTCCTAAAATATATTTATAACTTCAAATTACATTATTCATTTGTTTAAGTTACCTTCAACAATCAGGTACGAAGTAAAAAGTTCAGGGTAAAAGTTGTATCTTCTCTTAATACTTGTTTGAAATCTTCACCTTTTTCTGCAAGAATTTAAACTGTGCTTCTTCTGAAAAATATCCAATCAGAAACAAGTTTCAGAACGGTTTATTACCAGGTTGACTTGTACATGTATTATTATAGCTTTCCAGACACAAATACTGTACTGTACATGTTATTATGCTAAATAATACATAATTATGTAGAGCTGTCAAATTACAATGTTCATAACATAGACAAAACCTGACTTGATATTGAATCTAATTTCATTGTAGGAGCATTTCAATGTGCATCAACTTGTAAAGCATGTGCATTGGTTATTGCTTTTATTCAACTCGTTTTTACGCATCAACAAGTATTAGATTTATAAAAAAAAAAATTTGTTATACATAATCTTTTTTTCGGAACAAATGTTATGTAAATAGACAAACAGCTGTTTAGTTTACTGGGCATTTCCAGACAATACTTTGTTTTCCAAATACATTTCTGAATGTTGGATAGCCTGGGTGTCATGTTATGGAATAATCTTATGAAGTGAGTCATTTTTCTGATGCTTTCAGTGAAGAGGTCAATTTTGTTAGGGTTATGTTAAGAACTACCTGTCTGGTATTCTAACACAAATGTTTTAATCTTTACTGGAAGGCAAAAGCAGACAAAAATACTCAGCAGAAATAAAAATACCAGGTAATGACTAAGCGTGTTGTGACCAAGGGGATAAAGCTTCCTAATGTGATAATGTCTAGTACAGAATTTGATACAATATAAATTGCTATATTATGAATAATACATGTATACATTATTCACACCAAAAAACACTTCTATGACCAATTACGACTTGAATTACATTTTGCTTTCTATCACCATTTGTATAAAAACACCTTACTGGCTTTTCAATGTGAAAATAATCGTTGCAAACTTGATACAATGTAATATTAAATAATGTACTTGGATACAGTTTAATTCTTGTGCAAACACTTGCTTTTTCTGTTGTGAGAGATCTGAATCAGAAGCCACCAAGTATAAACTGATTTTGATACAAAAACAGCATGCAAACATGGCACAGTTGGACAATAACTCAAATTGAATAAGTAACTGGGGTATTTCAGGGATTAAAAAGCTTTGGGCCACTTATTTAAAAGCTGATTCTCACACAGGGGAATCCCTCTTCCTCACCCATGTGTATTGTGTGTATCCCGCCCAAAATTGATTTTGATACAAAACTGCAAAAATCATACAATAATTCGGGATTTCATGATTTGCAAAGTTTCCACGCTCATCCAGTCTCATCCATGGGCTCCCCTCCCGACTTGCCTCACAAGGGTCCGCTGCTGCCATCACCTCCCGAGGGTCCGCTGCTGCCGTCGCCTCCCGAGGGTCCGCTGCTGCCGCCGCCTCCTGAGGGTCCGCTGCTGCCGCCGCCTCCCGAGGGTCCGCTGCTGCCATCAGCTCCTGAGGGTCCGCTGCTGCCGCCGCCTCCCGAGGGTCCGCTGCTGCCGCCGCCTCCCGAGGGTCCGCTGCTGCCGCCGCCTCCCGATATATAGCAGATTTATATTGGACCCCGACACCAGCGATATATCAAGTGGGTGGTGTATTTTCTTTTTTTTAATTTTCACAACATGAAATTTCTAAAGCTGATGGCAACCCACACATTGCTGTTTTGTAAAAATGTAACTTGAAAAATGCTGATTGATACACCAATGAATTAATGTAATGAAACCATATTTTAATTGAACTGAAAGATAGAACCCACATTATATATGGGTTCTATATATATACACAAAGACACAAGAATTAGCAGGCTATTTATAGTAATATTGTATTCTGCTATATAACAATAAACATAATATAATGATAGTACCCTTAAAAAAATACAATTCTGATTTTTTTGTACGATTTATATATTAAAATATGGCTTTTTATTTTTGACTGATGCATTTTCTATAATACAAAAATACACTTTTATATTTATGTTTTTAAGAGTTTAATGTAAAAGTAGCAATTGAGACTTTTTGTAAACAGTAGTGATGTCAAAAAGTGATAAACTATACTTGAACTTTGACCCATTCGACTCCTCGAGACCATCACTTTCAATTCAAACACAAAATGTCTCGTTTTCAATCACTCGACAGCACCCACAGTACAGAAATGTTCATTAATGATCAACAAAATGAGAATACGTAAAAAAAAAAAAAAAGATGTAAAGCTGGTACATTCGTATCTCAGAGAAACTGGAGAAACGGATAACACCACCTGGAAGTTGGTTACTTATTCCCGGTTCCTTATTCGCGATGTAGTTGCAGCATGTCCTTTTTCTGTGTGTTTTAACTTACTTACACATCTTGCTCAATTAATATATTGCTACTACTTAAAAAATAATCACTCCTTCTTTAAAAAACAAAAAAACGAATATGAATAACAAATCTGTATCAACAGCATAGCGGTACCCCATATGTTACCTGCTTGTTTTGCCCCATTTACCCCCTTAGACGATTTGCTCACTAAATATCAAGGTATCCCTAGATAGGTTATCATCTCCTCTTTGCAAAAACACTAAAGATTTTAGTGAGCAAGCCGTAACCCACGTGCAGAGCAAACCCAAAGTGTAGCCCACCGTAACAAATACAGTGTGCATGGGGGCACGTCTTTTGATGTCCCATGTTCCCCCTTAGACGCCTTGCTCACTAAATATTTTGATGTCTTATGATAGGTTATCGTCTCCTCTTTGCAAAAACACTAAACATTTTAGTGAACAAGTCGTACCCCACGAGCAGCAGCACTCCAAAGTGTAACCAATAAAAATGCATAGGAATCCCTTTGCTCTTACTTATTGATAAACGGGGTCCAAAGTATGATGCTAAAGTTGGCTTCTTATTCGCCTGCTTCTTATTCGGCCAGCTTCTTATTCTCATTCCAGCTCCTTATTCGCATTCCAGCTTGTTAATCGCATCCCGCAAATGTAGCACAACTTGAATAAGTTACTAGGGTATTTGAGGGGTTAAATTGTTTTGGGCCACTTATTTCAAAGCTGATTCTCACACAGGGGGTACCCATATGTATTTATACCGGCCCAAAACTGATTTTGATACAAAAACAGCATGCAAACATGGCACAGTTGGACAATAACTCAAATTGAATAAGTAACTGGGGTATTTCAGGGATTAAAAAGCTTTGGGCCACTTATTTAAAAGCTGATTCTCACACAGGGGGAATCCCTCTTCCTCACCCATGTGTATTGTGTGTATCCCGGCCCAAAAATTGATTTTGATACAAAAACTGCAAAAATCATACAATAATTCGGGATTTCATGATTTGCAAAGTTTCCACGCTCATCCAGTCTCATCCATGGGCTCCCCTCCCGACTTCGCCTCACAAGGGTCCGCTGCTGCCATCACCTCCCGAGGGTCCGCTGCTGCCGTCGCCTCCCGAGGGTCCGCTGCTGCCGTCGCCTCCTGAGGGTCCGCTGCTGCCGTCGCCTCCCGAGGGTCCGCTGCTGCCATCAGCTCCTGAGGGTCCGCTGCTGCCGTCGCCTCCCGAGGGTCCGCTGCTGCCGTCGCCTCCCGAGGGTCCGCTGCTGCCGTCGCCTCCCGAGGGTCCGCTGCTGCCGTCGCCTCCCGAGGGTCCGCTGCTGCCGTCGCCTCCCGAGGGTCCGCTGCTGCCGTCAGCTCCCGAGGGTCCGCTGCTGCCGTCAGCTCCCGAGGGTCCGCTGCTGCCGTCAGCTCCCGAGGGTCCGCTGCTGCCGTCGCCTCCCGAGGGTCCGCTGCTGCCGTCGCCTCCCGAGGGTCCGCTGCTGCCGTCGCCTCCCGAGGGTCCGCTGCTGCCGTCGCCTCCCGAGGGTCCGCTGCTGCCGTCGCCTCCCGAGGGTCCGCTGCTGCCGTCGCCTCCCGAGGGTCCGCTGCTGCCGTCAGCTCCCGAGGGTCCGCTGCTGCCGTCAGCTCCCGAGCGTCCGCTGCTGCCGTCAGCTCCCGAGGGTCCGCTGCTGCCGTCGCCTCCCGAGGGTCCGCTGCTGCCGTCAGCTCCCGAGGGTCCGCTGCTGCCGTCGCTTCCCGAGGGTCCGCTGCTGCCGTCGCCTCCCGAGGGTCCGCTGCTGCCGTCAGCTCCCGAGGGTCCGCTGCTGCCGTCAGCTCCCGAGGGTCCGCTGCTGCCGTCAGCTCCCGAGGGTCCGCTGCTGCCGTCAGCTCCCGAGGGTCCGCTGCTGCCGTCGCCTCCCGAGGGTCCGCTGCTGCCGTCAGCTCCCGAGGGTCCGCTGCTGCCGTCAGCTCCCGAGGGTCCGCTGCTGCCGTCAGCTCCCGAGGGTCCGCTGCTGCCGTCAGCTCCCGAGGGTCCGCTGCTGCCGTCAGCTCCCGAGGGTCCGCTGCTGCCGTCTTCGCCTTGGGTCGTCGCCGGCTATGCTTCTCTTTGGGTCGTCGCCGGCTCTGCTTTGCCTGGGAAGCTGCCGGCCATGAAAAAAGGGGGGTGGAGGTCAGGAGACCAGCTACCCCCGCAGCAATTTCACTGTAGGGAATTGGGTGACCGGAGCCCCGGAAGAGGGAGCTGCCGGCTATAAAGATAGGGGGAGAGGTCCAGAGACCAGCTCCCCCCGCAGCAGTTTCGCTGCAGGAAATTCGGTGGCCGGAGCCCCAGAAGAGGGAGCTGCCGGCTACAGAGAGTAGGAGACCACCCCCACAGGCCGCCGGGCAGCCGCAAGATTGCTTTGGCTGGAGGAGCCGGCCTGTGTACGGTCAGCCTGGCTGCTACAGCTGTTGGGGTGGGAGGAGGACCTCCCACCATGGCCGCCACCTTTGGCCCGTTGCTGCCCCTGTTCCTGGGCCGGGACTGTAAACTGGGACTTTGGGGACTAAGGGGGGAGGTGGCCTTTAAGGCCATGTGTGCTGCGCACAAAGGGGGGCATGTGTGACGGAGTGTCCCCCCCCCTTTGTTTGTTATTTATTTATATTATGATTTATGTTTTATATTACGGAGTAGCACCGCGTATTTGTTATTGTTTTATATTTATATTTTAAAAACCTTGTGAGGATGCGTGACTGATCAGCTACTGATTATTTAACTAGCTGACAGTCACGCATCCTTACCAAGCTCGTGCAGACTATGGCTGAGGGGTAATAAGATAATTAATTAACAGCTAGTTAACCCCTTGGCCAGAATATAAAAGCCTCCAGCTGTCCACGCTAAAGAGGAGAGTGTCGGAGGAGAGACGTAAGTCTGTGGCACAACGAGATTTAACAATTGCTATATACGTGCTGGCTAAAAACCAGCACGATACTTGTTAGGTTTGTTTGTTTGGCCAACGTGCCTTTTTGCTTTGTTGTTTGTTTTATTATTTAATAAAAGAAGCTGAACGCCGTAGCATTTCAGCTCTCACCCGCTACTTCCTGAGTCTGTGTTTCTGGTCTGAGGTCACCACTGAAGCCATCCTGTTCACAAAAGGACAAGCTGATTTGTCAACTACACCGCGAATAAGGCATAGGGAATAAGTAATCAACTTCCTAGAACGTTTGTACAGCACTGAAACACTACATTTAAAACAGCCGAACTGTACTGCTGAACCTCATCTTCTTTAATATTAGCATCACAAAGGTACCCATGTTTTATAAAAAAGAATAGATGGGCATCTTCAGTGAGTTACACGAAAACAATTCCATTTCGGGTTTCTGTGGCAGTTTATAAACGACTTCGGTCTCGTAATTTATGATGTCACAGGAACCCTAGATGAAATTATTTTCCTTTAACTCACTGAAGCCCATCTATTATTCTATATATAACCTTGCAGGTATAGTGTGCTGGATATTTCATATATATTGTACATTATTTGCTATCTATGTTTTAACATATAATAAACTAAAATTTAAGTTTACTTACGGTATATTGTGCCTACACACGGGCAGTCATAACCATGTTTGTGTTTCTCCTTGATTGACATCTTTCTTTGTATACTGTACATTGTGACCAGCAACAATTTAATTTCAAAATAATTAGAGGACTGACTTTAATAACATGCTGACTGGAAATCTCTTTAAAAAACTTTTAAAATTGTAAAAATAAATATGAAGAGACACAAATTATTTATTTGGTTGCAATAATAATAATAATAATAAAGAAAACAAATATTTCACTGGTTTGTGTGACTAAGAGATTGCTTGTTTTTAATTAACCTTGAGTTAATCTTTAACCAGTTTCTTAAATTGTAATACCCCAAATCATATATGTTGAAAGAGGTGTGTCAGTATGCTTGAGTAGTTGTATTAGGGCATGGTGGGAAAAGACTTAACAACATAACAGAAAAGAAGCACAGTAGAATCTTACATCAGTTGGATGATTTCCATCATAAAATGCACAATTTCAAGCCAGTATTCGTTCCTTAAGTCTTTTCACTACTTAAATGTCCCGAACAAGGGGCATCGTGAGGCAACTGCATGATCTCACTTCGAAAACACTGGGGTACGAGCAATTGCTTTACAGTCTGCCCTGTGCCTGAGGCTTGGGATACTCTCTATACAGCCGTAAAAAATATAGTAACTCTCTGTGAAGTCCCAGGGCTTATTCCTCGCATCCCTTGCTCCTGTTCCGTGAATTACTTTTGACATGCTTAATCACAGTTAGAGGTGTGTGAGGTATCTTTAACAAAAACAACAACAAAAACAGCCCATGTCGAAACATGTTTTGGAGTCATCATACATCATCATCATCAGTGATAATATAAAAACGTTCAAATGACGGTTTTCCTGTGGCGTTTTATCAGCTCTCATGAATAATTAATTTGCATTAATACCACAATTTTTAGTGTAGTTTGCGTTTGTGTTGTTCATATAAGAAATGTAATACAGAATGACTTAACACAAGGATTTTGCTGTTGACGATAAATGTATTTATTTTAATAAATTGACAGTCTGAACAGAGTCTGTCTTGACAAAACACAATTTAAGATAATTCAGACTGTTCCGATCGCGTTAACCTCCTCCTGGAGCTGGAGCTGGAACTGGAGCTGGAGCTGGAGCAGGGGCAGGGGCGGGGCGGGGCGGGGCGGGGCGGGAGTCAGAAAAGGAAGCAATCGAAGGAGGGTCAGTAAGGAAATCAGATCATTCCCTTGTGATGGATTGGATGGATTGAATGGAATGGATGGATAAGATGGAATGGATGGATTGAAAGGAGGTGGATATGGTCTGAATCTGAAGTCCTGTGGAAGAAAAACAAGAAATAACTAGCATACAAGCATAAAATATGAGTTTATATATTATTATTATTATTATTATTATTATTATTATTATTATTATTATTATTATTATTATTATTATCCAGAAGACGGTTTGGAGAATAGCTTCTGAATGTCCTCTACTCTGTAGCAGAAGAAGGAGGCAAAGTCATCAGGTGTAAAGGATCAGAATTGGGGAGGGTGGGAGGTTGAGGAGGGAGGAAAAGGTGGAAAAAGTCAGTGGGGGTTAAGCTGGGCTTACACTGCACGATTTTTGCAATCGGGAGACGCAGCGCCACTCACACTAACCGATTGAGCTACGATTTCTCACTGTAGATCGGGGGATTGCAAGCTACACACACTACACGAGACATCTTGTCGCGGACTGCGCCTATTTTCATTGCAGAATCGTAGACTTCATTCGGGAGAATCATGGACTCAAGCGAGGAGGCGACCGCTGTTGCCTGTGCATTGTTTTGCACAGAAAAAAAGAAGAAAACGCAAGAAGAAAATGCGAAGAAGATCTATTTGGACGCGGAGTTGGCTTATGTAGATTTTGCTATTAATATTTTTCTCTGATATGAAAACATTAAACACTAGAAAAATATTCTCATTAAAAAATATATATTTTACTTGCTTCCAAACTGGTTTCACTATGACGGTGCACAAGCATGGCTTTAAGAATTCAAGATTCTTTAAAATCCATTTCTGCCTGGAAGTGAGGTCTTTTGCCCCACTCCCAGTGCCACTGTGTGTGACGAGGTTTCGGCAGTTTTCCCTATTGTGTCCGCAGAGAGGATGCTTTTGTTTGGACTTCTACCACTGACCAAAAATAATGACAAATACATATTAGGCTACATTAAAATGCTTCACATCTATATAATTGAAAGCATACCGTCATGCATTTTGAATATGTAAGTACTACGTGTGTATAATAGGACAGTAGATATTGCTAATTTCATACTCTGCAAATTCCAGCACGAGAATTTATACTTCAGGGCCATAGACTGCTGCACAAATGTTCAATATTGCGATAAAAACAAACAAAAACCGTTTATAACAGTTATAACATTATAGTAATGTAAATCGAGTCGAGGTGCATTCAAAATAACAAAATCGAATCTGTTCAAAAAGCGCAACACTCGCTCGTAGTACAAAATATTTATTAGATTAAAAGATTGGCGTGGGAGATTGGCCGTCAAGCGATTTTCATCAGAATACCAAATTCTGATGAATAATTTGAAGACTTTTATAAATATTTTGTACTACGAGCGAGTGTTGCGCTTTTGAACAGACTCTACAACTTTAATAGTGGCTACTACAAGTTTGTTAAAGTTTAAATATGCAACAACGTAATCTAATTTCTCTCTATTTCACCACACAGACGCGCACCCCTTCTCCTCGTATTTGATTAGATTAGCAATACAAGCATACACAGCAGGGGTTTGAAAGGGATATCGAGTGACTGTAGAAATGGATTGCAATGAGAGCACACACTACCACACACAGTATCTGCTTCGGCGTTAACAAGTTATAACAATTATTTATTTAGGTACCTGAAGTTCCAAAGCAATGTCCCTCCATCTCTGCTCCTTCAGTGAGCGATCGTGATAGGAAATGTCACTTATGTCAAAGAGACACGGGTGTTCCTGCCACATCTCCACCATCCTTTTCTCTATTTTGAAGCTCCACACCTCGGGGCACAGCCTTTCTCTTCGTCGTCATTGCTGCTAGCTTGTCCTATTGGCTACTGGCAGCATTCGTCAAGAAATCGGCCCGTAGAACCCTCACACATTTCACTAATTGCTTTGTCGGGGATTAAAGTTTTCTGACATGTTAGAAATTTGTCGGGACGTCGTAAAAGCGTTGGGAGATCGCAGACGCCGTTATCGGGGCATCGCAGACCCTCTCACACTTATCGACCGTTTTGTCCCCGACAACCTCATTTTATCCCAGATTTTAAGAAATTAGTCACCGACTCCTCAGCTCGTCGGCGATCAGCAAAAATCGTGTAGAGTAAGCCCGGATTTATTAGAGAAGGACAGGATGATAGATTGATTGTAAGAGTGTTTGGCAGCGGTGAGGGCTGTTGAGAGGGAGGAGAGGAGGGAGCACTAGTGGACTAAATCAGAGGGTAGCTTGGATATACTGTATAAGAAAGTTTATAAACGAGATGAGGCCAATCGGCCCATCTTGCTCGTTTGGTTGTTAGTAGTTTATTAATCCCAGAATCTCATCAAACAGCTTCTTGAAGGATCCCAGGGTGTCAGCTTCAACAACATTACTGGGGGGTTGGTTCCAGATTCCCACGATTCTCTATGTAAAAAAGTGCCTCCTATTTTCTGTTCCGAATGCCCCTTTATCTAATCTCCACTTGTGACTCCTGGTCCTTGTTTCTTTTTTCACGTCGAAAAAGTCCCTTGGGTCGACATTGTCAATACCTTTTAGAATTTTGATCGCTGCGTAGTCTTCTTTGTTCAAGACTGAATAGATTCAATTATTTTAGTCTGTCTGCATATGACATGCCTTTTAAACCGAGTATAATTCTGGTCGCGCTTCTTTGCACTCTTTCTAGAGCAGCAATAATGGGGTGACCAGAACTGAACACAGTATTCTTGATGAGGTCTTACTAATGTATTGTAAAGTTTTAACATTACTCTCCTTGATTTAAATTAAACATTTTTCACTATATATCCGAGCAGCTTGTTGGCCTCTTTTATAGCTTCCCCACATTGTCTAGATGAAGACATTCTGGAATTCTGGTAAGTTGCTATGTAACTGACTGATATAGTACATAACATGATACATGAATTACTTTATTTTAATCATATTCAGTCAAACCCTTTAAGACGGTTACACTAACCTGGCAAAATAAACATTCAAACGCACTATCATTATTGATAATTCTGTTCTGATCTGTGGACCTGTAATACAGTACTAAGCATAGCTTTGATTACAACTGTGTCCAATAATAATAATAGCCCTATACCAGAAAATCTACTAGAGTACAACACATTGTAAAAATTAAAAACTATAACTATGCCCATTGCAGTGTTCTGTATACTGTATTGTGTTTGTGTCTAAACATGTCAACACTCTACACCAACCTACAGTTCTTACCTCAATGACTGAAAAATGTGATTGATATTAACCAGAGTGTGAGAAGAATGCAATAACATGTGATATAGTCAATTATTATAGTCTGGTGTATTTTTAACCATATTTGAACACTCTGAATTGTGTTATTGCACTTGCTATTTTATATTAACCAAAGTGATTATCATGAATTTGCCATATTGAATCCCATTATATTCTGTCTGTGACAGAGAGTATTATTAAACAGGTTTTACTGTAAAAGCCTCTGGTGTGTTGAGTGTAAAACATTGGCATGAAGTAATACTGTATTGCACTCACTTCATGACTTGCTGACCGCTCTTCGATGTGGTGGTCCTCAGAAACCTTTTAAACAGAAAAAGATCTTCATGAACAGCAATTCACAAGTCACTTCACCATGTCATTGCAATTTGCTGTGGCTGGACTAATCTAGATAACAAATGATAGCTACAGGGAATTTAATTGAATAATGAAGGCTTATTAGAAATAGGGGGATTTGTAAAAAAAAGTACAATCACGCAGGTCAAAACCATGTGAATTCCATTCATTTCATTCACAATTGAGGCATTTGCTGTACTGTATATATCTGTTTTGAATGTTTTTGAAATTGGTAGAACCTACCGGAAGACAGGAACAAAGACCCACCAGGCCGATCACCAGAATCAGAGTCCTCATTGTGCAAAATGTTGCTGTAGGATTAAACAAAATTAATAATAAAAAAAATGTCCTGGGAACAAAATATTACTGTGTTGAGTATTTGAAACTTTAACAATTTATGCCATTATTTGCATGTGTGTATTGCCTAGCATGATTGAATCATTCAGATCTGTAAACCTCATTGTTATGGTATACTTTTTTGTATTATATATTTTCTCCATGTTAGTATTTCTCCATTATAAACTTTAAATAACTTTAAACAAGAACTGGCAATTAAAACTTAGAAATATAATTACAAGACAGTCAGATTAATACAAAAATGATTTACCTTTTTTTCTGAACAACGTAGAATGTAATAGAATATTTTCTTATTACCTGCGATCTGTGACTGCTTCAATTTTTTTGCAATTTATAGTTAACTTAGAAAAATCAAGAACCAATCAGTTCACGGTTATTGTATAGTCTTATGATTCATATATTGTGAATGATAATTATTCAGTGGGATACAACAGATTCATTACAATTATAACAAACGTCATGAAATCTGAAAATGTGTTGCTTAAACATTAAACAGCAATTAGTTTAAATCCGCTGATCTATTATATTAGTCAATAGCATCTATATATTTCTCAATTACCTACAGGTACATTCATTGTAATTATCTATTACAAAACATGAAACTTCCCATCTACACTTCTAAAACAACTAATGGCAAACTTAGCTAAGTCTAATGTTCTCGTCAACCCTCCACATAATGTACTGTATGTTGTTAAGATTTCCATTACACGAGAGTAGATGTTAAAACTTCATGCTGATTTGAACTCGGCTCTCGCCAAGATAAGCACCAACTAAGACGTAGCTTTACAGTAAACTAATGTGATCCATTTGTGTCTCTGTCCATTTGCGTTTCCTTCCATATGATGATGGAGATCTCCTACTGTCTGGTGTTGATGGCTGAAGTGTAATGCTGGCTCCAGGGATAAGCTTATTTCCCTCCCTGGCGCATCAGCACACACAACGGCTGTGATGCTGGCTCCGGGGATCAACCACAGTGCGGTCTCCCCAGCGCATCAGTATGACAACTGTCTGGATTGAGCGAAGTAGGGTATATCTCTGGGGTCTTCAAGTGGGCACCTTCCATCCTCGGTTTTTCGTCGACTAGCTCACGACACCTCAAGAGGGCTCGACGGTGATTCTGGCATCCCAGCATCACCCCCCTCCGTCCCCCACTCAACTCAGCCCAGCTTACTTACCCGTACATCAGCGTTTCTTTCTTTCTATTGTGCTTGAGATCCCCAGCCAGAATCTTTCTGTCTCAACCACAGCCAGTTGCTGCTCCTCTCTGCTGCTTCAGATAAGTTCTTCACTGTGCGACGCAACAGTCTCTAGCAGCTTCCAGTTGTCCTGGGCGAGGATTGGTTTTAACACCTTTTTTTGGTGGTTGATCTCCTGGGTGGAGGAATATTGTCTTTTGTGTGTAATGTTTTGATGGACCTGGTGGTAACTTATTGGTCATGTTACGCTTGTCTTCCAATGCTAAGGCCAAACATCGCAGCATCTGGTCATGGCGCCAAGTAAACCGTCCTTGGCTAAGAGCCACCTTACATCCTGTCAAAATGTGCCTTAATGTTGCAGGTGATGAACACAAAGGACACGAGGGATCCTCTCCTACCCAGAGGTTTAGGTTCTGTGGTGATGGGAGAACATCATATGTTGACCTGATGAGGAAACTGCTAATGCTCTGTTCCATTGACCATAGGTCTTGCCAGCCAATCTTGCATTGTTCCACACTCTCCCATCTCATCCATTCTCCCTGCTTGGCCTGGGAAACGGCCTTTATGCACCTCATCCTCTCCTCCTGCTTTTGCACCTCGTTGACTACCAGCTTCCTCTGTTGAGCTGGTGCTGCCTTGTGCCATGTAGGAGGAGCTGAACTGAGACCAAGACCCCCTCTTCCATGCTGAACTTGCCCTATGATATCACCAATTCGAAGGGCAGCCTTTGCATCCTCGACAGCTTTCTTTGCCACCCACTTTCTTCCAGTTTTCAACACAGGTGCAGCCACCCTTACGCATTTGTCGCGTGACTCTACTAATGTCATTTCCAGTCGTTTAGCTTCATGGCCCTGACTCTCTGGAACTCTGTCCCAGCTTTAGCACATGCAACTCCCACTATCACTCGCTTCAAATCAACTCTCAAGACCCACTTGTTCTCTCTTGTTTTTAATGCTCTCTAAGCCTGGTATCTGTTATTAGCTGTTGTCTCAATTGCTATTTCAGTTTTTTACTCCATCTTATTCATATGATTCTGCTTGACACACACATTCCACAATGTTTAGAATTCACACCCTAGCCTTTTATTTAATGTATTATGCCTACATTTAATGTATTGCATTGTTTTTTAATGTTGTATTTAATGTACTATGCCCTGTATTTCACTGTATTTAATGTATTATGCATTGTTACTCACTATCTTGTAAAGCGCTTTGTGATGGTTGTCTACCATGAAAGGCATTATATAAAATAAATATTGATTGATTAATTAATTAATTGATTGATTGATCATATCTTTACTGATAGATCAGGGGTACAAAAAGCTATTTTAGAGCCTGGATGGAGATAAAATTGTTTTTAAAAAAATGGGTTTTATTGAATAGAACTGATTGTACAAAGAGCTTTCGTGTTGGAAGTGAGGCAGAGAGATCAATAGATGGTGAGTTCAGAAGTCGACAAATGTTTATCCAGGTGTCAGTGATGAAAGAAGCTCCTACCAGCTGGTACACCAGGGTGTAACCATTAAACTGTTCCTCTGCAACACTCTGCCCTTTGGGAATGTAACAAATACATCAGTAAGAAACATCACATAGAGCTTAATACGGTATTTCTTACATCTATTAGGTCAAGACTGTTGCTGGTTACTTTGAGACCTGTATTGAGGCCAAATAGATATTTTAAACCTCTGAGTTTTAAAAGTCACCGGCATGTGGTGACTAAAACAGAAAAGGATATACAAAGTGAATATAAATAACAAGCAGGATACCTTAGCTGTGATATTTTATACTCTTTCCCAATTGCTGTTTAAAGTCTTTATTATATTGCAAAATGAAGCCCTTATATTTTGTATAGGACTTAACATGATTGTGGGATACTGCAGCTTTAAGATTATAATGGTAATTAGTTCATATCTACTGCTAATCTCTCTTTGTACACTCACTGTAAAATCCTTGAGAAATTATTGCATCAATGCCCTGAGATATTCATAATGGATAAGACTGTGATTAGCAAAAATTGGCTGGCCTCATTTTTTCACATCTTGCAAGTTCCACAAGATTGCACCATGACGACCCTGCCCTGTCATTAGAAATAGAAAAACTGTTTGTTACCTAAACAAATGCTCACAAATGGGCTGATATCGAACCGTTTATGTTCTGGCTTTCAGATTAAACGTAGACTTCTAACGTTTAACACCCAAAGATATTGCACATTTTAAAGTTAAACTAGATATCAAAAGGGCTTTTGAGTGGATAAAATCCATGTGTTTTTTTTTTATAACAGCTTTTCTGATTGAGCCTTTGTGCTGTTTGTTTATCCAAACTGTACATTCTATTGTTATGGCAAGATAACAGCATTTGGAATCCCAGTGAATTCAAAATGCCAGAGAGATTCCAAAACTGTAAAATCGAATGTGACAGAGGTGCAACACCTCCTCAAACAGCAGCATACAGAAATGGGTTAAAAGATTGAAGACACAAAGGAATTATTTTTAATATGTACCAGACTAAGCAAGTTCAGTGCGATAAGGGACAGAACAAAATATCAATTTCATAATAAATCTTTTTATTTTGAGGGAACAGCAAGACAGAATGAAAAAATAATTCAAGGATGACAAAAGTGAAAGTTTATAGCAGTTTATTTTTTAAAACAAATATGTGTGTGTGTGTGGGGGGGGGGGGTGGGGGGGAGTAAAGATTTCAATGTATTCAAACACTCAGATTAAAATCTTTAAACTAAAATTCCCCTTTAAAGCCTATGCAGCACATTGGCATGGACGAAGAGAAATACGCCGCCCCCTTCACTACCTCTCCCGCTTAACTTAAGTTCATACTGATTACAAACTGCCTACTAACTCAACTGCTAAGGCAGCAGGCTTCCAATGCACGTAACATAGATATATAACAACTAGCACCCAGCCCTCCCAATGATGTTTTCCCCCAAAGTCCAGTGCTGAGTAGTCTGTAGCAGCATTTCCAGTCTGCTGCAGTCAGCTTGAAGAGGGGCTATCAGGCTCATTAAGATTATGGTGCTGATAAAATAAAGACAAACAAAAGAGAAACGTAACTACCCAGACACAGCTTGATTTTACAGAAATCACTAAGCAGCACTGAACGGTCCTGCCACCACTCTGTTACAATATTCACATGCATGCACAGTCAGTAACACTGTTAACACAACACCCAGCTTCTATGAAGCAGCCCAGCTCTCAGTTGTACACTATCTCTAAGCCCTGTCCTTGACAAGGCAACCCTGTGCCGATCACCACAGGTCTCTGGTCAGTATCTCTCTCGTGGGTTGCTTCTGTAATTTGTCCAGTCACCATATTGTCTCCCTGCATGGGGCTGAAACCTCTTTCGCCCAATCTTGCTTGCCTCGCTCCCATTTCGTCTGGGGCCATGTGTCTTACTCCATTGTCATCTGCCTAGGAGCTGTGTGCATCGCTCCTGTTGTCGTCTGTGTGTGCCTCGCTCTGTTTCCTCTGGCTTGCTAGCTAACACCTTGTGACAGGGCAGAGGCTCTGCACAGTTAAATATGTGTTTTTGTGGCTGGCAGCCATCTTGGCTCAGTAGCCACATGTTAATTATGTTAAATTGGTTTGGTGTGGTGTCTTTCTGGGGAGGTTAATTGACTGATTGAACAATTAGCCACCTGGAGAAGACACCACAGTATTTAAGAACAAAGGAATGTGTGTTTGGGGGCTGAGATGGTTCAGTGAAGGTGTTCTCAACCCTAAACAGTAAGAGAGGTTAGTTCAGGTGTCGAGATAGCCGTGCTTGGGTGCTGTTTTTCTTAAATTATTTGTTTGTTTAAACTTTTTGTTTTGTTTGTGAAAGAATAAAAGTGCACAAAGGGCCGAACAGCAGCTTTCGGGTCTGTGTTTTGCTATTTCTGCCTGTGACGAGGTAAAGCGATCCCGTGCTGTAATCCACCCTCCCAGCCGCCAGGGGGCTGTGAGCCAGCCTAGAAGGCCCCAACAGAGATTGTGTGACGTGGCAGTTCTGCCTTTGGGGCGGAAGTCCTGAAAGGATGGTTGCCATCTTTGTTGAGGGCAACAACACGGAATGTGTTGGAAAGTCCCAGAATTGGGAGGCGATTAAAAAGCTGATCGCTGATTGGTGTTCCGCTGATTAGTGGGCGTTCCGCGGCACATAAAGGGGGCCGTGCTGTAGCAATTGAGGCTGGTCTTTGAAACTAGAAAGAAGTATGGGAGAGGTGCGGAGGGATTTTTTTTATAAAACAAATGCTAACTGTGATTTTTCGGTAGACCTGAACAAATTGTTCTAGAAGGGATAGTTCACTTAGCGTTTCTCCTTTGTTTGGACATTTTCTTTTGTTTATTGTCCTGTGCTGGTTACTATTGTTTGTAGGCAGGAATAAAGGAAAAGAAAGGAAACTTTAGAAAATCACACTATTGTCTGGACTTTATTATTTTTACACCTCCACCTAACTCAGCTATTTGTGACACTGCCCTTGACCAGCCTTGACCAGGCTTGCCCGCATGCCACTGTGCCACACACCAAGTAAAGGTGCCCAGAGTTTGCGTTTGACTAGCATTTCTCACACAACTAACAGTATTTAACATGTAAACTATAATTTGAGCTTTAACATTTGTTTTAAAGATCAAAAGAAAATTTCCATTCAACAACAAACATAAGTCTGGCCAAAAATAATACTTCACTGAAAGTATGGTGAATAAGTGAATGTAGGTTTTGGAGGATTGTACAGTATTGTATCAGCAATGTTAGAAGCCCCTCCAAAAAAACAAACCCAGCACTATCTGGTAACATCTTAAATTGAATGTGATATATTTAATTTTATAGTTTCACAGAAGAGCACACCACCAATAGTAATTGCAGGTACGCAGTTTAACGCCATCACTCAAAGAAGGGTTAACATAACACTCCCAAAATATTCTTGAGTGTGTATGTGTGGTGCCCTGCGATGGACTGGCGTCCCATCCAGGGTGTAATCTCGCCTTGCACCCTGTGTATGCTGGGTTAGGCTCGGCTCACCACGACCCTGTAAAGGAGCACGCGGTTAATGATAATTGATGGATGGATGGATGTGTACAAAATCAGCCTGACCACTCTGGCACCTGCATGGTTCTGTTCATCGGGAGGGGGTTAAGCATTTAGCGCCAGTAAACTGCCAAAGGAAAAAGGTTACAGGCACTGGAGCACAAGTTGAGATTCATACACTTTTCTATGAGCGGAGCACATTCTTGATTTCCTATTTAATTGGTTTGGACTATATACAGATATGTAATCCATATATTTTATCTTATGGTGTAGAAGGGTGGTGGGTAATTCACTGACACAAGGGAGACACAAGTGAACTTGAAAACATCGCACAGGTGCCCAGTTTTATTATTGGTGGGGCAATTCCACTTTTGGCCCACAGAGGGCGCTGTTGTCTGTGGTCTTCCTATCAACAATGATATGCAGAGCCACAGAGATAACAGAGTCGGTAACGTTTCTCAGTAACGGCGCACTCGCAGGTGCTCAAACAAAAGAATAAGCAAAAGGACAAAAAAAAGGAAAATAAAACACAGTAATCAAAAACTACAGATAAAGGTGCTGCACTCGGCAGCTTCACCCCGACCGTCGCTACCCGCACGGTCCGGGTCTCCGCCCTACCCTCACCGCTCCCTCAGCCTGCTAAAAATACTAATGGGGTCTGGCCATGGTTTTCCCCGCTAACACTGTTTTCTTTATTGTGTTCTCTTTTCTTTTGGGGTTTTCCTTCCCGGCCGTGTCTCGGATCTGGACCAGAGCGTCTTTTCAGAAGGGCCGACCTGAGGGAACAGCAGAATGTTATTTTATAGGGCCAGCAATCCCCCAAGACCCGCCTTTCAGCCATTCAGAGAGAAGGAAAGCCCGCACACCCTCTCTCCCAGCTCTCCGTGTCAATGCCATGACTGACAGGCGAATATTGACTGGCTGCTGCCCTCTTCCTGCAGCACTTTGAACACATCAGAAGAGTCAGTACAGGTCTCCCCGTTACATATGGCATAATAGATTTGTTTTGTGGGTTTTTTCGAAGCAACATAACTAAATATACTCCCTGTATTGTACCATGCTGTTGATTTTTCATACGGATGATATATCTTCCTACAGTATTTCATCTCCATACCAACTCAGTGGTTGTGGTGGTGGTTTTGTATGGTGGATTTTAGTAAATTCAATGGCTGAATGTTTCTCTTGTCTTTGATATTGTTACTTTATAAATTAATGATCATTTCTTCTTATTCTCTACACAAATTCTCAAAGGGTGTAGCTGAATTATATATTTTTGTAAAAGTAAACATGATTGTGGAACACTGCAGTTTTAAAATGACTTGGGTAAATAGTTCACCTGTATCATATGTAATGCTGCCTAAAACTAGTGTGTTCTGTGAGAAACCTGTTACACTAGATTCCATGGTAAGTGGCCTTTCCAATGCTATTACCCTTGTTCATCATTTGCTTTAAAAAAATCCTTAAAACCCACAAAAACATATATAGGAAATGTAATACAGAATGACTTAACACAAGGATTTTGCTGTTGATAAATGTATTTATTTTAATAAATTGACAGTCTGAACAGAGTCTGTCTTGACAAAACACAATTTAAGATGATTCAGACTGTTCCGATCACGTTAACCTCCTCCTGGAGCTGGAGCTGGAGCTGGAGCTGGAGCTGGAGCTGGAGCAGGGGCAGGGCGGGCGGAGTCAGAAAAGGAAGCAATCGAAGGAGGGTCAGTAAGGAAATCAGATCATTCCCTTGTGATGGATTGGATGGATTGAATGGAATGGATGGATAAGATGGAATGGATGGATTGAAAGGAGGTGGATATGGTCTGAATCTGAAGCCCTGTGAAAGAAAAATAAGAAATAACTAGCATACAAGCATAAAATATGAGTTCATATACATTATTATTATTATTATTATTATTATTATTATTATTATTATTATTATTATTATTATTATCCAGAAGATGGTTTGGAGAATAGCTTCTGAATGTCATCTACTTTGTAGCAGAAGGAGGCAAAGTCATCAGGTGTAAAGGATGAGAATAGGGAGGGTGGGGTTTGAGGAGGGAGGAGGGAGGAAAAGGTGGAAAAAGTCGATGGGATGTTGTTAGAGAAGGACAGGATGATAGATTGATTGTAAGAGTGTTTGGCAGCGGTGAGGGCTGTTGAGAAGGAGGAGAGGAGGGAGCACTAGTGGACTAAATCAGAGTGTAGCTTGGATATACTGTTATATTGTTAATGCTCAAGTTTCAAAATCCAACTAGAAGTGTTTATTTTATATAGTCCATCTTCACTTTCATTCAAAAGAGGGAAAAGGTTGGAATTCTGATAAGTTGCTATGTAACTGACTGATATAGTACATAGCATGATACATGAATTACTTTATTTTAATCATATTCAGTCAAACCCTTTAAGACGGTTACACTAACCTGGCAAAATAAGCATTCAAACGCACTATCATTATTGATAATTCTGTTCTGATCTGTGGACCTGTAATACAGTACTAAACATAGCTTTGATTACAACTGTGTCCAATAATAATAATAACCCTATACCAGAAAATCTACTAGAGTACAACACATTGTAAAAATTTAAAACTATAACTATGCCCATTGCAGTGTTCTGTATACTGTATTGTGTTTGTGTCTAAACATGTCAACACTCTACACCAACCTACAGTTCTTACCTCAATGACTGAAAAATGTGATTGATATTAACCAGAGTGTGAGAAGAATGCAATAACACGTGATATAGTCAATTATTATAGTCTGGTGTATTTTTAACCATATTTGAACACTCTGAATTGTGTTATTGCACTTGCTATTTTATATTAACCAAAGTGATTATCATGAATTTGCCAGTATTGAATCCCATTATATTCTGTCTGTGACAGAGAGTATTATTAAACAGGTTTTACTGTAAAAGCCTCTGGTGTGTTGAGTGTAAAACATTGGCATGAAGTAATACTGTATTGCACTCACTTCATGACTTGCTGACCGCTCTTCGATGTGGTGGTCCTCAGAAACCTTTTAAACAGAAAAAGATCTTCATGAACAGCAATTCACAAGTCACTTCACCATGTCATTGCAATTTGCTGTGGCTGGACTAATCTAGATAACAAATGATAGCTACAGGGAATTTAATTGAATAATGAAGGCTTATTAGAAATTGGGGGATTTGTAAAAAAAAAGTACAATCACGCAGGTCAAAACCATGTGAATTCCATTCATTTCATTCACAATTGAGGCATTTGCAGTACTGTATATATCTGTTTTGAATGTTTTTGAAATTGGTAGAACCTACCGGAAGACAGGAACAAAGACCCACCAGGCCGATCACCAGAATGACCAGAGTCCTCATTGTGCAAAACGTTTCTGTAGGATTAAACAAAATTAATAATAAATAAAATGTCCTGGGAACAAAATATTACTGTTTTGAGTATTTGAAACTTTAACAATTTATGCCATTATTTGCATGTGTGTATTGCCTAGCATGATTGTATCATTCAGATCTGTAAATCTCATTGTTATGGTATACTGTTTTGTATTATATATTTTCTCCATGTTAGTATTTAGTTGCCATTATAAACTTTAAATAACTTTAAACAAGAACTGGCAATTAAAACTTAGAAATATAATTACAAGACAGTCAGATTAATACAAAAATGATTTACCTTTTTTTCTGAACAACGTAGAATGTAATAGAATATTTTCTTATTACCTGCGATTTGTGACTGCTTCAATTTTTTTGCAATTTATAGTTAACTTAGAAAAATCAAGAACCAATCAGTTCACAGTTATTGTATAGTCTTATGATTCATATATTGTGAATGATAATTATTCAGTGGGATACAAGAGATTCATTACAATTATAACAAACTTCATGAAATCTGAAAATGTGTTGCTTAAACATTAAATAGCAATTAGTTTAAATCCGCTGATCTATTATATTAGTCAATAGCATCTATATATTTCTCAATTACCTACAGGTACATTCATTGTAATTATCTATTACAAAACATGAAACTTCCCATCTACACTTCTAAAACAACTAATGGCAAACTTAGCTAAGTCTAATGTTCTTGTCAACCCTCCACATACTGTACTGTATGTTACTGTACTGTGTGTAAGATTTCCATTACATGAGAGTAGATGTTAAAACTTCATGCTGATTTGAACTCGGCTCTCGCCAAGATAAGCACCAACTAAGACGTAGCTTTACAGTAAACTAATGTGATCCATCTGTGTCTCTGTCCATTTGCGTTTCCTTCCATATGATGATGTAGATCTCCTACTGTCTGGTGTTGATGGCTGAAGTGTAATGCTGGCTCCAGGGATAAGCTTATTTCCCTCCTTGGCGCATCAGCACACACAACGGCTGCGATGCTGGCTCCGGGGATCAACCACAGTGCGGTCTCCCCAGCGCATCAGCATGACAACTGTCTGGATTGAGCGAAGTAGGGTATATCTATGGGGTCTTCAACTGGGCACCTTCCATCCTCGGTTTTTCGTCGACTAGCCCACGACACCACAATAGGGGCTCGACAGTGATTCTGGCGTCCCAGCATCACCCCCCTCCATCCCCCACTCAACTCAGCCCAACTTACTTACCCGTACATCAGCGTTTCTTTCTTTCTATTGTGCTTGAGATCCCCAGCCAGAATCTTTCTGTCTCAACCACAGCCAGTTGCTGCTCCTCTCTGCTGCTTCAGATAAGTTCTTCACTGTGCGACGCAACAGTCTCTAGCAGCTTCCAGTTGTCCTGGGCGAGGATTGGTTTTAACACCTTTTTTTGGTGGTTGATCTCCTGGGCGGAGGAATATTGTCTTTTGTGTGTAATGTTTTGATGGACCTGGTGGTAACTTATTGGTCATGTTACGCTTGTCTTCCAATGCTAAGGCCAAACATCGCAGCACCTGGTCATGGCGCCAAGTAAACCGTCCTTGGCTAAGAGCCACCTTACATCCTGTCAAAATGTGCCTTAATGTTGCAGGTGATGAACACAAAGGACATGAGGGATCCTCTCCTACCCAGAGGTTTAGGTTCTGTGGTGATGGGAGAACATCATATGTTGACCTGATGAGGAAACTGCTAATGCTCTGTTCCATTGACCATAGGTCTTGCCAGCCAATCTTGCATTGTTCCACACTCTCCCATCTCATCCATTCTCCCTGCTTGGCCTGGGAAACGGCCTTTACGCACCTCATCCTCTCCTCCTGCTTTTGCACCTCGTTGACTACCAGCTTCCTCCGTTGAGCTGGTGCTGCCTTGTGCCATGTAGGAGGAGCTGAACTGAGACCAAGACCCCTCTTCCATGCTGAACTTGCCCTATGATATCACCAATTCGAAGGGCAGCCTTTGCATCCTCGACAGCTTTCTTTGCCACCCACTTTCTTCCAGTTTTCAACACAGGTGCAGCCACCCTTACGCATTTGTCGCGTGACTCTACTAATGTCATTTCCAGTCGTTTAGCTTCATGGCCCTGACTCTCTGGAACTCTGTCCCAGCTTTAGCACATGCAACTCCCACTATCACTCGCTTCAAATCAACTCTCAAGACCCACTTGTTCTCTCTTGTTTTTAATGCTCTCTAAGCCTGGTATCTGTTATTAGCTGTTTTCTCAATTGCTATTTCAGGTTTTTTACTCCATCTTATTCGTATGATTCTGCTTGATACACACATTACACAATGTTTAGAATTCACACCCTAGCCTTTTATTTAATGTATTATGCCTACATTTAATGTATTGCATTGTTTTTTTAATGTTGTATTTAATGTACTATGCCCTGTATTTCACTGTATTTAATGTATTATGCATTGTTACTCACTATCTTGTAAAGCGCTTTGTGATGGTTGTCTACTATGAAAGGCACTATATAAAATAAATATTGATTGATTAATTAATTAATTGATTGATTGATCATATCTTTACTGATAGATCAGGGGTACAAAAAGCTATTTTAGAGCCTGGATGGAGATAAAATTGTTTTTAAAAAAATGGGTTTTATTGAATAGAACTGATTGTACAAAGAGCTTTCGTGTTGGAAGTGAGGCAGAGAGATCAATAGATGGTGAGTTCAGAAGTCGACAAATGTTTATCCAGGTGTCAGTGATGAAAGAAGCTCCTACCAGCTGGTACACCAGGGTGTAACCATTAAACTGTTCCTCTGCAACACTCTGCCCTTTGGGAATGTAACAAATACATCAGTAAGAAACATCACATAGAGCTTAATACGGTATTTCTTACATCTATTAGGTCAAGACTGTTGCTGGTTACTTTGAGACCTGTATTGAGGCCAAATAGATATTTTAAACCTCTGAGTTTTAAAAGTCACCGGCATGTGGTGACTAAAACAGAAAAGGATATACAAAGTGAATATAAATAACAAGCAGGATACCTTAGCTGTGATATTTTATACTCTTTCCCAATTGCTGTTTAAAGTCTTTATTATATTGCAAAATGAAGCCCTTATATTTTGTATAGGACTTAACATGATTGTGGGATACTGCAGCTTTAAGATTATAATGGTAATTAGTTCATATCTACTGCTAATCTCTCTTTGTACACTCACTGTAAAATCCTTGAGAAATTATTGCATCAATGCCCTGAGATATTCATAATGGATAAGACTGTGATTAGCAAAAATTGGCTGGCCTCATTTTTTCACATCTTGCAAGTTCCACAAGATTGCACCATGACGACCCTGCCCTGTCATTAGAAATAGAAAACTGTTTGTTACCTAAACAAATGCTCACAAATGGGCTGATATCGAACCGTTTATGTTCTGGCTTTCAGATTAAACGTAGACTTCTAACGCTTAACACCCAAAGATATTGCACATTTTAAAGTTAAACTAGATATCAAAAGGGCTTTTGAGTGGATAAAATCCATGTGTTTTTTTTTTATAACAGCTTTTCTGATTGAGCCTTTGTGCTGTTTGTTTATCCAAACTGTACATTCTATTGTTATGGCAAGATAACAGCATTTGGAATCCCAGTGAATTCAAAATGCCAGAGAGATTCCAAAACTGTAAAATCGAATGTGACAGAGGTGCAACACCTCCTCAAACAGCAGCATACAGAAATGGGTTAAAAGATTGAAGACACAAAAGAATTATTTTTAATATGTACCAGACTAAGCCAGTTCAGTGCGATAAGGGACAGAACAAAATATCAATTTCATAATAAATCTTTTTATTTTGAGGGAACAGCAAGACAGAATGAAAAAAATAATTCAAGGATGACAAAAGTGAAAGTTTATAGCAGTTTATTTTTTAAAACAAATATGTGTGTGTGTGGGGGGGGGGGTAGTAAAGATTTCAATGTATTCAAACACTCAGATTAAAATCTTTAAACTAAAATTCCCCTTTAAAGCCTATGCAGCACATTGGCATGGACGAAGAGAAATACGCCGCCCCCTTCACTACCTCTCCCGCTTAACTTAAGTTCATACTGATTACAAACTGCCTACTAACTCAACTGCTAAGGCAGCAGGCTTCCAATGCACGTAACATAGATATATAACAACTAGCACCCAGCCCTCCCAATGATGTTTTCCCCAAAGTCCAGTGCTGAGTAGTCTGTAGCAGCATTTCCAGTCTGCTGCAGTCAGCTTGAAGAGGGGCTATCAGGCTCATTAAGATTATGGTGCTGATAAAATAAAGACAAACAAAAGAGAAACGTAACTACCCAGACACAGCTTGATTTTACAGAAATCACTAAGCAGCACTGAACGGTCCTGCCACCACTCTGTTACAATATTCACATGCATGCACAGTCAGTAACACTGTTAACACAACACCCAGCTTCTATGAAGCAGCCCAGCTCTCAGTTGTACACTATCTCTAAGCCCTGTCCTTGACAAGGCAACCCTGTGCCGATCACCACAGGTCTCTGGTCAGTATCTCTCTCGTGGGTTGCTTCTGTAATTTGTCCAGTCACCATATTGTCTCCCTGCATGGGGCTGAAACCTCTTTCGCCCAATCTTGCTTGCCTCGCTCCCATTTCGTCTGGGGCCATGTGTCTTACTCCATTGTCATCTGCCTAGGAGCTGTGTGCATCGCTCCTGTTGTCGCCTGTGTGTGCCTCGCTCTGTTTCCTCTGGCTTGCTAGCTAACACCTTGTGACAGGGCAGAGGCTCTGCACAGTTAAATATGTGTTTTTGTGGCTGGCAGCCATCTTGGCTCAGTAGCCACATGTTAATTATGTTAAATTGGTTTGGTGTGGTGTCTTTCTGGGGAGGTTAATTGACTGATTGAACAATTAGCCACCTGGAGAAGACACCACAGTATTTAAGAACAAAGGAATGTGTGTTTGGGGGCTGAGATGGTTCAGTGAAGGTGTTCTCAACCCTAAACAGTAAGAGAGGTTAGTTCAGGTGTCGAGATAGCCGTGCTTGGGTGCTGTTTTTTCTTAAATTATTTGTTTGTTTAAACTTTTTGTTTTGTTTGTGAAAGAATAAAAGTGCACAAAGGGCCGAACAGCAGCTTTCCGGGTCTGTGTTTTGCTATTTCTGCCTGTGACGAGGTAAAGCGATCCCGTGCTGTAATCCACCCTCCCAGCCGCCAGGGGGCTGTGAGCCAGCCTAGAAGGCCCCAACAGAGATTGTGTGACGTGGCAGTTCTGCCTTTGGGGCGGAAGTCCTGAAAGGATGGTTGCCATCTTTGTTGAGGGCAACAACACGGAATGTGTTGGAAAGTCCCAGAATTGGGAGGCGATTAAAAAGCTGATCGCTGATTGGTGTTCCGCTGATTAGTGGCTGCCCGCGGCACATAAAGGGGCCGTGCTGTAGCAATTGAGGCTGGTCTTTGAAACTAGAAAGAAGTATGGGAGAGGTGCGGAGGGATTTTTTTATAAAACAAATGCTAACTGTGATTTTCGGTAGACCTGAACAAATTGTTCTAGAAGGGATAGTTCACTTAGCGTTTCTCCTTTGTTTGGACATTTTCTTTTGTTTATTGTCCTGTGCTGGTTACTATTGTTTGTAGGCAGGAATAAAGGAAAAGAAAGGAAACTTTAGAAAATCACACTATTGTCTGGACTTTATTATTTTTACACCTCCACCTAACTCAGCTATTTGTGACACTGCCCTTGACCAGCCTTGACCAGGCTTGCCCGCATGCCACTGTGCCACACACCAAGTAAAGGTGCCCAGAGTTTGCGTTTGACTAGCATTTCTCACACAACTAACAGTATTTAACATGTAAACTATAATTTGAGCTTTAACATTTGTTTTAAAGATCAAAAGAAAATTTCCATTCAACAACAAACATAAGTCTGGCCAAAAATAATACTTCACTGAAAGTATGGTGAATAAGTGAATGTAGGTTTTGGAGGATTGTACAGTATTGTATCAGCAATGTTAGAAGCCCCTCCAAAAAAACAAACCCAGCACTATCTGGTAACATCTTAAATTGAATGTGATATATTTAATTTTATAGTTTCACAGAAGAGCACACCACCAATAGTAATTGCAGGTACGCAGCGTAACGCCATCACTCAAAGAAGGGTTAACATAACACTCCCAAAATATTCTTGAGTGTGTATGTGTGGTGCCCTGCGATGGACTGGCGTCCCATCCAGGGTGTAATCTCGCCTTGCACCCTGTGTATGCTGGGTTAGGCTCGGCTCACCACGACCCTGTAAAGGAGTACGCGGTTAATGATAATTGATGGATGGATGGATGTGTACAAAATCAGCCTGACCACTCTGGCACCTGCATGGTTCTGTTCATCGGGAGGGGGTTAAGCATTTAGCGCCAGTAAACTGCCAAAGGAAAAAGGTTACAGGCACTGGAGCACAAGTTGAGATTCATACACTTTTCTATGAGCGGAGCACATTCTTGATTTCCTATTTAATTGGTTTGGACTATATACAGATATGTAATCCATATATTTTATCTTATGGTGTAGAAGGGTGGTGGGTAATTCACTGACACAAGGGAGACACAAGTGAACTTGAAAACATCGCACAGGTGCCCAGTTTTATTATTGGTGGGGCAATTCCACTTTTTGGCCCACAGAGGGCGCTGTTGTCTGTGGTCTTCCTATCAACAATGATATGCAGAGCCACAGAGATAACAGAGTCGGTAACGTTTCTCAGTAACGGCGCACTCGCAGGTGCTCAAACAAAAGAATAAGCAAAAGGACAAAAAAAAAGGAAAATAAAACACAGTAATCAAAAACTACAGATAAAAGGTGCTGCACTCGGCAGCTTCACCCCGACCGTCGCTACCCGCACGGTCCGGGTCTCCGTCCTACCCTCACCGCTCCCTCAGCCTGCTAAAAATACTAATGGGGTCTGGCCATGGTTTTCCCCGCTAACACTGTTTTCTTTATTGTGTTCTCTTTTCTTTTGGGGTTTTCCTTCCCGGCCGTGTCTCGGATCTGGACCAGAGCGTCTTTTCAGAAGGGCCGACCTGAGGGAACAGCAGAATGTTATTTTATAGGGCCAGCAATCCCCCAAGACCCGCCTTTCAGCCATTCAGAGAGAAGGAAAGCCCGCACACCCTCTCTCCCAGCTCTCCGTGTCAATGCCATGACTGACAGGCGAATATTGACTGGCTGCTGCCCTCTTCCTGCAGCACTTTGAACACATCAGAAGAGTCAGTACAGGTCTCCCCGTTACATATGGCATAATAGATTTGTTTTGTGGGTTTTTCGAAGCAACATAACTAAATATACTCCCTGTATTGTACCATGCTGTTGATTTTTCATACGGATGATATATCTTCCTACAGTATTTCATCTCCATACCAACTCAGTGGTTGTGGTGGTGGTTTTGTATGGTGGATTTTAGTAAATTCAATGGCTGAATGTTTCTCTTGTCTTTGATATTGTTACTTTATAAATTAATGATCATTTCTTCTTATTCTCTACACAAATTCTCAAAGGGTGTAGCTGAATTATATATTTTTGTAAAAGTAAACATGATTGTGGAACACTGCAGTTTTAAAATGACTTGGGTAAATAGTTCACCTGTATCATATGTAATGCTGCCTAAAACTAGTGTGTTCTGTGAGAAACCTGTTACACTAGATTCCATGGTAAGTGGCCTTTCCAATGCTATTACCCTTGTTCATCATTTGCTTTAAAAAAATCCTTAAAACCCACAAAAACATATATAGGAAATGTAATACAGAATGACTTAACACAAGGATTTTGCTGTTGATAAATGTATTTATTTTAATAAATTGACAGTCTGAACAGAGTCTGTCTTGACAAAACACAATTTAAGATGATTCAGACTGTTCCGATCACGTTAACCTCCTCCTGGAGCTGGAGCTGGAGCTGGAGCTGGAGCTGGAGCTGGAGCAGGGGCAGGGCGGGCGGAGTCAGAAAAGGAAGCAATCGAAGGAGGGTCAGTAAGGAAATCAGATCATTCCCTTGTGATGGATTGGATGGATTGAATGGAATGGATGGATAAGATGGAATGGATGGATTGAAAGGAGGTGGATATGGTCTGAATCTGAAGCCCTGTGAAAGAAAAATAAGAAATAACTAGCATACAAGCATAAAATATGAGTTCATATACATTATTATTATTATTATTATTATTATTATTATTATTATTATTATTATTATCCAGAAGATGGTTTGGAGAATAGCTTCTGAATGTCATCTACTTTGTAGCAGAAGGAGGCAAAGTCATCAGGTGTAAAGGATGAGAATAGGGGAGGGTGGGGGTTTGAGGAGGGAGGAGGGAGGAAAAGGTGGAAAAAGTCGATGGGATGTTGTTAGAGAAGGACAGGATGATAGATTGATTGTAAGAGTGTTTGGCAGCGGTGAGGGCTGTTGAGAAGGAGGAGAGGAGGGAGCACTAGTGGACTAAATCAGAGTGTAGCTTGGATATACTGTTATATTGTTAATGCTCAAGTTTCAAAATCCAACTAAAAGTGTTTATTTTATATAGTCCATCTGCACTTTCATTCAAAAGAGGGAAAAGGTTGGAATTCTGATAAGTTGCTATGTAACTTACTGATATAGTACATAGCATGATACATGAATTACTTTATTTTAATCATATTCAGTCAAACCTTTAAGACGGTTACACTAACCTGGCAAAATAAGCATTCAAACGCACTATCATTATTGATAATTCTGTTCTGATCTGTGGACCTGTAATACAGTACTAAGCATAGCTTTGATAACAACTGTGTCCAATAATAATAATAACCCTATACCAGAAAATCTACTAGAGTACAACACATTGTAAAAATTAAAAACTATAACTATGCCCATTGCAGTGTTCTGTATACTGTATTGTGTTTGTGTCTAAACATGTCAACACTCTACACCAACCTACAGTTCTTACCTCAATGACTGAAAAAATGTGATTGATATTAACCAGAGTGTGAGAAGAATGCAATAACACGTGATATAGTCAATTATTATAGTCTGGTGTATTTTTAACCATATTTGAACACTCTGAATTGTGTTATTGCACTTGCTATTTTATATTAACCAAAGTGATTATCATGAATTTGCAGTATTGAATCACATTATATTCTGTCTGTGACAGAGAGTATTATTAAACAGGTTTTACTGTAAAAGCCTCTGGTGTGTTGAGTGTAAAACATTGGCATGAAGTAATACTGTATTGCACTCACTTCATGACTTGCTGACCGCTCTTCGATGTGGTGGTCCTCAGAAACCTTTTAAACAGAAAAAGATCTTCATGAACAGCAATTCACAAGTCACTTCACCATGTCATTGCAATTTGCTGTGGCTGGACTAATCTAGATAACAAATGATAGCTACAGGAAATTTAATTGAATAATGAAGGCTTATTAGAAATTGGGGATTTGTAAAAAAAGTACAATCACGCAGGTCAAAACCATGTGAATTCCATTCATTTCATTCACAATTGAGGCATTTGCTGTACTGTATATATCTGTTTTGAATGTTTTTGAAATTGGTAGAACCTACCGGAAGACAGGAACAAAGACCCACCAGGCCGATCACCAGAATCAGAGTCCTCATTGTGCAAAATGTTGCTGTAGGATTAAACAAAATTAATAATAAAAAAAATGTCCTGGGAACAAAATATTACTGTGTTGAGTATTTGAAACTTTAACAATTTATGCCATTATTTGCATGTGTGTATTGCCTAGCATGATTGTATCATTCAGATCTGTAAACCTCATTGTTATGGTATACTTTTTTGTATTATATATTTTCTCCATGTTAGTATTTCTCCATTATAAACTTTAAATAACTTTAAACAAGAACTGACAATTAAAACTTAGAAATATAATTACAAGACAGTCAGATTAATACAAAAATGATTTACCTTTTTTTCCTGAACAATGTAGAATGTAATAAAATATTTTCTTATTAACTGCGATCTGTGACTGCTTCAATTTTTTTGCAATTTATAGTTAACTTAGAAAAATCAAGAACCAATCAGTTCACGGTTATTGTATAGTCTTATGATTCATATATTGTGAATGATAATTATTCAGTGGGATACAACAGATTCATTACAATTATAACAAACGTCATGAAATCTGAAAATGTGTTGCTTAAACATTAAACAGCAATTAGTTTAAATCCGCTGATCTATTATATTAGTCAATAGCATCTATATATTTCTCAATTACCTACAGGTACATTCATTGTAATTATCTATTACAAAACATGAAACTTCCCATCTACACTTCTAAAACAACTAATGGCAAACTTAGCTAAGTCTAATGTTCTCGTCAACCCTCCACATACTGTACTGTATGTTACTGTACTGTGTGTAAGATTTCCATTACATGAGAGTAGATGTTAAAACTTCATGCTGATTTGAACTCGGCTCTCGCCAAGATAAGCACCAACTAAGACGTAGCTTTACAGTAAACTAATGTGATCCATCTGTGTCTCTGTCCATTTGCGTTTCCTTCCATATGATGATGTAGATCTCCTACTGTCTGGTGTTGATGGCTGAAGTGTAATGCTGGCTCCAGGGATAAGCTTATTTACCTCCCTGGCGTATCAGCACACACAACGACTGCGATGCTGGCTCCGGGGATCAACCACAGTGCGGTCTCCCCAGCGCATCAGTATGACAACTGTCTGGATTGAGCGAAGTAGGGTATATCTCTGGGGTCTTCAAGTGGGCACCTTCCATCCTCGGTTTTTCGTCGACTAGCTCACGACACCTCAAGAGGGCTCGACGGTGATTCTGGCATCCCAGCATCACCCCCTCCGTCCCCCACTCAACTCAGCCCAGCTTACTTACCCGTACATCAGCGTTTCTTTCTTTCTATTGTGCTTGAGATCCCCAGCCAGAATCTTTCTGTCTCAACCACAGCCAGTTCCTGCTCCTCTCTACTGCTTCAGATAAGTTCTTCACTGTGCGACGCAACAGTCTCTAGCAGCTTCCAGTTGTCCTGGGCGAGGATTGGTTTTAACACCTTTTTGGTGGTTGATCTCCTGGGCGGAGGAATATTGTCTTTTGTGTGTAATGTTTTGATGGACCTGGTGGTAACTTATTGGTCATGTTACGCTTGTCTTCCAATGCTAAGGCCAAACATCGCAGCACCTGGTCATGGCGCCAAGTAAACCGTCCTTGGCTAAGAGCCACCTTACATCCTGTCAAAATGTGCCTTAATGTTGCAGGTGATGAACACAAAGGACATGAGGGATCCTCTCCTACCCAGAGGTTTAGGTTCTGTGGTGATGGGAGAACATCATATGTTGACCTGATGAGGAAACTGCTAATGCTCTGTTCCATTGACCATAGGTCTTGCCAGCCAATCTTGCATTGTTCCACACTCTCCCATCTCATCCATTCTCCCTGCTTGGCCTGGGAAACGGCCTTTACGCACCTCATCCTCTCCTCCTGCTTTTGCACCTTGTTGACTACCAGCTTCCTCCGTTGAGCTGGTGCTGCCTTGTGCCATGTAGGAGGAGCTGAACTGAGACCAAGACCCCATCTTCCATGCTGAACTTGCCCTATGATATCACCAATTGAAGGGCAGCCTTTGCATCCTCCACAGCTTTCTTTGCCACCCACTTTCTTCCAGTTTTCAACACAGGTGCAGCCACCCTTACGCATTTGTCGCGTGACTCTACTAATGTCATTTCCAGTCGGACCCTGGCACACTTAAACTCCTCGGTTAGAGCGGAGACTGGTAGCTGCAGTATTCCTTTACCATAAAGTCCCACTCTGCTGAGGCAGCGTGGAACTCCCAACCATTTTCTGATGTATGAACTGATTAAAGCTTCAAGCTTCTCTACTGTTGTCAAAGACACCTCATACACAGTCAGTGGCCACAACAACCTCGGCAGTAGACCAAACTGAAAGCCCCAGAGTTTTAGTTTGCCTGGTAAAGCTGCTGTCTATGCTCTTCAACCCTTCCACTGCTTGTTGTCTAACTTCTCCCACACGAACTGTGTCCTTTAGATCCCAGTCGTACCATCTCCCAAGACTTTTCACTGGCTTCTCAGACACTGTTGGTATTGCCTCACCATTAATGAAGAATGTTTTTATCTACTGCTTGACCTTTAATTATGCTCCTTGATTTAGTGGGCTTGAATTGCATTCATGCCCATTCAATGTTATTGGTTAATTGGTTAAAAGTGAACCATGTTCAACAACATTTATTTGACCCAAATTAAGTCTTTAGCAAAATAAGAGTTGCTTGAGAGGTATGAGAGGCCAGTGTTCTCTATGCCAGTGTTGTCTTTTAAATCACTAAAAAAGGATCTTCCCAGTTATTTCCACTGTGTCCCGGCCTGCAGGCTGAGGTCCACTGACTCAGGCCTGCTGCCTGACTCAGAGCGCTCGTTTAGCTTCATGGCCCTGACTCTCTGGAACTCTGTCCCAGCTTTAGCACATGCAACTCCCACTATCACTCGCTTCAAATCAACTCTCAAGACCCACTTGTTCTCTCTTGTTTTTAATGCTCTCTAAGCCTGGTATCTGTTATTAGCTGTTGTCTCAATTGCTATTTCAGGTTTTTACTCCATCTTATTCATATGATTCTGCTTGATACACACATTCCACAATGTTTAGAATTCACATCCTAGCCTTTTATTTAATGTATTATGCCTACATTTAATGTATTTGCATTGTTTTTAATGTTGTATTTAATGTACTATACCCTGTATTTCACTGTATTTAATGTATTATGCATTGTTACTCACTATCTTGTAAAGCGCTTTGTGATGGTTGTCTACTATGAAAGGTGCTATATAAAATAAATATTGATTGATTAATTAATTGATTGATTGATTGATTGATTGATTGATCATATCTTTACTGATAGATCAGGGGTACAAAAAGCTATTTTAGAGCCTGGATGGAGATAAAATTGTTTTAAAAAACGGGTTTTATTGAATAGAACTGATTGTACAAAGAGCTTTGTGTTGGAAGTGAGGCAGAGAGATCCATAGATGGTGAGTTCAGAAGTCGACAGATGTTTATCCAGGTGTCAGTGATGACAGAAAGAAGCTCCTACCAGCTGGTACGCCAGGGTGTAACCATTAAACTGTTCCTCTGCAACACTCTGCCCTTTGGGAATGTAACAAATACATCAGTAAGAAACATCACATAGAGCTTAATACGGTATTTCTTACATCTGTTAGTTCAAGACTGTTGCTGGTTACTTTGAGACCTGTATTGAGGCCAAATAGATATTTTAAACTTCTGAATTTTAAAAAGTCACCGGCATGTGGTGACTAAAACAGAAAAGGATATACAAAGTGAATATAAATAACAAGCAGGATACCTTAGCTGTGATACTTTATACTCTTTCCCAATTGCTGTTTAAAGTCTTTATCATATTGCAAAATGAAGCCCTTATATTTTGTATAGGACTTAACATGATTGTGGGATACTGCAGCTTTAAGATTATAATGGTAATTAGTTCATATCTACTGCTAATCTCTCTTTGTACACTCACTGTAAAATCCTTGAGAAATTATTGCATCAATGCCCTGAGATATTCATAATGGATAAGACTGTGATTAGCAAAAATTGGCTGGCCTCATTTTTTCACATCTTGCAAGTTCCACAAGATTGCACCATGACGACCCTGCCCTGTCATTAGAAATAGAAAAACTGTTTGTTACCTAAACAAATGCTCACAAATGGGCTGATATCGAACCGTTTATGTTCTGGCTTTCAGATTAAACATAGACTTCTAACGTTTAACACCCAAAGATATTGCACATTTTAAAGTTAAACTAGATATCAAAAGGGCTTTTGAGTGGATAAAATCCATGTGTTTTTTTTTATAACAGCTTTTCTGATTGAGCCTTTGTGCTGTTTGTTTATCCAAACTGTACATTCTATTGTTATGGCAAGATAACAGCATTTGGAATCCCAGTGAATTCAAAATGCCAGAGAGATTCCAAAACTGTAAAATCGAATGTGACAGAGGTGCAACACCTCCTCAAACAGCAGCATACAGAAATGGGTTAAAAGATTGAAGACACAAAGGAATTATTTTTAATATGTACCAGACTAAGCAAGTTCAGTGCGATAAGGGACAGAACAAAATATCAATTACATAATATATCAGGTTCTTTATATTTTGAGGGAATAGCAAGACAGAATGAAAAAATAATTCAAGGATGACAAAAGTGAAAGTTTATAACAGTTTATTTTTAAAAAAATATGTGTGTGTGGGGGGGGGGGGTGGGGGTAGTAAAGATTTCAAAGTATCCAAACACTCAGATTAAAATCTTTAAACTAAAATTCCCCTTTAAAGCCTATGCAGCACATTGGAATGGACGAAGAGAAATACGCCCCCTTCACTACCTCTCCCGCTTAACTTAAGTGCATACTGATTACAAACTGCCTACTAACTCAACTGCTAAGGCAGCAGGCTTCCAATGCACGTAACATAGATATATAACAACTAGCACCCAGCCCTCCCAATGATGTTTTCCCCAAAGTCCAGTGCTGAGTAGTCTGTAGCAGCAGCTCCAGCCGCAGTTCCATGCTTCTTCTTTAAATCAGTAGTGGTCTGCTGCAGTCAGCTGGACGAGGGGCTCTCAGGCTCATTAAGATTATGGTGCTGATAAAATAAAGACAAACAAAAGAGAAACATAACTACCCAGACAAAACTTGATTTTACAGAAATCTCTAAGCAGCACTGAACGGTCCTGCCACCACTCTGTTACAATATTCACATGCATGCACAGTCAGTAACACTGTTAACACAACACCCAGCTTCTATGAAGCAGCCCAGCTCTCAGTTGTACACTATCTCTGAGCCCTGTCCTTGACAATGCAACCCTGTGCCGATCACCACAGGTCTCTGGTCAGTATCTCTCGTGGGTTGCTTCTGTAATTTGTCCAGTCACCATATTGTCTCCTGCATGGGGCTGAAACCTCTTTCGCCCAATCTTGCTTGCCTCGCCTCCCATTTCGTCTGGGGCCATGTGTCTTACTCCATTGTCATCTGCCTAGGAGCTGTGTGCATCGCTCCTGTTGTCATCTGTCTGTGTCTGTGTGTGCCTCGCTCTGTTTCCTCTGGCTTGCTAGCTAACACCTTGTGACAGGGCAGAGGCTCTGCATAGTTAAATATGTGTTTTGTGGCTGGCAGCCATCTTGGCTCAGTAGCCACATGTTAATTATGTTAAATTGGTTTGGTGTGGTGTCTTTCTGGGAAGGTTAATTGACTGATTGATCAATTAGCCACCTGGGGTAGACACCACAGTATTTAAGAACAAAGGAATGTGTGTTTGGGGCTGAGATGGTTCAGTGAAGGTGTTCTCAACCCTAAACAGTAAGAGAGGTTAGTTCAGGTGTCGAGATAGCCGTGCTTGTGTGCTGTTTTTTCTTAAATTATTTGTTTGTTTAAACTTTTGTTTTGTTTGTGAAAGAATAAAAGTGCACAAAGGGCCGAACAGCAGCTTTCCGGGTCTGTGTTTTGCTATTTCTGCCTGTGACGAGGTAAAGCGATCCCGTGCTGTAATCCACCCTCCCAGCCGCCAGGGGGCTGTGAGCCAGCCTAGAAGGCCCCAACAGAGATTGTGTGACGTGGCAGTTCTGCCTTTGGGGCGGAAGTCCTGAAAGGATGGTTGCCATCTTTGTTGAGGGCAACAACACCGAATGTGTTGGAAAGTCCCAGAATTGGGAGGCGATTAAAAAGCTGATCGCTGATTGGTGTTTCGCTGATTAGTGGGCATTCCGTGGCACATAAAGGGGGCCGTGCTGTAGCAGTTGAGGCTGGTCTTTGAAACTAGAAAGAAGTATGGGAGAGGTGCGGAGGGATTTTTTTTATAAAACAAATGCTAACTGTGATTTTTCGGCAGACCTGAACAAACTGTTCTAGAAGGGAGACAACTAGCCAGGAGGCCGGACACCAGAACGGCCAGAAAGACGAGAACAGCCACCCATAACGGATAATTTTACTTTGTTGTTTATTTGTTTTGTCTCTCCATATTTCACTTAGCGTTTCTCCTTTGTTTGGACATTTTCTTTTGTTTATTGTCCTGTGCTGGTTACTATTGATTGTAGGCAGGAATAAAGGAAAAGAAAGGAAACTTTAGAAAATCACACTATTGTCTGGACTTTATTATTTTTACACCTCCACCTAACTCAGCTATTTGTGACACTGCTCTTGACCAGCCTTGCCCGCATGCCACTATGCCACACACCAGTTTTATATGCTTGGGCTAAAAGATTCCACATGCAAATGTAGTTTAATTAATTGTCAATCTGATAATTGCAAGTGATATACACAGCGACGAAAGGGGAATGCAACAGAAAAACAAATCTTAGGGCGTCTATTCTCAAAAAAAGTGTGTAAACTCTGCGTAGCCTGGATCTACGTGTTTGTTGCTAAGTGCGAGATACGCCTCCACAATACATGTATTTTCATACAGAAATCTCTGCTGCGTAGCTGTCTGTGGGTGGCGATTGTCGCTCCGCGGACTCTGGAATGCAAATATGGCTTGAACAAAGACATACCTCTGAATGGCCAAGTAAAGGTGCTCAGAGTTTGCGTTTGACTAGCATTTCTCACACAACTAACAGTATTTAACATGTAAACTATAATTTGAGCTTTAACATTTGTTTTAAAGATCAAAAGAAAATTTCCATTCAACAACAAACATAAGTCTGGCCAAAAAAATAATACTTCACTGAAAGTATGGTGAATAAGTGAAAGTAGGTTTTGGAGGATTGTACAGTATTGTATCAGCAATGTTAGAAGCCCCCTCCAAAAAAAACAAACCCAGCACTATTTGGTAACATCTTAAATTGAATGTGATATATTTAATTCTATAGTTACACAGAAGAGCACACCACCAATAGTAATTGCAGGTACTCAAAGCGAACGCCATCACTCAAAGAAGGGTTAACAAAACACTCCCAAAATATTCTTGAGTATGTGTGTGTGGTGCCCTGCGATGGACTGGTGTCCCATCCAGGGTGTAGTCTCGCCTTGCGCCCTGTGCATGCTGGGTTAGGCTCCGGCTCACCGCGACCCTGTAAAGGAGTACGCGGTTAATGATAATCGATGGATGGATGGATGTGTACAAAATCAGCCTGACCACTCTGGCACCTGCATGGTTCTGTTCATCGGGAGGGTTAAGCATTTAGCACCAATAAACTGCCAAAGGAAAAAAGGTTACAGGCACTGGAGCTTTACAGGCACTGGAGCACAAGTTGAGATTCATACACTTTTCTATGAGTGGAGCACATTCTTGATTTCCTATTTCATTTGTTTGGACTATATACAGATATGTAATTCATTATATTTTATCTTATGGTATAGAAGGGTGGTGGGTAATTCGCTGACACAAGGGAGACACAAGTGAACTTGAAAACATCGCACAGGTGCCCGCTTTATTATTGAAGGGCAATTCCACTTTTGGCCCACAGAGGGCGCTGTTGTCTGTGGTCTTCCTATCAACAATGATATGCAGAGCCACAGAGATAACAGAGTCGGTAACGTTTCTCAGTAACGGCGCACTCGCAGGTGCTCAAACAAAAGAATAAGCAAAAGGAGAAAAGAAAAGGAAAATAAAACACAGTAATCAAAAACTACAGATAAAGGTGCTGCACTCGGCAGCTTCACCCCGACCGTCGCTACCAGACGGTCCGGTCTCCGCCCTACCCTCACCGCTCCCTCAGCCTGCTAAAAATACTGATGGGGTCTGCCCTCGGTTTTCTCCGCTAACCCTGTTTTCTTTATTGTGTTCTCTTTTCTTTTGGGGTTTTCCTTCCCGGCCGTGTCTTGGATCTGGACCAGAGCGTCTTTTCAGAAGGGCCGACCTGAGGGAACAGCAGAATGTTATTTTATAGGGCCAGCAATCCCCAAGACCCGCCTTTCAGCCATTCAGAGAGAAGGA